>CM053791.1:507746249-508146249 GCA_028749045.1 Cupressus sempervirens
GTTGTATATTAGTTGAAAAATATAATTTTGCTAAAGTGGTCTTAAAGTTGTTGGTAATGTCGAATAGTTTGAAAAAAAGCTGATATGTGTGGAATGTGAATAGTTTTTAATAGTTGTTAGGATGTGATATTGATGGTAACTTGAATAGCTTGAGTAAAGTCAAAATATTTGATAGTTTTTTCAAAATTTATACTATTTGAGAAAAGACAACTTTGTTGGAATGGTCTTTGGTTTGATGGTAAGTTAGATGATTTGTGAAAAGTCAAGTTGTTTAATATTTATTGAGGTTGTATATTAGTTGAAAATATGGTCTTTGAGTTGTTGGATAGTCAAATGGTTCAATGAGATTCAATATTGTTTTATGATTCTTGAATGATTTTTGAAGAGTCGACAGTATTCGGTATTCTTGTATTATTCATCATCATTTCATGACATTTTTCCCATATTTATGGAGTATTTGTTAATGTGTTATGACTTATGAATCATGTTGACCTAAACAATGAAGATATTTGCTTTCACAATGTAGAATATCTACTTTGGAGTAGAGAAAAAAGGTACTATCTACAGTCGTGTTTATATAGTTTATATGGCTATTCATTTTCTATCAAAAAATAGATTACATTCAACATATATAAAATTTCTAATGTGACGTGGTTATGGGAAATGACAATTAAAGAATATTAAAATGTAAAGTGTAAGAAAAATATTCCCCCTTGTTCAAAGTTTAAGAATCATTTTTCTTTAATTTTTGAAAAAAGATAATAAATTAAATGGTTTTTGGTTTGATGGTAATGTAGGTTGGTTGGTATTAGGTCAAATTGAGTAGTGGTTTTTGAGGCTACAAACTAATTGAAGTGACAATTTTGTTTAAAAAGTCTTTAGGTTGTTAGTATTGTTGAATGGTTTGATAAGATTCGATATTTATGGAGAATTCATGAATGGTTTCAAAATAGTCAACAATATTTGATATACATGAATTATTCATTGATAATCTTTTCGTGACTTTTTTTAATCAATATTTATAGATTTTTTGTTGATGCATTTATGTATGAATCACGTTGACTTGAACAATTTAGATATATTTACTTGCAAATGTAAAATATCTAGAATTAAAGTGTAAGGAAGAAAAGGTACCATCTAATGTTGTGTTTTGGGAGCTATTTGGACATTCAATTTTTTAATTTTAATTTTAATTTTTAATTGCATTTACTATATATGAAACTTTGATGTGATGTGACTATAGAAAATAACAACTAAAAACTTAAAAGTAAAATATAAGAAAAAAATTCTCTTGTTTAAGGTTTTAAGAAATATTTTTCTTTTAAAAGATAATAATTTAAAATGTAATAAAGAAAAATTATTTGCAAAATTTTCATACATACATGTACACATATACATGCATACATACATATATATACACATACATATCTATATAGGATTGATCAAAGATGAAAATTACAAATAATAATAAGTGTGATTTTTCTAATATAAAATTGTGAAGCTTATTTTGTCAAACTATTAGTTGGATTTAGAAATTGATTGTTTACTTTAAAAGTAACCTACATAATATGAATTTTGCATTAACATCTAGGATCGTATAAGTAATATTCTTCTTTTAATCATTTAATTTATCTTTTGTTTTAATGCTAAATGTGGTTTGACAATCTTATAAAGCTCTTATTCATTGAACATGTCTTTATAAAAAAAATATATTGACTTCTCTTAAGTTCTTTGGATAAAATTTGCACATCTCGATCTTAATTTTTCTATCATACGTTATTAAACTTATTATTATTAAAAAAAAAGTCAACTAAATTCACTTTCAACATGTTACTCAATCATATAATAAAACATAGACACTGTAATTGATGTGAACTTTGATATTACTAGAAACAATATCATAATGAGTTCAAAAGATAGTTGCATTTAATTAATGTGTACATTCAGAGTTGTTATAAGATAAGGTTATATGTGTTATCTAATGATTTCTTTTGGAAATCTAATTCAAGGCATGAAGACATTTAGTTAAGTAATCTATAAATGTATTTCTTTAGTAATACTAATGTTCTCATAATTACTTTATTAAATCTTCATCATTGATTACTTTTAGGAAAAGTAATTTTGTTGACTTCTAAGTATAGTATGTCATCTTAAAGTTCTTTAAAGATTATTTTCTTTGGAATTAGAATTTTCATGGCTTCAATGTGGTTGGAATTATAGTCTTTTCATTAGCTTATTTCAATGTATCATTTCTATATTTTTGGGATGTGAGTTCCAAGTTCAAATAAAAATTTAGAGAGGATGTCACAAGTTTAAATTTGGAACAAGGTGGAGTTGTTAATCAATTTAAATAATATATAAAGAAAATAGGGAAACAATTTCTTTTTTAGATTTTTAGAAAGAAGTTATGTACATTAAATGGTATTTTTTTTAGGAATAAATGAAAAATAATAATAACAATTAATTACAATAAATAATAATAATAATAAATCTTAGTTTTGGCTTCTTATCAATAAAAAGAAAAAATAATTATTTATTTGAAAAGAAAATCAAATTAGAGTTCAAAATTAAATTGGTAAATAATGTGTTGGATTTGAAAATACTTACTTTACAATTTATGATCATATTTTTGCTTATTTTTCTAATCATGTTTATGTTTTTACCCATTCTGATCCTATTTATTGTCATTCTCAATCTTTTTCTTATTTGTCATGATATCTTGACCCTTAGTATGTGTTTGATCTTTTGAATGATAATTGTTGTCTCTTTCTCCTAGATGTTGTACCATTTTCATGACCCCTCACCCTTACACCTTGCCATATTTTTATTATTCAATCAATATATTTGATGAGATCATATCTCTCAAATCTAATACAATGACCTATTTTGAACTCCTAAAATCCTTCTTTACACAAAATTATAGTTGGACATCGCTACCCTTGCAAGGAAGACCATGCCTTTTACTAATTCTAGGAAATTGAGCCCCCTCTAGTCCTAGGATTTATCCTTAGTGTTGAGTGCATAGAAGAGGTAGTGTCCCCATCCTCTAATCAAGCTCATATTTTGCTAGACACTTATCCAATTAGGGAAAAAAGGAAAACTAATTGTTCACTCTAAATTACCTTCAAAATATTATTAAAAAGTTGGCCCAATCTCAATTGTTTTTTATTAAGAAAATGAGTTTTGAAGGGCCCTTGAAACCCTAATTAAGTAAACAAAATTTTGAAGGGTCTAACCTCAATTGTTTTTATTAAGTAAAACAAGTTTTGATGGGACCTTGAAACCCATTACAACCATATTTTGGAGGGAATTGAAAACCCAGCATAGACGATTCATTTCATAAAGATATTGAACAAAAGAACCGTAGAAAGAAGCCAGCCAAGGGCCAACAGAAAGATGGAAAAAATTAAACTTCAAACGAAAGCCCAAGAGGACTAAAAAGAACGAACAAAAACAACAAATCATAAGGAGAAGGGGGGGGGATGCTCCTTAATCTTGAAGCATGAAAACAATATTTGGACACATCATGATCAGTCACTTGAAGATACATAAATTTGTGATCTTGTTGAAACCATATGGGAGAGTAGTCCTATCCATACCAACCGTGCCATCAAAAATGCCATCCACCTCAATAGAATGGAGCTCACCTCAATAAGGTAGATAAGAAGGAAGAAAATTCCCAAAGAATCCACTTGCTAAGGCCATCCCAAACTCCAAATAAAGGCATAAGGAGAGGGAAAGTTCTTCCCGCCATCAACTTCACCCACCCAACAAATCATAACCACAAAGGGTAATAACACAACCTTAATATGTGTCTAGCTCATAATACATCATAACAAAAAACAACCCTCAAGCCATAAGACCTATAGGAGGAGCCATAAAGGCCAAGCAAGGGACATCATCATCGAAGAGATCTGATGGAGATGAAACATATTATTGCTTGAAATCCACCAAATGATCAAAACAAATAGGCATCAAACTCCAATAGGGGGGAAACACCCACAAAAGATACTTACAGTTAACCAAAAATACCAAGAAGCCAAGGAGGGCCCTTGAAAACTTCTAGCATTTGCTTGTCATAGAAACAACTAAGCCAAAAAAAACCAAAGTCTCCCAAAAAAGATAACACCATGATAGTCGTGGGATTTCACAAACTCAGGAATGACATTCCAACTAAGTTGAGACAGAAGAGCACCCCCACTCCCCCCACCACCACTCCCCCCCCCACCACCACCACCCACGCGCCCCCCCACCCCCCGCCCCCCCAAAAGCTAGGGATCCTCATTATCAAAAAATTTAGTCCAAGCCCCACCAGTGAGGGAAGGGAGACCTAAATACAACCCAACCAAAAAAGATCTAGGGCTCAAAGAAGCAACATAATGGAAGAACCAAAAAATTCCATTCCAAAAAGCACAGTTGAGCTCCCACATAAGGCAAGACTAGCAACAAAAAGGGCCCAATTTGGTTATAAAAAAACCTAAAAACCAAAGGGGTCAAAATGTGGAGATCCCCCAATGTCCAAAAAGGACTCAGTAAACACAATAAGCCCCAACAAGTACTACATACCTCCATCTCTGCAGAATTCTCCACCAAAAACCATTTGCCTGACTAGGCAGACCAAAGGAGAGTGGTCCCAAGTCCCTCCAATAAATAGAGACCATGACATCTAAAGAGTCATTTTCCACACTAGATCCAACAACACTTGAAACCCTAGCCACTTGTTGCTCCAAGCCACATCTAGTAGAGCCGACACAAGACACATAAGACCTAAAGACAAATGATTCCCTAGCCCAATTGCAAGGGCCAACATAGTCCCCATCTTCATCATCACCTTCTTCCTCTCCTATTTTCTTGGATTTCAAACAACCTCCCCCACTCCTCTTCCCATACAATCTCAATTGTTATGTACAAACAATAGATTTCATCTTGAGAGAAAAATTTGGGCAATGATTTCCAAAAAAATTTGGATACATTAAGGTTTAGAAAATCATACAATTTGTTAGGTTCCATCACATTGCAAAGAAAATATATCTAGCATAATATTTATCTCCACAACTATAGCATTGTTGCACTATGATAACTATTTATTATGCTCTTATATAGGCTAGCTTAGGTTTATATTATAATAGTTTTAATTTTATTATATAATTTACATACTCCCCACTTTGATGTCATCCTCCATCCCTAAAACTCCAACATCCATTTTTTTCCCTATTTATATATTGCTTATCTATTTTAACTCTACCGAAACCTTAGATCATCTTAGTCTTACATTTCTCATATTTTTACATCAACAATCATAAAATTATATTGCATATTAATCCTCATATTACACATATTTATTTCCATGTCATATTGATTTTGGATTTAATTAGTATTATTTTATTTTATCTTTCCCATTAGCATAGTTTAGAGTAATTAGATATTTTCTAATTAACTCTAGATTTCTTAAGCCAAACTTTAGGCATATAATAATTATTTCTTTTATTAATTATTATTATGCAACATGGGCTAGACCTTTTTAGGGTTTTGATCTCCTTTATAAAGATGATCTCTCTTTGTAATTATTAACTAATTCATTTTTTAATACAACAATTTCTCTTTTTGCTCATAAAAAATGTCTCATTTGTTGATCTGGGAATTCCAGCCTCCATTTCTTGTTGTGATAGGTGTTTGCTTGCAGGTGATTCTTGAGAGTTGTAGGGTTGATCTTTCATCAACTTCAACATGGTATCAAAGCTCCAGATCTTCAAGCCCCTATTATTTTCATGAGAGATTTGGCATTGGTTTTCTGCTCTGAGTTTTCTCTTTCAAAGGGTTTCGATTTTCAGAATTATTTTTTATTGGATCTGGGGGGTGCCTATTTTTTGAGCACTTTGAGCCCAAATAAACATCACTATTGAGCTCAGAGTAGTCAAAAACCCCCATTTCCATATAAAATACATCCAATTTGGATGTTGTTCTAATTTAAGGCAAAAAAAAATTGCACCTAGGCCATTTTGACCTTGGTATGTAAATCGAGGCAACAATTTTTTAATTTTTTTATACATAAAAAAATTAAGATGAAGCGTGCTTGTTTGGGAAGATTTTTTTTTTTTTTTGGGGATAAAAGTGCAGTGAAAATTTAAAAAACTATGGAAAGCTTTCAATGTGAGGGTCCTACGCAAACATCTCTTTTGTATTGTTGTAGGGAACATCTTGATCATCAACCAACATATGAAGCTCGTGACCTTTGTCAAGAATTTCAATTTGATTAGCTTTCCCTCAACATCAACTACATTGTTTATTTGTTAGACATTATTGGCCTTTGTGCGCACTCTACCAAGGACCCAAACTTCCATGCTCTATGCTCCGTCCTTCATCCTCCAGCATAAGTATTGTTGCAATTTTTGATTTGACCACAAATTTTGAAGGTCTCCACATTGTTCTTCCCTGAGCCCCTACACATGCACCAAATCCACCTTGAGCTAATACACTTCCTTCATTGGTTGAAGGAACTATATCTTTGTCATAAATGTTATTGTTAAAAATAGAAAATACTGGAGGGGAGGGTGGGGTATATCAGTATTGCATCACGTTTACACCAACTACATATTTCAACACTTAGCCATATGAATGCAAAAATCAGTGCACTGAAAAGTAAAGTGCACAACAAGAAGAAACTCACAACGTCATGATTTATTTTTGAGGAAACTTTGGCTAGGAGAAAACTCGGTATATATGGTACCCATAACAATGCACTAATCTGGAAGTTCTCTGCAAGGAGATTTTACTCTATTAGGAGTCTTTACATACATTTAGTACATGATTTATTGTTATAGGAATCGAGCTTGTTAGAGGTCTCAAATCTATTCAAAGTTGTAGTACAATGGAGCTCACTCCTCTTACATAAATATAGATCTATGTAATATGTGATAGATACAATACCAAAATGACTGTACTGATATCTGCTATATATGATTAGTCCTTTATATATCTCACATATGATTCTATCCATGCAATAATTTATCACATCTAACTATAAAAATATAATCATAGTACCATATATAAATCTCGCATATCATGTGCAAACACACATGATACTTTGCATTATCAAAATGACTTTATTATGTACCCTTTTAATTATACTAATCCAATAGGCCTAATGATTAAATGTGTAAACTCTTTACCAAAACTTATTAGCAACTATTTCTAGCTTAGGGTTAACATCTATGATTTCCTCCCTAAATCTCCAATTAATTGAATTGACAAGGTGATTCAATTCCTTCAGCCAAAATTTATAATCTCTGCCTCTTACCCTATAATCTGCAATATAGACATGTCTTCATATTTCAAGCCAAAACATATGATAACTAATATATTCATTCCAAGAAATATAACTTCATCACACACAGACTTCATTCTATCATAATGTAAAATAGTGGCCAATGATCATAATCTTGTGAAGCTTGTTGACTAAAACAATACCTCTGTTGATAGTTTTCTGAAATCATACTTAGGCAATTTTCTTATTGCACCAAAACCAAAACTATACTCAAGTCCATGTGACCGTACTATTTAATAATGTTCCTATAAATTACAAAATCCATGCTTTCATATCTAACTACTTTCCAACAATCTCCCCACTTGGCACCGATGGAAACACTTTGTGAAAATTTGACTAAGTAACAAAATTGTTCTTATCAAAAAACTAACCAAAACTTAGTTTAAAATACCATATTTATACCTAAGCATGTTGTACTCCCCCTCTCTTCATACTATACTTCCCTTTCTAATATTTATATTTTTCAGTGATACAACTCTCCCATTGACATCAATGGAAAAGGTGAAATGTGAGTATATTATGCACAAGTGTAAAACTCCCTCTTAATGTGGTAAATTCAATATCCCAAGTTTTCTTCATGTTCTCTGCCACTTGGATTATGCCACCAATTGCATAAGATGAAATTTCTTCTCCTTATAGATTAGTAGGTCTAAAAACCTCATAAGTCTTCTTGGAAGACTCCAGTAATTCCAATTACTTCTGCTTAACTCTAACTTTGGTGACACTAAACTTTGCAATAATGAAAACCTTCTCAAAACTCTATCCATTTTCCCTTTGTAGAACACTAATTGCATCAAAAATTGTGCTTACAACTTTGTCCATATCAACAATCTTTTTCTCTATCTTATCAAACTCATATGCTAACTTCTCTATCTTTTCTTCATTATTGTTTTCATAAGCTTCTAGACTTGATTATTTATGCATTTTTAGAATCATCATTTCAAATCATGTTTTTTATTTACATCTCATTCTATCCTTCATCTTGTGATAAATCATTAAGTGTGATTAGTAATGTCGATCCTAAAGGAGACACACACAATTGAAACTAGAAGCTTATGAAAATAATTATGATGTATTGTGGAAATTTGATATCTTTGATTTTTGCCATCATCTTTGATGCATTTGCTAACATCTTCATATATTTTTCAAACTTTGTACATGCAATATATACTTTTTTCCCTCATGATTACATTCTCTTATTTCCATGATACATCCATCAATTACAATGTTAGCAAAGCTTTAACATCGTTTACAATGTTAGCACATACCTTATGGAACTATTATTTTTCAAATTCATGTTTTGCATTGGCCTTGGAAGATTCCAAATCAAAGTATAATGAGCATCAAATCCTTCTATTACATTTGTTAAATTATCAACAACATTATTTCCTTCAAAGATTTTATGTTTGGACAATTTCTTCTACAATCTATCCAAAGCTTGTTCTAATATCCTTGCATGCTTTTCAAACATTTTCTTTGATCTTTCCTTTTCTTTCACAAAAGCCATTAGTTATATTTTCATTAAAGGGTCTTCATCAATATTTTTTTTTACCATGCCTAAGATATATATAGGTATAGGATTTATTACTGAGAGGTGGGTGAATCAGTAATTACTTGTTAAAATAATTTATTAGCTTTTAGTATTATTATCGATAAGATTCAATTCTACCTATAACGACATTATCAGTTAACCACTCATGAACATTTATACATAATTGCAAAGCATTCACAAAACAATAACTCTAGTATTTATCTCATGGAAACTTGATTTGGGTGAAAACCACAATGTGAAATCGGTGATCACAAGTATTTGTTCTCTTCTAAAATACACTATGCTAGGAGCCTACCCAGTTAAGGGTTACAAAAACACTATTAGATGTTAACCTGTTAAATGATTCTCTTCTTGACCTATTACATTCTTTACTCTGTTAGGAGTAGCCTTGTTAAAAGGATTTACAATAAACCAATTATGGCCACCCTTTTAGGGAATTTCAACACTCACAATGATAAGAAAGTAACAACAAACAAACTAATTTTTAGTTTTCATTATCTTTCTATATCATATCCATTAAATCCCCATAACATAATTGCGTACCATTTTCCTTCTTTTGTTCTCAAATATGATCACAACCTAATTACTATTGCTATGCTTTGATAGCCAAGTCTACAACTATCTTCTTCACTTCTTCTTCTTTCTCAGCTATGATACCTTCAGTCATGATACCTAACTCTTATTTTTCCTTCCCTTGAGTAGATGTTCTTTAAAACATAAAACCTAAACCTAGATCCAACTTTCACAATTCCATCATTTCATATTTTTGTCGGTGTGGCATTTTTATCTTCTTGAACAATCTTCTCTACCTCAATTATTGTGTCATATCTCCATTCTTCTTGTGACATCCTTTTTTTCTTTTCAATGTCTAATACTATCTTTCAATTTAATTACCTTATACCTTTTAACTCTAATAAGATCTTCTTTGCTCTGATAAAGTTCTTTTCAATGATAAAACATAGAGTCTTTGATATAGTAAGTCCTCTAATAATATATGTTTTTAAAACTCTTAGACTTTATACATAATATAGAGTCCAATTCAATATGTATTCCGAATGATAAGAAATCCAACCACTAAACTGCTTCCCACTGTTTGTTCCAGTTGTTACCTGATAAGTCCCTTATAGTCATACATATGTGCCCTTCTCAACATTTCCTATATAGTATTCATATGATGCCATGGTAACAAGTCAAAAAAATATGCCACATAGTTTAACAACAATGACAATAGTATAACTGATTATCATGCAATCCATTAACTCTTCTCTCTATCAGCAACTTGTCATATCAGTTATGACAACAATATCACATCTAATATTTCTCATGAAAAATGATTGGAGTGATGAAGTCAAAGTGGCTGGTGTAGCTACTATTACCTTATCTCTGACCTATGATGTATCTATGATGTTGTCTTGTGTTATTGTGAGATGTTCAGGAGGTCTAATTGGTTGAATAGTACCTTGTATATCACTATCTATCATGATGAATGAAGGTTTACCTTTATTGATGAGGGATCTAACCTCTATCTCTATGATAACTTTGTCTTTTTCTTTCTCCTTTTCCTTGTTCAATTTATCATCTTCAATCTATTCAGCATCATGGGTTGCCTTTGTCATAATATATTGAATTTCTACATTGCTAACCTCATTGACCATGAAGTTGTCTTGATTGTGCTCTTTATCCTCGAGAGTAGTGTCAAGTGTGATTGGAATTCCTATCACAAAGAATTTTTTTTGTCTAATAGTGTTATAGAGCTATTTAACATCATCACTTATATCTTGGGGTTTGATTGGCTATTCTCTTATAGAGATACCAATTGAACTTACCCTCATACCTAGTTCATCTAGAACCTCTTCTAAATATTTCTTTGTCTCCTCTTCTATCTCATCATATAATCTTGCCATTATCTTTACTATTCTCATCTCTATCCTCATCTTTAGCCCAAGCTCTATCCAAAATTATCTTCATTTCATCAACTATGGTTAAGCTGCAGAGCTCATATAACTTTATTTCTCTATATGTGTTATCCTATTTCAAGTTGCATCCTTACATCCAATTTGTCATAAATAGGGTTTGGAATGCTACCCTTTATCTCTAAAAGATTTCTCTTGAAATTCTGCAAATACTTAGCAATCGAGTATTCAATTATGGCCTAATAATTTTCAACATACTTGATGTAATATTTCTCAGTTTGATCCAGTTTTCCTTCATTCTTAATCCTTTCAATGATCTTTTTCAAATCTGATTTCCATTTCTATTTTTCCTCTTCAATGTTAGTTTGTGTGAGTTTTGATGTTTTTTCTTCTGCTTCCTCCTTTTCATCTTCTAACTTAAAAATTTCCTACCTTTATCTTTCTTCTTTTGTTCTATGACCTTAACTTTCTTGGATCTTGGACCTTATACCTTTGCCTTCTTCCTTGCAGCTCTTGTAGGTCCCTATTTAGCTGGTTTTTATAACTTAGTAGTGGGAGGAGTCCTTGTAGATCTCCTTGTAGCCTTGTGAGGTTGAGGAGTAACATCAACTTTTATTGCCAAAACATTAGGTATGTCTACCACCTCTACAATCTTTGTAATGTTTTCCTTGATTGGTTCTATTCTTGTGCTTCCCAATTGAAACTTTATCAGAACTTTTCTTCCCTTCTTCATCACTTCCCATTCTTCTTTGATAATGCCCTTTGTTTTCCAATATTTCCACAAATTTATCTACCTTCATTTTTCTAGATCATTTGTATAATTATTCCCTTACTTTTCTAAATTTCTCATTATAAGTCCCCCCCCCCCCCCCCCCCCACACACACACACACACACACACACACACGCTTCCTTATCTCTAGGTGAGACTGACATAACCTCAGCATATTGTTCAAGAACTTCTTGGCTAACCTCATAATCAAGAAGGATAAATAAATATCTCTCTAGGATCAATAACCTCCATGCATGCCAAATTAGTTTCAACCATAAAGCAATTTATATATGTATACTTCTCCACAACTAACCTAGGTATTCTATGCATATATTTCATCTCTATTTGAGATCACTTGAACAAACCAAATAGATCACAAATAATGTCACCTATTTATTGCATGTGGTAGTGCTCAATTACCAAAGCATTGGTTGGTACATAATTAGTCTAGGCATGTGGGTGCATGTTAGCAAATATATGAATGATATGAAAGAATATGTGCAATATTAGTGAACAAAACCTAAAAGGTTGAGTTTTATCATGCTTGATCCTTCTCGAGTTTTAAATAACTATTGCTCCAAGATTTCACATATATCAAATATTCTCCTTCAACTACCATCTTATATGCAGTTTGAATTAATCTTACAAACACTGAATTATTCTAATGTTGTAGTGCAGTTTATAATCAAGAATTTTGGCAATCACTCTCACATCTTATTGTCTAATATAAGATGAGTCAAGGCTCTCTTGTCCCATTTTGTTCTATTGTCTATATCAACTTCTTTCTTAACCATATTTGTAGCAATAGGGGTTTTGCAAACATTATCCAATCTACTAACTAAGCAAGTTAGTTTTTTGGTAATCATTACTAGTCAGTCTCCTATCCAGAAAAAATGATCATAAATTCTGCTAAGACAATCTTGATCCATCGAGGCTTGTCAAACTCAACTTAATCCATGTATTGTAGGACATTTAGGTTTTACAAGTGTTGAAATTCAATCTAAAGTGTCTTGTCTTTAGTATACAAGAAAATGTATATTCATGAAACTTTAGGATGAAATGCTTTGAAGTGCTAGTAAATCTAATGATAAAGAAACTCAAGAACAACTATCAAATAAGCCTTCCAAGAGCGTGTCATCTCTCCCTAGCTAAAAATTATCTCTGGCTTAGCATCTTAGGATGGTCCTAGATTAGGAATAAGCTATGATGAAGATCTAACAATGATTCTTCAAGATTTGAAAAAGCTATATGAAAGATAGATGCATGAGTGATTTAACAAGATACAAACTAAAATGCTTCAAATACGATACTAAATGATACATCAATGCTCTAAAATTGCCTAAAATTATGATGCTTATTGACCTTTTTGTCTCTTAACTCTAGAATGCATATAATTATGATGCGTAAAACTTGGGATACTTCTTCTCTTAGGAGGTTTTTTATTTATAGATTTTTCAAAAGGGTTGGGGTAGAGTTTACACTTTACCATAGTTTTAGGAGGGTAAGGTTAAATGAAGTCCACCAAGGATAAAATATCCATAAAAGAAAATCCACTTTTGAATTTTAAAAAATAAAATTAATTGATAAATGGTTGAAGCCTTTGATTATATTAATTTAATAAAAATAAAAATACATGAATTTAAAAATTATTATTTAAAACTTCAGCTTTTGAGATATTGTCCAAAAAAAGATGAGGATAAATGTCCATTTTAATTTCTTTTTCAAAATTGATTTTCCTTTTTGAATGGGTTTTTGATTTTGGAGCTTAAATGAGTGAAAACTAGGTAGTTAATTGATTAAATTTACTAAATAATAAACTAATATTTTGATTCATCCAAATTTCTTTTGTTTTCCTTAATTTATCCTTTTTTTAGTTAAATCCGCTTGATATTATCCTTAAACCTCACTGCTTTGATTAAATCGTGTTTTTAAAGTTCTACCAACTTTAGGGTGTCTACATCCTCCTTGTAAATTTTACTTGAATCTTTCCATTTGTCTACGTTGCCTATGATGTCAAATTCATAATGGATGTAAACTCTAATATCTTCCACATGGAGTATAACTTCTAGGGTTTGTGAGACTGTGACCATAGGTTCATCTTTCATTGATTTAAATGAATGTTTCTTAAACTTATATCAGGGTCTATCCTTAACATTGTAAATTTGAGGTTTGTCCATGATAGCACTACTTCAACAACAAATAATTATGATTAGGGTTTTCACAAATAACTTTTAATTCCCTTTAATCTCCTTCCAAATCATTTTCTTAGGCTCTCTGAGGTCTCTAACAACTCAAATGGTGAGACTAGACCTAATTTTAACCTTTATACCCTTGACAATATTTTCTTCCATTAATGTGTTTGGAACATAGTGTATGCACCCTAAAATGATCACCTAGACTATGGGGCCCCATTCTTCAATTTATTAATTTCCTGAATCAATGCATTGCAATATTTTATTGAATTAATTCAAATCATTTTCCTTGATCAAATTGCAATTAATTTAATTATTTCAATATTTCCTAAGGTTTGATCATCTTATTCTAAGTCTTATTTAATTAAAAGAAATCTTCTCTTTTAATTAAATAAAATAATCACTTTTAATTAAATAAAATCCTCACTTAAATATCTCTTTGTGATGAGAAAAGGAAATAAATTAAATAAAAATCTTTTTTCTCTACACTTAAATGCACATATTTCTAAGTGGGATCCCTTAATTTCCTCTTTCCACTTTCTTGTCAAACACTCCTCGTTTCTTATTAGTGGAATTTTTTCTCAAATGGATCAAGCCTTATTATCCCATATTGGTTGTGAGAAGCATCCCACCTCCACAATTAACTATATAAGGAGCCCTCTCCTTCTCATTTCATGAAATAGAAAGAGAAGAATAATGGTTAGTTGTTATAGTATTGTTATCCTATAGATTTGGAGAGTGATTTTGGAGGAGTTTGAGCATTAGGGTTTGAGCCTTACGGTTTGGATATTGGAGCTTCATTGCAACTTCCCTCTTCTTGTCTTCTTCTCTCATGCATCCATGACTTCCATCATCATGCTTCATCCTTGCATTTTTAGATTAGCTTAGAGTCATATTTTCTTTCATAGATTAATTTTGCATTGTTATTTCCTTTCATAGATTAGATTTCCTCTCGTACATTGTTTTGCATCGTTATCATTTAGATTAGCTTGCATCTGTTAGAAATGCTTTAGAATAACTGAGAGAGGGGGTGAATCGGTTATTCAAGGTCCAAATGTCCTATTCAAACTTTTTCCTCAAATAAAGTGTGCCCATATAACTATTCATACATCCAAGCTTTAACTTTCCTATTCAGCAAGTTACTGTAAATCAACATGCAAACATAACACATAAGAAGATCAACACATAACACAGTGATTTACATGGAAACCTAATTTGGGAAAAACCACCAATAACATGCTACTCAATTGTCACTCTTCTGAGGTGATGCCTTGTGAAAGGCCTACCCTGTTAAAGGCTACAACACACTGTTAAGTGTGACCTGGTTAAAGGACTTAACCACCCTGTTAGAAGTGGGCCTGATTAGAAGACTTTAGAACACTCACTTGGAATATCACCATGTTAAAGGATTTACAAATGGCTATTAAACCAACCTAATTCCATAGGATTTTCTTTTACCCTAACTGATACAATTTCTAGAGAGTAACAATAAGGGATTTTGACCTGATTATAGAATACAACTCAACTTGCAGATCTCAAATCACCATTTAGCTCATAACATTGTTTGGCTTTTAGTCTCTGCAACTTTGACAACTTGCCCTCCTTTCAAGCTTAGTCTCCTTGAGTCTCTATGCTCAATGTACTAGTGTAATCATCTCTCTTTGACCACTTATCGAAGCAGAGTCTATGTGCTCTGTGCTTCCTTCTCCTAGATGCCTTCTCCTTGACACCCTTTCAACCACTTCACAATTTTGGCACACTAGTAGCACGTGCTTCTTGGTCTATGAATCCTTAAATAGAAATGTGGAGCTTCTTTTCCTTCTTGATTTTTCCCTCCTTTGATTTCAATTCGTATAGATTAGGTAGGATTCATTGAATCTAACCCACATTTTGTTTCTTCTAGAAACATCATGAAGAATCCTCTTGAATTGGCTCAAAAATGGTTTACATAAACTTCTATGCCACTAGCTCATCATCCTTATCCTCCAACAAGTTAATAAAATTCTAGGTAACAACTATGTCAACTCAGATTTGGAAAATCTTTGACTTTTCAAATAATGCAGCAGCTCAACACTAGTGAAATACTAGTGCTCGACACATACTATGTTACTCGGCATCAACTGTGTTTTACTAATGCTCGAAACCTATTAAGATTTTTTGATGCTCGGCACCTATTACTTTTCTCAACACTTGAACTTCACTTGGCACACACTAGATTTTTCTTTTTCTCGGCTCCAACTAAAAATTTGCTTAGCTTAAACTAGCTTGCTCGACACCTACTAATGAACTTAGTTTAAGCTTTGTAGTCAACCTTGTTCTAACTTATATTTCCAATGTTTCTAAGTGTGACCAACCTTTGTACCTTCAAGTATTTATCAATACATCATTTAAACATTATCTTAACTGATCCTTGCACTTCATTACAAAACCATAACTCAACCTTTCCCTTAGGTACTTCTTGTTACATCTTGTTGATTAAATCCTCTTCATCAATCAACTAAGTGATAGTGCTTCGATCTTATAAGAAATTTTCATTCCTACAAATAGCAAGTTTGACATCAATGACAAAAAAATGATTGAAAACATTCTTTTAGCAACAATCTCCCTCTTTCAACCAATCTTCTTCAACAATGATCTTTTCAATCAAATTTCCAACAATCTCCCTCTTTGGCATTGATGGCAAACCAAACTGATCAACCATCAGACTAAACTATTTAACCAAGTTATCAAAGTGCTAACTAGGTTAGAACAGTAAGTCAAATGCCAAAAAGTAATTGTGTTACCATCAGTTTTCACATCTCCTTCTCTTGATCTACTCTCCTGATTGCTTTACTTCTATTTCTCCCTCTTAGCTGGTGTATCCTTTCTTTCCTTTCTACCCTTCTTACCTTTCTTTCCTTTCTGTTCTTCTTACATTTTCTCCCTCTGTATGCATTGCTCATCTTCTGTTATTCTAACTTCAACATTTTCTGATCAGCTTCTTCATCTTCTCCACCAACTATTGACTAATTCTACTATTTCTCCCTCAATCTTCACTCTTTATCTTCTTCCTTTATCAACATCAGTGTCGGCCTTTAGCTCAAACTTTTCACTCCTCTTGTAGTACAAACCATAGTCATCAATTCCTTTTAGGTACCTCATTATTCTCTTTACTACCCTCAGATGATTTTCTCTTGTATTTGCAAAAAATCTTGCCACTATTCCAACAACCAATGCAATGTCTAGTCTACTATGTAGAACATACTGTAGCTTTCCAATCATTGATCTATACATTGTCTGGTTCACCTCAGCTAACTCATCATTCTTGGATAACTTATGTCCTGTTACCATTGGTGTGTTGACTGATTTTGAGTCTTCTAATCCAAATTTCTTGAGTATCTTATTGATATATTTTTATTGGGTCACAAATATGCCATGCTTCAATTAATGTACTTGCAATCCAACAAAGAATTTGATTTCTCCAAACGTTGATATTTCAAACACATGTTTTATTTGATCAGAAAAATCTTTGCATAGGACATCTTTTCCTCCAAATATTATATCATCAACAAAGATTTTAGATATCAAAATGTCTTTACCTTTTTCTACCTTGATTTACAAGTTGTTGTTGTTATCTATTCTCTCAAATCCTATCTTCACAAGATATTTGTGCAGTCTCTCATACCATGCTCTAGGTGCTTGCTTCAAACAATAAAGTGCCTTATGTAGTTTGTAAACCATATCCTTGTTGTTGTCATCAAAAAATCCCTCTAGTTGTTCTATGTAGACTTCTTCTTCCAGTATACCATTCAGAAAAGTAGACTTCACATCCATTTGGTCGACTTTGAATCCTTTGTAGGCAGCATATGCAAGTAATGTTCTTACTCCTTCCATTCTTGCAATAGGGGCAAATGTTTCCCCATAATCCAGTCCTTCTTTTTGTGCATAGCCTTTGCAAACTAGTCTGGCTTTGTTTCTAGTTATCTCACCATTCTCATCAAGTTTGTTCCTAAAGACCCATTTTGTACCAATTACATTTTTATCAGTTGGTCTAGGAACTAGGGTCCATGTTTTGTTCTTCTCAATATGGTCTATCTCTTCTTCCATGGCTTTATACCAATCATCATCTCTTGCAATAGGGGCAAATGTTTCCCCATAATCCAGTCCTTCTTCTTATGCATAGCCTTTACAAACTAGTTTGGCTTTGTTTCTAGTTATCTCACCATTCTCATCAAGTTTGTTTCTAAAGACCCATTTTGTACCAATTACATTTTTATCAGCTGGTCTAGGAACTAGGGTCCAAGTTTTGTTGTTCTCAATCCAGTTTGTCTCTTCTTCCATGGCTTTATACTAGTCATCATCTTGAATTGCATCTTTCACTGATTTGGGCTCAACCTTGCATAGTAAGTATGATTCATTCCTTAGTCTATTCCTTGTCATTGGTCTTGCATCCTTGTCACCAATGATTTGATCCGTAGGGTGATGTCTTCTTACATACTTGGCTAACCTGGGTTCTGTACTTCTTTCCATGTTTAATCCTTCAGCTTCAGAGTCATTTTGATCTTCTCCATTTGGTGCGTCATCATTTCTTTCATGTATATTGTTTTCTGAGTTAGAATGTGTATTTTCTTCATTCTGCAACTCGGCTTCTAAATGCAGCTCGACATTCACTGGTTGTAACTTGGCTGATACTAAAATTTTTTGTTGATTTCCAACTTGATTAGCAGCATTATCTTCAACAGTCATTCCTTCATAGAAGTATACAAAAGATCTATAATCTTCTAGTTGCTTGGACTCATCAACCTAAACTTCTGCATGCTCATCAAAATTTACATTTACACTCTCCACAATCTTGTTAGTGTTAGTATTCAAACACTTATATGCTTTGTTTCTAGTGGAGTATCTAAGGAATATGCCTTCATCACTTTTTGCATCAAACTTTCCATTTCTAGTATCTTTAAGAATATAGCATTTACAACCAAAGACTTTCAAATATTTTACATTAGGTGAGTGACCATACCACAATTCAAAAGTTGTTGCATTTGTACCTTTCTTCACTTGGACTCTATTCAGGGTGTAAACAACAGTACTTACAGCTTCTCTCTAGTACTTTAGTGCAACATTTTTCTCCATCATCAATTTTCTTGCATAATCTATCACTGATCTATTCCTTCTTTCAGCAATGCCATTCTGATGTGGCGTTCTTGGTGCTGATGTTTTCCTTTTGATGCCTTTGTCATTATAAAATCTCTCAAATTCCTTTGATGTGAACTCTCCTCCTCTATCTGATCTTAGGCACTTTAGACTCTTTCCTATTTCCTTCTCAACTCTGGCCAAATACCACTTAAACATTTGAAATGCATCAAATTTTTTCTTTAAGAACATAGCAGTCATCATCCTAGAATAGTCATCTACAAATAGCATTATGTATCTATCTCCTAGGTAGCTTTACACTTCTATTGGTCCACATAAGTTAGTATGGAATAGCTCTAGTACTTCTTTGGAAGTGTATGTTTTTCTTTTGAAAGTAGACTTAGTCATCTTCCCTAGTTGACATTGTTTACACGTTGTGTTTTCAGGCTTCTTCAGTTTGGGAAAACCTCTGACTTTCTTCTTTTTGCTGATGCTAATCGAATTGTCAAAGTTAACATGACACAATCTTTTATGCCATAACCACACATCATCAAGTCTAACAACAAGAAAAGTTGCATCATCCATATCTAGGTAAAACAAGTTATTACTAGTTTATTCACCTTTTCCTATCAGATTTCCATCAAAGTCATAGATCTTGGTAGATTTGTTTCCAAATTCTACTTTGCAACCTACATTGCCTAATTGTGATACACTCAACAAATTTTAGTTCAATCCTTCAACATAATATGCATTATCACATGAAATCTTTTCTGTAAGTTTAATTGAACCTTTTCCTTTGATTTGACATGGAGCATCATTATCAAATCTAACACTATTTCCATCATATTGAGTAAAGGTAATAAACTTACTTTTATCTCCTGTCATGTGATGTGAACACCCGCTATCTATGATCCACTTCTCATTCTTGTTCACATAGGTTACTAATGTAGTTGCTTCATCTTCATCTTTATCTAATTCATCCTTCATGGCTACATAGACTACTTCATCATCATTCTCATCAGAATCTTCTTCAACAATGTAGCATCTTTTTCCTTTGTCCTTGTAATCTCTGCTATCATCTTCTCTCTTGTTCATATACTTGTTTCCTTCTTTGTAGTTTTTTTTTCTGTGTGCACCTTGCAGCAATATGACCTACTTCATTTCAATTAAAACAAATGATAGGGAGCTTACCTTTGAATTTACCTTTGCCTCTATGGAATCTTCTAGCTAATAGTGCTTCCAATTGTTCCACATCTTCCTCATCTGTGCTACTATCATTGGATGCATGTTTTCCTTTTCTACTCTTCTTTGATTTCACCTCCTTAGTGTCTTTCAATGTCATCTTATCCTTGAAAGCAGATTCAAGGTTCTCAGGTTTGTAGTTATCAAAGTTGGACAATTCAAATGTAGTGAGTCTTTCCACTATACCTTAAAAGGTTAGTGTGTTTCCTTGTACACACCTCAACTCTTGGATGGCTGAAACTCTAATAGAATAGATAGGGAGTAGGGTTCTCAAGTACTTGCTATTTATAGTCTCTTCTTCCAATTGACCACCCAAACTTCTTATTGCACTTACCACTTATTTCATTCTAGATCCATATTGAGCAGCATTTTCTCCTTTCTCCATTTTCATGTCATCAAACTTTTCTCTAAGGCTTTCCCTTTTTGCTCTTTGAACATTCTAATCTCCTCCATATATATCTGTCAGGGCTTTCCACATCTTGAATGCAGTATCACTTCCTTTGATGTCATCAAATTCAACATAACTGAGTGCAGAGGCAATCTCCAGCATTGCCTAATTATGCTCCTTCATTTTGTTCAAATCATCTACAATAAGAGGTCTAGTTGGGTCTACATGTTATGTTCCAATTGAGGTTTTTGCATAATCACCTATTGATCCAAGGTGCAATTTCATCAGACTTTGCCATGCAATGAAGTTGTCTTTTTTGAGCTTGGGAACTTCTCTCTTGGATATCTTTATCTTCCTACTTCTAGTACCTTGAAACTAAATCAGTAGATGGCTCTAATACCAATTGTTAGAAATTCTTTAGAATAACTAAGGAGGGGGCAGGGGGGTGAATCAGTTATTCAAGGTCCAAATGTCCAATTCAAACTTTTTGCTCAAATAAAGTGTGCCCATATAACTATTCATACATCCAAGCTTTAACTTTCCTATTTAACAAGTTACTATAAATCAGCATGCAAACATAACACATAAAAAGATCAACACATAACATAGTGATTTACATGGAAACCCAATTTGGGAAAAACCACCAGTAACATGCTACTCAATTCTCACTCTTCTGAAGTGATGCCCTATGAAAGACCTGCCCTGTTAAAGGCTACAACACACTGTTAAATGTGACCTGGTTAAAGGATTTAACCACCCTGTTAGAAGTGGGCTTGGTTAGAGGACTTTAGAACACTCACTTGGAATGTCACCTTGTTAAAGGATTTACAAATGGCTATTAAACCAACCTAAGTTCATAGGATTTTCTTTTACCCTAATAGATACAATTGCTAGAGAGTAACAATAAATAATTTTGACCTTATTATAGAATACAACTCAACTTGTAGATCTCACACTAGTACATTTGGGTTCATTTTTTGACCTTCATTGGTCGAATTTTTGACCCAATTTTCAACCAAATTCGACAAACCCATTGGTCGATATTTTTTTGGTCAAAATTTTGACCAACTCAGTTGTTGGTCAAAATTTTGATGAACTTATTGGTCAAAAACCCACCAAAGCCATTGTCTAAGATCATACAGGAATTGGTCAAAATTTTGACCAATAGAGGTAGAAAAAAATTTACGTGTTGGTGGAAATTTTGACCAACAAAGGTTAAAAAAAAATTTAGATATTGGTGGAAATTTCAACCAATGAAGGTGGAAATTTTGACCAACAAAGGTAGAAAAAAATTTAGGCATTGGTGGAAATTTTGACCAACAAAGGTAGAAAAAAAATTAAGCGTTGGTGAAAATTTTGACCAATGAAGGTGGAAATTTTGACCAACAAAGGTAGAAAAAAATTTAGGCATTGGTGGAAATTTCCACCAACAAAGGTAGAAAAAACCTTGGTGTTGGTGGAAATTTTGACCAATGAAGGTGGAAATTTCGACCAATAAAGGTAGAAAAAAATTTAGGCATTGGTGAAAATTTCCACCAACAAAGATAGAAAAAACCCAGGCGTTGGTGGAAATTTCGACCAATGAAGGTGGAAATTTCCACCAACAGGTAGGTGTAAAATTTTTTCAGGCATTCTATAAAATAGTTCACATGTCTTGCCTATGATATGACATTTTACATTCATCCTACACTCTCTCATCCGATTTTTGATGGATTACGCAGAGTTATCTAAAACCATGATTCTAAAAAACACACACAATCAAATCCAAAATGAACTTGCACAACAAATGGATTGTGGAAATCTGATATTGTTAATTTTGCATGTATGTCTATCAGGACAAATATATGTTTAAGTTGTGATTGTCCTGGTAGACATGCATGCAATTTTACCAATATCATATTTCCACAATCCATTTGTAGTGCAAGTTCATTTTGGATTTGATTGTGTGTTTTTTAGCATCATGGTTTCAGATCACTCTGCTTAATTCATCATTTGTCGGATGAGAGAGAGTACAGGATGCATGCAAAATGTCATATCATACACAAGGCATGTGAACTATTTTATAGAATGCCTAAAAAATACCAACAGTAACTAATATGAAGAATATATAATTAGTTATATGATTGAGAAAAATCATGTAAAAGTGAGTTGGTCAAAATTTTGAGCAAAAAAATTTTGACCAATGGGTTGGTTGAATTTGGTCAAAATTTGGTCAAAATTTGGGTCAAAAATTCGACCAATAAAGGTCAAAAAATGAACTCAAATGTACTAGTGCTTGAGTATGCTTGCCAAGCTGACTCTTTGAGTTTGATCATCAAGTCACCCCACCAAAGTTCCTCATCAAGGTCAGTCTTTAGATCTACTCATCGAGCTTGCTCACCAAGTCAGCTCGCCATGTTGCGTCTCTAAGTGGCCTTGCTAAGTAAGCTCGCCAACTTGCCCCACCAAGTTACCACTTTAAGCCCACTCACCATGTTAGATCACTAGGCTGACTCCCCAAGTTAGCTCGCCAAGTTGATAATTGAAGTACGCTCACCAAGTCGACTGTTTAAGTGCGCTCGCCAAGTTGACTCAAAGTTCGTTCATCAAGTCACCCCACCAAAGTGCCTCATCAAGGTTAGTCCTTAAATCTGCTCACCAAGTCAGCTCACCAAGTTGCCTCACCAAGTCAGCTCGCCCACATGTCCCACCAAGTCCCCAAGTCTGCTCACCAAGCTGACAATTCAAGTGTGCTCACCAAGTTGACTCTTTAAGTTTTCTCACCAAGCCCATCCCCTTGGTCAACTCTCCAAGTCAGATCGCCAAGTCACTCCCACCTAGTCACCTCAATGAGTTGAATCTTTCAGTTAGCTCACCAAGTCTTGTGTTCAAGTATGCATGCTAGCACTAATACATTTGGTACCAAATTGCAACGGTAGTGTCGTTGCAGTTTTTTCGTCACAACCTTGTTGTCGTCACAATTGTGACAGTCTACCATCGCAATTGTGACAACAACAAGGTTGTGACAGAAAAACTACAATGGCACTGCCATTGTAATTTGGTACCAAATGTATTAGTGTAGGTCAAATCAGCAAGCCAGCCCACCAAGTCATATCACCAAATCGACTGTTCGAGTATGCTCACAAAGTTGACTCTTTAAGTTTGCTCATCAAGTCACCCCACCAAAGCGCCTCATCAAGGTTAGTCTTTAAGTCTACTCACCAAGTCAACTTGCCAAGTCACCGCACCAAGTGGATTCACCATCTCGCCTCACCAAGTGGACTCGCTAAGTCAGCTTGCCAACTTGCCCCACCAAGTTGACTGTTCAAGTATGCTCACCAAGTTGACTCTTTGAGTTCGGTCATCAAGTCACCCCATCAAAGTGCCTCATCAAGGTCAATCTTTAGGTCCACTTATCGAGCTTTCTCACCAAGTTAGCTTGCCATGTCACATCTCTAAGTGGCCTCGCTAAGTCAGCTCACCAACTTGCCCCACCGAGTTGCCACTTTAAGCCCACTCACCATGTTAGATCGTCAGGCCAGCTCCCTTAGTCAGCTCGCCAAGCTAACAATTGAAATATGCTCACCAAATTGACTCTCTAAGTTCTCTCACCAAGTTCGCCCCCTAGGCCAACTCTCCAAGTCAACTCACCAAGTCACCTCCACTCGCCCCACCAACTCGCCACTTTAAGTCAACTCACCATGTCAGCTCACTAGGCTGACTCCCCTAGTTAGGTTACCAAGTTGACAATTCAAGTACGCTCACCGAGTCAACTCTTTATGTTTGCTCACCAAGTCTGCCCCCTAGGTTAGCTCACCAAGTCACCTCCACCCAATCACCTCAACAAGTCAACTCTTTAAGTCAGCTCACCAAGTTGGCTCACCTAGTGGTTTTACCATCTTGCCTCGGCAAGTTGGCTCATTATGTGTGCTTGCCAAGTTGCCCCACTGAGTTGCTTCGCTAAGCCCACTCACCATGTCAGCTCACTTGGTCAGCTTACCAAGTCGACTGTTCAAGTACACTCGCCAGGTGGGCTCGCCAAGTTACCCCACCAAGTCATGTCACCAAGTCGACTATTAAAGTACACTCACCAAGTTGACTTTGAGTTTGCTCATCAAGTCACCCCACCAAAGTGCCTCATCAAGGTTAGTCTTTGAGTCTGCTCACCAAATCAGCTCACCAAGTTGCCTCTCTGAGTGGCCTTGCTAAGTCGGCTCACTAGCTTGCCCCACCAAGTCGCCACTTTAAGCCCTCTCACCATGTCAGATTGCCAGGCTAGCTCCCCAAGTGAACTCACTAGGCTGACAATTTAAGTACGCTCACCAAGTCGACTCTTTAAGTTTGCTCACCAAGTCTGCCCCCTAGGTCAACTCTCCAAGTCATCTGTATCCCCTACTGTAGGTGGACTTGATCTCTGGCAAGCTTATTTTTACTGTATCTTTTATTTTCAACAATACCAATATTTTTAACTTGGCCTAGCCCCATCCTATTAGATGCTTGATCCATGTCACTCTGCCAGTAATGAATAAGAATAGCATGTGTATTAAAGATAAATCACTTGAGCTAGAAACTGTATCCATCTTTATGAATCTAAAATATGACATAGCAAAAAGTGGAATAGTTCTGATGGAGAAATATTATGAATGAGCCAACTTCAGCATCAAATGCCTGAATAACAATCAAAATATATCTCAAATTCATAATATTTGTAACAATATAGAGACCTTTCTCTTCATTCACTATCTACATTAGCCATTTGATTAGATGTATTTTGAGAATTAATGGAATGGTTCTGAGACAACAATGACCAAGAACCAACAAAGAAAAATCTAGCTAGGAAACAAATGACTGATAAAAATAATTTTGAAACTTGAAATAAAAAACAATCATTTTATCTTTGCCCCTAGATAAAGAAATAACTCTAATAGTAACAAAGATCAACATGCACTTTAGCTTAGAAAATTAAAATCCATAGAAATCAAATATTTAACAAGTTATAAAACCATAATAAGTTCAAGGCCATTCATCCACTAAATGATTATTTGACTGCTCAATATATTGAATTAATAAGCCTAATTAGTCATCAGAAAACACACCAAATGCCGAATGTGAATGTACTTGGTTGTGCTTCCATTATCATTGACCAAAAGGAGACCAAGTATCTACATTACAACTGAAATGACAGTTAAAATATTATAATTAAGAGAGCTCAAAATTTCAAAGGAAACCCTCATATTATTCCTAGAATTGGCATAAATTATGGCTAAATCTAACCTGCATAACATGTCGGTGAAGGTGAACTATGTGCAAAGGAAGTGTACCAATATTTTTCCATTTTGCAACCATTTGAAATAAAAGTTGAAGTGAATCATCTTCAATCAGACTTTGTGCTGCTCCAAGGCGACTAGCCAATGCCTTCATTATATGCACTATATTTCCTTCTACCTAAAAATGTTTAACCAATAACCACTATCATGCAGATCTACTTAAAATTTTACATTAAAAAAGCATCTACATATAGTGGATGCATGCATTTTCATAAGCAAAGGAGCTACCATATACATTGTGGTGTCTATACATTTGTCCAAAAATAAATATAAATCTATTAAAAGATAATATAAAATTGTCCAAAAGTGCAAATTATTACCCAACGAAGATCAGAACATGATAAAATTGGAAGTCATGAGATAAAATGCCTAAATTACTTTTAAAGTTTAAACTTCAAAAATATGAGCTTAGTAGTTGAAGACATATAGCATAATCATTGAGTAGAAAATAAACCTTCACAACTAGAACTCCTCATCCAACAAACACCCAAACTAAAGTTCTAATATTATGTTCTACATTACGCTCTCCAAGAACATCAGAGCTAGATCAATTTTTCTTAGTAGTATGATTGTCAATCCCACGTGATGGACTCAACTATCCAAGATGAGTCTCTTGCTTCTCAGCTAATGATGATTGTCTAAATGCACCCTAGGAAACATCCAACTCAAGATGCTCTACATAATTAATGCTTCCATAGGCTCTACAAACACTTAAGAGTTAGAAAATTTTCATTCAACATCATTGTCATTCCTACATGATGAACTCAACGATACAAAATGAGTCTCTTGAACTTCAGTTAATGACATCACCAAAATTAAACCCAAATGTAATCTCACCCTATTTGCATTACTTCTAAAGCAATATAGACAAATAATTGCTCCATACATATTTATAAATTTACATTAAAAAATTCACTGAGCAAAAAAAATTGTAGAGTTGCATAAGAAGATAACCCAAAAAATGGGTCCCCAAAATAGAAAAAACATTTCATTTGTCATCCTCATTTGGTTCCAGTTTTTTAAAATAAGTTTAGGAAGGTTTATGTCAAATTTTCACACAATATCCTGCACAGCCTAAAAATTAAGGTTTGTTGGGCTTGTGTGGGTATGTTATCTAATGTGTATCCATATCGTATCCATACAGATAGGATACGTGTGTCCAAGGAGGGGCAGATGTCTATCTAGCTACTATATGTTTAGGAGAGAAAAGAATGTGTACTTTGTAACTACAGCCACCCCCAATTTGGCAAAAGAAATAGAAGCAATGGAAATTAATCTTTTAGGCTACAGAGCTA
Source organism: Cupressus sempervirens (assembly GCA_028749045.1). Taxonomy (NCBI): domain Eukaryota; kingdom Viridiplantae; phylum Streptophyta; class Pinopsida; order Cupressales; family Cupressaceae; genus Cupressus; species Cupressus sempervirens. The sequence continues at coordinate 507,773,344 of CM053791.1, forward strand.
AACAACTGAAGAATAGCACCCAACAAACCTTGTTTCCAAGCTTGAAACATTATTAGAGGAAAAGCACTCAAGCATATGGTCCCAACAGAACACTTGTACCTGTCTGTTGTATCCAACTTTCCTGAGGTGCCTTCAGGAACGTGTGTAGATTGTGTAGAAGGGCATCATATTTGGCATCAAAAAGTGTATTTTTCATTTTATTATTTCACACCATGAGTTTGATTTGTGCAATAAATGTGACCATTCACGGGTGACTAGTGGTAGACAATGCATGCTCCCATCCTCTTCTCTCCTTCCTCTTTAGGTAACAGTTAAAAGTGGTAGGATCCCACAAGTTAGAAAACATTTGAATTCCATTTCCACAGAGGCATCTCTCTTTAAAACTTTGAAATGCGAAAGAGAAGACTTGTCATATTGGAGTTAATGGCTCCACCAAATCAAGGATGAGGAAAAATTTAAACCATGGCCCAAGATTTAATCATACCATAATAATTTCTTCAATGTAATCTGCCAAGCAATGCAAATGGAAATTAGCATGTACAAAAAATCAGCATTTTTTGCCACAAAATAATTGCACTTAACTGGGTAGATAAAGTAGCAGTATTCAGGAACTTGCAACCTGTTTTATTAGAGATACGAAAGTTAATTTTACAATTAGCTAAAATTAAATTTTTTTTTAAAATTTTTTTTAAATTGTAGGGTTCTCTCAAATTTTATCAGGTTGTTCCCTATCCCATAGTCCATTTTGCCCATTTATATCTCACTTACATCTCAGCTGAAAGAAGATGCACAAGATGTAACCTAGCTGTAAGCAGGCTCGACCTTGCCTAGGATCTAAACCAGGACCAAATAATATTTGGATATGTCTGGGCACTATGCACTATAGGTAACACATATTGAACATTTATTTAAAGACTGATGAAAGCTTGGTCAAAAAATGACCATACCTGGACAATCTAATTATGTTCTTTTATATCAAATACTACTACCTTCTGCAATTAAATGTGCAAATCTAGAATTGCATCATTATCATTTGGGTGCATGCCTTATACTGGAGCTTTTTATTTACTTTATGCATACATAGCTTCATCTCAGGTACATGAAAAAAGATGATTGATAAGATGAAATGAAGAGAATAGAAAATCCTTACAATTAAAGGCAAGCAAATTGAACTATATCCACCCTTTCAAAGCTGAAACTAATAGAACAAGAAAAAACATATATGATAATAAAGACAAAGCACAAAACTCAGTGATACTTGGGACCATATACATTTTACAAGACGGTGCACAAACATTCCAAATTTCTCCCTAGCAGACAATGCACTTTCAAAAATATTAAGCAACAAAGGGGTGAGCTGTAATTCATGTAGTTTCCTTTGTAAGACTTGTAGCAAACTTATTGTGATCTTTTTAATAGTTTTTAATGGAGATGACATAACATGAATGATAGGAAAAATGAAGAGCACTTCCACTGGAAAATCTGCCATAGTTGCTTTAGATAATTGCAAACCTGGAAGGAGTAAGACAATTATTAAATGGATATCTATGTCAATCAGCTAGGGATGCTAGTCCTGGACACATAGAGGCACATAACTATATTTCCCAGTGACTACTTAATAAGTATTCCATTATCAACTGAATAACTAATTGAACGTACCAATCAAATATTTAAATAACAGAAGTAGTTAATATATGTTTGTATCAAAACCAACTACTAACAAGAAGCAACAACTTACCACTTTCTCATTTCCATTCAAGGGAAGCAATGGCCAAGTTGAGCAGTAGAAGTTACTCGTGTTCATATTGCATGGTAGCCAGCATATGTGCCGAGCTAATTAGTATAGAATCAAAATCACAAAAATATTCATGCTCTATATCCATCTGCACCTCTAATGAATGTTTTGAGAGCACAATTATAGATGAACTTCCAAGACCACATTTTCTCAGATCATTACAAAGTGAAACAAGATACTTTGAGAGCTCTAAGCCACATAATCTTTCTTCCTTTGCCTGCATATAGTTATGAGTAACCTATTTATTTCAGTGTTAGTTTAGATGCAATTATGTCAATAAGAAAAAAAAATTTTCCCAATCTCACAGGCTAAATTTTAACAACAATCTTGTGAGATATTCAATAGATTGAGGCATTCAAATGAGAATAATCCGAGAAAAGTAAGAAACCGCAGGAAGGAAAGCTATCAAACTTTAAAATTTAATGTTGTATACCAAAAGAAATAATATAAATATATAAAGCGCCAAGAAATCTACGAAATGGTTACACAAACTATTTAGTATTGTGCATTCAACACTAAAAAGTCTAGAGAGGATCACCCTCATATAGTCCCAAGTGATCAACTTAATTGTGCACTAAGTTGGCAAGTGTCACAAAATATACATCAACACATAGAAGGTAAGATTGCCCACTTGCAATAAATCACTTTCAAAAGCAATACGAAGTGTTTACAAAATCACATTCTCGTGAAGAATGTTGATGACTAGAAGAAAAATAGTAAATAATTTATGTAAAACTACAATTAAATACATCATTACAATTACATCTTCAACTTCCTAGCTCTAGTAAAAACTAAGTGAGATGTAGAACTAGAGGATCTAGTCCAAAAAATGACTATGCCTTCTCTCTCAGTATGTGTGACCCAGTCTGTGGCTCCTCCTCCATCATAGATATAGCTTTGCCTCTAGCTTCTCCTAGGACTAACAATGACTACTCATTCAACTCAATTTCATAGTACTAATCAGGTTTATTTTTTATTTCTATAAAATGATATATTTGTAGAAAATTAAAGATATTCCAAATGATATTTCTGGTAATTAATCAAATTTGCACAATGGCAATCTCCATTGTCCATTTGTTTTCTTAAGCTTGGATAAAAGGCTACAACTAACTTGTCTTTTGCTTTTATTGCTAAGTTGGATTTGTCTTATTCAAATGTGATAGGAATGGAAGTATATTAATTGGTGTTTGTTAGATTTTTTTACAATAACTGAGAGGGGGGGTGAATCAGTTATTCACTGTAAAATAATGTCCAATAAAACTTTCTAATAAAATGGAGGTGAATCAAAAGTATTATCCTTTTTCCTTTCTTATCATGCATGCAATTAAACATTAAACAATCATGAAAAGTAATCACATATCACCACATAACACAAAGGATTTTGATGACCCAGAAACCCTCCAGGAATAAGAAGGTAAAACTGGAGTGGGGATGACACCCACAAAATAATTGCGCAATTGATTTCAATCACTTCTGATGGTTTACCCTCTTAAAGGCCTACCCTATTAAAAGCTTTACACATTGTCAGATGTAACCTTGTTAAAGGATTTCTACACCCTGTTAGGAGTGTGCCCTGTTAGAGGACTTAAGAACATTCAACTTAGAATGTCACCCTGTTAAAGGATTTACATAGAGCTGTTAGGCTCACCCAAGTCCATGGGATTTATAGTCACCTTCTCAAAAGAATATTTTATCCCTCTCTAAGGATCTCCTATCTTTCTCCTAAGGATCTCTTATCCTTCTCATGGGGATCTTCTATCCTTTTCCTGAGGCTTATCCACCTAGCTATTAAGCTAACCTAGCAATGTAGGATTTCAATATCTAACACAATGGTAAGAGAGTATTAGAAGGGTTTTGACCTGATAAAGATTGCAACCCTAACCTTGCAGATTTCATATCACTCTTCAGTTCCTTTCTTTTCTTGGTTTTTCTCCCTTGCAATGCTGATAGCTTGTTCACCCTTCAAGATCTGTCTCCTTGAGTTCTTCTACTTGTTAAGCCAATGCGCTCTTATGGTCACTTGATCAACTCAAAGTCTTGATGCTCTATTCTTATTCCTCACTATGTCCTCTTCTTGACACTTCACTCTAGCCTTATCTTGGCTTCTTCACGTGATCACACTTATGACCAACTCCCTCTCACACACCTTTGATCTCTGACCTGTAGCTCCTTATAAAGAAGTTCTATTCTTCATTTCCTGCTCAAATCTTAATTTAATCTTGAGAAAATGATATTGTTTTCCCTCCAAATTGCTTCTTCTAGTAAACTTCATGATAAGTCCACCAGAATTTGCCTTGAATTGGTTTGCATGGTTTACATAGAATTCTATGACATCTACTCATCATCCTTATCATCCAACTAATTTCACAAAATTCAATGTAACAAACTTATCATTACAGATCTGGTGAATCTTTGACTTAACAAATAATGTAGCAACTTGGCATCATTGGTTTACTGATGCACGACACTTTCTGTGTTACTCAGCTCCCATTTTTGTTTTATTGGCGCTTGGCACCTATAACATTTCTGCTTTTCTTGGTACTTGAAGACTTACTTGGCATCTATTACCCTTTTTTCTTTTTTCTATTCTCGGCACCTGAATAATTCTATTTTACTCGGCACCTAAAATATTACTCAGCACACACTAAAGTTGAACTTGATCGGCTTCAACTAAGAATCTGCTCAGCTCTAATAGCTTGCTCGGCTCTCTTAGTGTGTCCATTCTCTATGTCTTAGAGTATGTCATCAATACACTATTTCATCAATGGCTTAGCTGATCCTTATACTTCTTTTGAACATCATAACTTCAACCTTTCTCTAGGTGCTCTAGTTACATCTTATTGATTGTCTCCTCCTTGTCAATCAACCAATTGATAGTACTTGGATCACTTAAGCAATTGTCATTCCTGCAAGTAGCAAGTTTTACATCAATGACAAAAAAATGATTGAAAACATTCTTTACTAGTTCCATTATTCTTTATTCATGATCCTTGCAGTCATTTCTAACAATCTCCCTCTTTGGCATTGATGGCAAACCAAACTGATCAATTGATTGAGCTGATCAACTTAGTTACCACCAAAATTAGATACCAAACAGAAAACTTGTTGTCATTACATATCTTCCTATTGACTGTTGCATCCTTACTATTGATCTCATAGATCTCCATATCTTTACTTGTCATTGATTAGTTTCTCATAAATCTCCCTCTTTGACATAAATGCCAAAGATATAGCATCTTCAACCTGCTAAATATAAGCTTTTCATCTTCATGTTTTCTCCCTCTGTCACCATGCTTGTGACTGATCTAGAATTTATGTTCCTATTGTCATCCTCTGCATCATTCTAATCATCTACTCATGTTGATGCAGGGTAGCATCTTTGTTTCTTTTAGACTGCTTTAGTTAAGGGCATTACTCCCAACTTGCCTCTAAGATATTCATAAGGATCCTTGGTCAATGGTTTGGTGAAGATACCTGCAATTTGTTCCTTTATGTGAATGTACTCCATCTTCACTTGTTTTTCTTCCACCAATTCTCTTACATAGTGATACTTGATTGCAATATGATTGGTTTTTGCATGCATTACTGGATTCTTGGATATGTTTATAGCACTTGTATTATCACAATACAGTATCATAGGTTTGGTTACCTCTTCTTTCATTCCTTTCAATAGATGTTTAAGCCATACAATGTTTGTGCAAGTGACTGATGTTGCCACATATTCTGCTTCTGTAGTGGACTGAGATGTGCATATTTTTTTCTTGCTAGTCCAGGTAAATAGCCTTCTTCCTAAGAATAGTGCTCCTCTACTTGTGCTTTTCTTGTCATCAATGTTGCCTCCCCAATCTGCATTTGTGTATGCATTGAGCTCAAACTTTTCATTCTTTTTGTAATATAGGCCAAAATCATCAGTTCCTTTGAGATACCTCATTATCCTTTTTACTACCATGAGATGATTTTCTTTAGGATTAGCAAAGAATCTAGCCACTATTCCAACTGTTAGTGCTATGTTTGGTCTGCTATGTACAACATATTGTAGTTTTCCAATCATGGATCTATACATTGTTTAATTGACTTCAACTGATTGATCATTTTTAGATAGCTTATGTCCTGTTGCCATTGGTGTGCTAACTAGTTTGGAGTCTTCCAATCCAAACGTCCAAAGTATCTCTTTGATGTACTTTAATTGTGTCATGAATATACCATGTTTTATTTTATGTACTTGCAATCCAACAAAGAACTTGATTTCTCCAAACATAGACATTTCAAATTCATGTTTCATTTTTTCAGCAAAACTTTTGCAAAGCGCTTCCTTTCCTCCAAAAACTGTGTCATCCACAAAGATTTCAGATACAAGGATATCCTTACCTTCTTCTGATTTGATGTACATTTTTTTGTTATCATCTGTTCTTTCAAATCCTATTTGCACTAGATACTTGTGAAGTCTCTCATACCATGCTCTAGGGGCTTGCTTTAATCCATATAGAGCCTTATGCAATTTGCATACCTTATTTTTTTTATTTTCATCAACAAATCCTTCTGGTTGCTCTATGTATACTTCCTCTTCAAGTATACCATTTGGAAATGCGGACTTAACATCCATTTGATAGATTTTAAATCCTTTGAAGGCTGCATATGCCAGTAAGATCCTTACTCCTTCCATTCTGGCAACTAGAGAAAAAGTTTCTCCATAGACTAGTCCTTCTTCTTGTGCATACCCTTTACAAACTAGTCTTGCCTTATTCCTTGTGATTTCACCATTCCCATCTAACTTGTTTCTAAACACCTACTTAGTTCCAATTACATTTTTTTCAATTGGTCTTGAGACTAAGGTCCATGTCTTGTTTTTCTCAATTTGTTCTATTTCTTCTTTCATAGCATTGTACCAGTCATGATCTTTTATGGCTTCACTTACTATTTTTGGTTCCATTTCGCTGAGCAGACATGTCTCACTTCTAAGTCTATTCCTTGTCATTGGTCCTGCCTCTTTGTTTCTAATAATTTGATCTGTAGGATGATTTCTTCTTACATACTTTGCCAATATTGGTTCTTTCCTTGTTTGCATGTTGTCTCTTTTAGAATCTGAATCCTCATGCATATTTTCATTAGTTATTTGTTCATTTTCTTCTTGTTCACAGTTCTCAAAATCTGAATGAACATTCTCAGTATTCTGCAGCTCAGCTTCTGAATGTGTCTGTTGATCGACATTCACTGTCTGTGATTCAACTAATGCTGGATTTTGTTGCTGATTGTCATTCTGAGTTGCAACTTCACCATTATTAGGTATACCTTCATAAAAGTATACAAAGGTCTTGTATTCTTCTACTTTCTTGGTGTTCTCAACACTTTGAACTTCTGCAAGCTCATCAAATTTCACATTTGTGCTTTCTACTACTTTGTTAGTCTTAACATTCAAACACTTATAAGCTTTGCTTCTAGTAGAATAACCAAGAAATGTGCCTTCCTCACTTTTTGCATCAAACTTTCCATTTCTAGACTCTTTATATATATAGCATTTGCATCCAAATATTTTGAAATGTTTTACATTAGGAGAATGCCCATACCATAATTCAAAAGGTGTTGCATTTGTACCTTTCTTGACTTGAACTCTGTTGAGTGTATAGACTGCAGTACTTACAGCTTCTCTCCAGTACTTGAGTGCAACATTTTTCTCCATCATTAAGGTCCTAGCATAGTCAATAATTGATCTATTCCTTCTTTCTACTATACCATTCTGAGGTGGATTCCTAGGTGCTGATGTATGCCTTTTGATTCCTCTTTCATTGCAAAATTCTTCAAATTCTCTTGATGTGAATTCACCTCCTCTATCAGATCTGAGACATTTTAGGCTCTTCCCAGTCTCTTTCTCAACTCTTTCCAAGTACCATTTGAACATCTGGAATGCATCTGATTTTTGTTTCAGGAACATGACTATCATCATCCTTGAATAGTCATCTACAAATAGCATTATGTATCTGTCACCTTTCTAGCTTTGCACTTCAATAGGTTCGCACAAGTCAGTATGAACTAGCTCTAAAACTTCATTAGAAGTATAAGTTTTGCTTTTGAAAGTTGACTTGGTCATCTTCCCTAGTTGGCATTATTTGCACATGGTGTTATCAGGCTTCTTCAACTTTGGTAGACCTCTGACTTTCTTCATTTTGTTGATGCTTATTAGATTGTCAAAATTTACATGACATAGCCTCTTGTGCCATAAACATATATCATCAATTTGATAAATGAGACAAGAATCATTTTCCATGTCTAGGTAGAACAAATTACTCCTAGTCTGGTCACCTTTTCCTACTAGACTTCCTTGTGAATCATAGATCTTGGCAATTCTATTTTCAAATTCAACCTTGCATCCTATGTTGCCTAACTGTGAGACACTTAACAAGTTATAATTCAGGCCTTCAACATAGTATGCATTATCACATGTTATCTTTTTAGTAAGCTTAATACTAACTTTCCCTTTGATTTTACATGGTGCATTATTACCAAATCTAACACTATTTCCTTCATATTGAGTAAAGGAAATGAACTTATTTTTATCTCCAATCATGTGATGAGAGCATCTGTTATCTATGATCCATTTTTTAATCTTGTTCATGAAGGTTACCAGGGTAGTTGATTCATCTTCATATGATTCATCTTTCATAGCCACATAGACTACTTCATCATCATTCTCGTTAGAGTCTTCTTCAACAATGTAGCATCTTTTGCTTTTACCTCTATAGTCCTCGTTGTCCTCCTTTTTGTTCTTGAAGTTGCCTCCATCCTTGTAATTTTTCTTTTGTGTGCATCTGGCTACAATGTGACCAACTTCATTACAGTTGAAACAAATGATTGGTAGCTTACCTTCGAATTTTCCTCTTCCTCTGACAAATCTTCTCGCTAGTAATGCCTCCAATTGATCTACATCATCTTCATCAGTGCTGCTGTCACTAGATACATACTTTCCTTTTCCACTCTTTTTCTTTGTTTGCACCTCCTCATCGTCTTTTATTGTCATCTTGGCTTTGAATGTAGATTCTAAGTTTTCTAGCTTGTAGTTGTCAAAGTTGGATAGCTCAAAGGCAGTGAGTCTTCCAATTATTCCTTCAAATGACAATGCATTTCCTGGTACACACCTTAGCTCTTGGATGGCTGATACTCTAATAGCATAGATAGGAAGCAAAGTTCTCAGGTATTTGCTACATACTATTTCTTTTGCTAACTATCCTCCTAGGCTTCTTATGGCACTGACCACTTCCTTCATCCTTGCACCATATTGAGTAGCATTCTGTCCTTCTTCCATTTTCATGTCATCAAACTTTCCTCTTAGGCTCTCTCTTTTGGCTCTCTTGACATTATCGTCACCTCCATAGATTCTTGATAATGTTTCCCACATTTGATGTGTAGTACCACATTCTTTGATGTCATCATACTCGACATAGCTTAGTGCTGAAGCAATATCTAACATCGCTTGATTGTGCTCCTTCTTCTTGCTCATGTCATCTATAGTGAGGGGTCCTGCAAGGACTACATGATCAATTATGATTGAGGTATGTGCATAGTCACCTATTGATCCAACGTGTAGCTTCATCAGACTTTTCCATGCAACAAAGTTGTCTTTTTTTAGTTTGGGAACTTCTCTTTTGGACATCTTGATCTTCCTACTGCTAGTACCTTGAAACAAATCAGTAGTGGGCTCTGATACCAATTGTTAGAATTCTTTAGAATAACTAAGAGGGGGGGGGTGTGAATCAGTTATTCATGGTCTAATAATGTCCAATAAAACTTTCTAATAAAACAGAGGTGAATCATAAGTATTATCCTTTTTCCTTTCTTATCATGCATGCAATTAAACATTAAACAATCATGAAAAGTAATCATGCATCACCACAGAACACAAAGGATTTTAATGACCTAGAAACCCTCTAGGAATAAGAAGGTAAAACTGGAGTGGGGATGACACCCACAAAATAACTGCGCAATTGATTTCAACCACTTCTGATGGTTTGCCCTATTAAAGGCTTTACACACTGTCAGATGTGACCCTGTTAAAGGATTTCTACACCCTATTAGGAGTGTGCCCTGTTAGAGGACTTAAGAACATTCAACTTAGAATGTCACCTTGTTAAAGGATTTACATAGAGCTATTAGGCTCACCGAAGTCCATGGGATTTATAGTCACCTTCTCAAAAGAATGTTTTATCCCTCTCTAAGGATCTCATATCCTTCTCCTAAGGATCTCTTATCCTTCTCCTAGGGATCTTCTATCAGTTTTTTAAATACATTTTCTTGTGCAAGGCTATGACAGCAATTGGCATAAAAATTAGTGCAATCTTGGATGCCATACCTTTCTAGTAGACTTATTCATGATGATTTTAAGTGCATCGACAACTTCTTTAGCCAAAGTTGTAGTTACCCAATTTTCCTATAAATAATTGAATAAGTAAAGTTAAAGAAATGGTAAGAGTATAAGTACACACTTCACTTTGAGAAAAAAAAATTAGTATCTCTAATGAGTTGTCTAGTCAATTTGCTTTTTTGGAAACTCAAAAGCTAGTTTCTACTTTACTTTGAAATATGTAAGTATATGCAATAAATCAATTATGTTGTAGTGTTATACTAAATGTACTCTTTGTAAAAGCAAGACAACATAGGAAGGACTCAAGGAGTAGTAAATGAATCCATTTTCTTCCAAAAAGTAAATTTCATGAGTTTCCTAGCCAACTTCTATTTTTGGTAACTCAAAAGACAATTTCTACTTTTCAAAAGCAATGTTAAAGTTGAATGTACATTTTGAAAAAGCAAGATAGCGTAGCAAAATGACTCAAGGAATAGCAAATGAACCCATTCTCTTCCAAGAAGCATCTTAATAATTTTCCTAGCCAATTTAGGTTTTGGTAACTATACAATAGTTTTCTTTAGTTTGAAATCTATAATTACATGAAAGAAATTAATTATGGTGTAGCATCCATCAAAGCTACGAAATTGAAGCAAGAGCAGATCATCTTTTCCAGTAATTAATACTTCACTGTAAATGGATGAAGTTTTCTTATTTTGTGATTTTACTATGTGAAACAATCCTCAATAGCTTCTTGAGTATTTAAGTCCCTAAAAAAAGCTCCAGAGAATTTCCTTCTATTAAAAATAGTCACATATGGCTCTCATAAATTGCTTAATTTTATTCAAGATTTCTTAATCGCTACTCTTTCAAATTCAAACATTCTTTTCATTTACTTCATCTTACAGAGGCAAAAAATTGGCTTAAACATTTGTTGATTCAAGTTGTATACATGAGATGCATGTTTTGTTTCATATATCTATTAGATTTTCTCTTTTCATGGGAGAATTCCCTGTTTGATGATTCTGCTAATAATGATGACCATGTCAATAACATCTACAAAATTCCTCTTACAGCTTTGTCTTGCATTTCAGTTCTTCTATTTCCAACTTTGCTTGATACCAAATTTATAGTTGATATGGTCTGGACACATTTGATCAATCGTAATGAACTGAAAGTGAGAGCTAAGATGATAAGTAAAATATTGCCAACCAAAGTAAAACATTAGAAACAAATAATCAAAGATGATGATATAACTTGTTTCTTTTAATGGAATATATTAATAGCTGCAATGATCAATAGAAAAGCAACAATCCATTTTTTTCTGTATCAATGGCAATTCTTTGTTTTCAAATTTTCATTGATATGCTTCAAATGGTAGCAATAGTGTTGCCTAGATATTAAAAGTTGGTATCATGTCTAAGCATGTATTCTTATTTTAGATGTATACGCTACTTTAAAAACTAGATATGGGAAATCTTTTCTACACAGAAAAAAATGAAGCTTCGCTCAAAACACATAAAATCCAACCCAAAGTTCATTAGTAATTCATCACATTAAAAATAAACAAAAGTGCATTAAAAATAAACAAAAGTGCATAAAAAATAGCATCGCATGACAATAACTACAATGAAGCTTGTTATCACTTACTTCTATACTTTCTTGGGGATAATATTGTATACACTACCAAAATCCTAAAAACAGGCAGTCCTTGAGATAGATAGGCACAGGATAATGATGCCAAGTGAGAATGAAGGCATTGGAAAAAGAAAGTATGATGAGTTGATGTTGTGATTTGCATTGCAGTATAAGTTAGCAGAGGCCTTAAAAAAGGGGCTTAAAAAGGGGGCAATATCAGCATAGCTTGTGAATGTGACCTCTGCCACAAATATGATCACCTGTTGCAAAAGCTCTGGATGAGCTTCAACACAGTACACAAAGACCTATTTTCATAACAAAATTCAACAAAAATTATGTCAGAATGTAGCAAAAGACCCAATGGTTAGTCCATGCTACAAAAATTTTCCACAAATAACTTTCTAAAATGTCACAAATGATTAGGAACCTAAGGAACTCAATCACACAAGTTCGTATAATTTCACATACAACTTTTATATTTTTATTTGTTGAAAGATTATGGAAAAGGCAAGGAGAAAAAAACTGTTTGATTGTCCCAATAGCTATTAAACAAATATAAGAGAGAAGAAGACATTATAATATTTTAGTTTACAAATTTCTTGATGACTCCCCACGCCATATAAATTATGATGTTTAATATCCAATATATGCCATTTACTTTAGTGATGTTAATAGTCTTTATCGTCTCACTGTTTCATAAATTCATCAGACATCATAGCCTTTCCAAGGCCTGTCAAAGGAATATAATAACGAGTAAAACATTCAAAATATTTAAGTTTTAGGTTGTGCCCTCAAAAAAAATGTGTACATTTTATTTACAGCCCAAACCATTTATTTTAGGGACCTCCAAGATGAAAGACTTAATTTTTCAATGATCCATTGTTCTTCCAAAAAAGTCAGTAACTTCTAACTGTTTCTTCCACAAAAAGCTGATGACTAACTTTGACAATGAGTCAATATGCTTAGTAGTTCCAAATAATCTCGGGCAATAAATATGCCATGTTCTGGTTTTTTAAATCCTTACTGTCACCTTATTCATTCTAAAAACCATGGTTGACATTTTTTCCATTACTAGTGTCTATTTTGGTCAGATGTGAAGTGATCAAAGTTGTAAATATAAATCAATAAAAATGTTTTGAAGATATGAATATCCCAAGACCAGAAAGGAACTTTCTTAATTCCTTAAGATAAAAGTTTTCAAATAAAAATATATTTCCAAAATTTAGCTAAAAGAACTAAAACATCAGCAGAAATAGTAGTAATCTGAAATCACCCTTTTAGTAGTTGGCAAAGAATAGAACTAGTTTCAGACAAAAAAAAACTCTTTCAAATCATCAAAAATAGATTTCCATGCATGGTGGACAAACTAAAGTTCCAAATAGTTTCAACCAAGACTGTAATATGTGGATATTTACCCTCTGCACTTTTCATATTTATATCAGTAGTGATCATGTGGATCACTTGTTCCCCTTTGTTAGATAATTCTTAGGAACTCAAGATTTTCTTGCATATAGTGTGTTTTTCCCTTATAGAAAGAACTTCCAGAAACACATCAATGAAGTAATCATACTAATGTTCCTGGACAAAAATACCTTTAACATCCAAATCTAAATTATACAGCAAATCATAGGATAGGATATTAGAAACACACATAGAACAATAACCAAAAGAAATGACAAATCTGGAAACTCCAGATGTCTGTTTAGAAACAAACTATTTAAGAATTAGAAAAGTGAAAAGGAAATCAAACAATTCTCCATAAATCCACCTACATTTTTTCACAAAGTTAAGAGTTCAAGTTGAAATTTAATGATTTCACCTTTCCCTACAAAATTTCCTAGTAAGTTCAATTTTACACCATTTGCACAAAAAATGAATCAACAAATCAAACTTTTAAATCCAATACTAGGTTAATTCAAATCCAACAACATAATAAGAATAAAATTCAAGGCCAAAAAAAACCAGTTTCACCCAAAATAAAAATTCAGGTAAATGAAGACATTATAAGGCTAGATTAAAATTGGAGTTAAGCATGAAACAATATTAAGCCACTTTGATTGTTCTTGACAAACATGAACAAATATTCTGACAAAGCATCCATTTTCATCATTGCAATAACAAGAAGAGGCGCATGAAACATTCAGCTACCACAAATACCTACCTTCTTGGTTATTTAGATGTAAACCGCTGAGCTGATTTTTCTTGTGATTGATTTAATGAATCTGCTAACATCCAGTGGAGGTTTAGACATACATTTAACAAACAAGAATTGCAATGCAAACAATTAGTTCTTTAAATGGCAAATCATATGAATTTAACTGCATCTCCAAATAGTAAAAGCATAGTCTTACCATTTGAATCTACTACAAATTTCAATGGCGGTGATCTGTGTCTCTGTATGTTTCCAATGCAGCACATAATATGGTATTCAACACTAAGCACATAATGGAAATAAATCTAATTGGACAATAAATAAAAGAATCAGTTAAAGAAAAGGCATACAGATATGAGTTCATCGAATCCTTCCATTGTAGGAGGGCCAATATTCTCCACCTTTGATTTATAAAATATTTGATCAACACAACCTTATCAGTGTACAGGAAATTCCCTAGCTTTAAAGGAACAAACAAAAAAATAGCTTGCAAATGAATTTATTCCTATTAGGATTTAAAAATGTAATATAAGAATTGCATTAGCCTAATGTGATACAGGATTGATTTTAAAAGCTTTTAGGACTTCTATAGAATTTTATCTGTATCCTTAAGAATATTAGCAGTGACCTTAGTCCCTTTATGAGTTAAAGATATTATCTATTTGATTGAGTGAGAAGTAAATTCCATGCAAATAGAGTTCAACTTTTTAATAAATGTAACAGATGCTCAAGCAAAAATTGATGTCTTAACTAAACCTGCATTGCTATAATGAACTCCTTAAAGCCAAGAAAGCCCTGTTGTTTTGAATCAGCCACAGCCCACACCTTCACAAAAAAAAAAAGCATGTAATTCTCCACTTTTCTCTCTCTTAAAGCTGATTAGGAGAAGTGTGCACAGAAAAAGTATTTAGTTCACTAAAAGTCTTCTATATTTCATGGTTTCTTCAATCTACCAAGTGTCTGCCAAATCAAGGTGTTGACTCCAAGTCTGGGTTCAAACTCAGCATGCCACATCTATTCTACAATCAAATCCAACAAGTATGATCATGGCTATTTTTTCGTAGGGATTACACATGTTTCAAACTCATATCTAAACTTTAATTTTATTATACCAGTTATTTATTTCCTTTTTTCATTTAGTTTAGGATTAGAGAATAAAGTGTTGGTCAAAGGTTAAATATTCATATTCCACATTCCTCTCAAAACTTCATTCAATTTTAAAGTAAAAGATATTGCATTCAAATTCATATATGAAAATTATTGCTTAATGAAGGTTGCTGCCAAGACAACAAGCTATTTCTGAAGTCACTTAGTTTGCTCCTAAAGTGAATTTTACATGCTTTTAACCCACTAAAACAATCCCTAGATTATTTTCAATGCTTATTAAGGGTTTTTAGTCATCATATGTGGCAACTAAACATATTACAAGAATTCAAACCATAAAAGATGTAAATGCTCACAGTTAATTAAAAAACATCCAAGAGTGGCTTTTGGCATTCTGAAGCATGTGACCTTTGGTATTCCCATTTGATCTTTTGTTTCTAACCTTTGAGGAAGTGAAAGGGGTGTATTAGATTATATGTCAATCTTGAAAAAAACTAGACAAATGGTAGGTTGTTTTGGACCATTTTAGTATATTGCATATGTGTGCAAAGTATATGCGAGCAGGGAATTGTTGGCTAAGGTATTTCAGAGCTCTTGAAAGTGCAGTCGATGCTTGCTTGGACCACCCTAGTCAATGTAACCTCTATAATTAATTATATCTTAATAAACTATGAAATATTTAGTCCTTAAATTCATTTTTTGACAGAAAGGAAAGCTTTCTTCACATTAAATGCATTGTCCTAGTTCTGTGCATGTTTGTTGAATTATTTTTCAAGTTGAGGATGTTTAATGTATGTTTAAGTGTAAAATAAATATTAGTAATGCTAGCACATCCATTTAGAATTTTATTAAGTTTAGTTCTACTTCATTTGAGGCATCTGCATCGATTGAATCAGTTGTTAAGGAGAAGAGAGTAGCATAGCCATTCTGTTTACAGATCACCCCCAACAATAACACATTAGTTATTGAAGTAATAGTGTCAAAAAAGATTTAACCAAGATGCATCCCACAATTCAAGCAATAATACATTTTTATTTCACCCTAGCAAAAAGTAAACTTGCACGAAACCCACTAATTTTGAAATTCCTGCTAATCCAAGTCCAAAACAAGAGACTGTAAAAACTAACTCACAATTTTTTAGGTAAGCTACTAAAAATGAATCAAAAAATTGGATAAGAAAATTGAAAAATATTGATCCTTAAATATTACAATCAATACCGCAAAAAGGAATTGTCAAGAGTATGATCTGTTAGATCATAATCAACAAAGTTTCAAAACCAATTACTAGATTTAAACTTTGATATACTTCTATAGAAGCCATCCGAACATAAAATTAGTGACCATAATTACATTCCTCATAATTAATTTATTCTGTAAAACGTTGCTCAATGCAAATTTGAAATCCCAACTCAATGGTTAATAAGATAGTGAATGACCTAGGTCAAATTAGTTGAGTTATTGCATAGATTTCACTGTGGCCCACATTTAAAATCTTATAGTGCAAATAACATCATCCAAGCCACTCATAACCAAAAACCAACAAAACCTAGCCTGCTTGATTTTTTCCAAATACTAATTCTTAAAATTCCCTTACTAAACACATTACTCTGACTATCAATTTGATTTCTATTTCTTAGGCAAAATGTAGCACAAAAAGAAGTAAATTAACCCATGCCAATATCAATTTCTTTAGTTGTTAAGAAGTTGAATTAGCAAACATGAATGAAACATTCTAAACTATGACAATTAACCTACAAAAGAAACTCTACCAAAGGTAGCAAACAAGCATTGCAGGATTTTATCATCTCCTCACTTCTGAAAAAGAAACGAAAGTCTTTGAAAAGAAACCTAATTAAGTTGCAAAAAGAATGAAAAATTGGGTTGCATTATTCTCTTTAGCAATGGCAATCAACAAAATAGAAACAAAAACATTCCCAATTACACAACCCCCCTAGAAGTGAGTGAGCGTGATGAATTAGTACATATATAATACAATATTAACCAGGTTGAATTAATTGTAGGTGGATTCTAGAATTGAACAAAGTCTGACCAAGCTCAATATCATCCTTCGTTGTAGATGGGTATTTGTAAGCACTAAATTGGGGAACATCACTCCTGTGCAATTTAAAACTTTGAAGCGAAATAATAGCTCCGT
Organism: Cupressus sempervirens; assembly: GCA_028749045.1. Taxonomy (NCBI): domain Eukaryota; kingdom Viridiplantae; phylum Streptophyta; class Pinopsida; order Cupressales; family Cupressaceae; genus Cupressus; species Cupressus sempervirens. The sequence goes on from CM053791.1 coordinate 507,790,520, forward strand.
CCATCACTCTTCGAGAACCCTTCACACATCGCCTCACAAATCGCCTCAAGTGCGCACTCGATTTATATGTTGTTAGCTCTTGATTGGAACCCTTGCTCCTTCATTCCTGTAGCTCCTGTGCTCCATGAAAATGAAAGTGAATACTTTTGTAGCTCTCGCACGCTCCATGAAATATAACAATGAAATAGGAAATGCCCTTTTTCATTTGAACATGTTAAGCTCATGTTGGTCAAAATTTCGACCAACACGAGCATAGATTTTTTTTTTAAAGTTTGTTTTCCTTTCATATTCTGACAAATCTAAAACATTTTAATATATGGTCAAAAAATGAGGTCAAATGTACTAGTGTCAGATCACCATTCAGCTCATAACATTGTTTGGCTTTCAGTCTCTGCAACTCTACAGGTTGCCCTCCTTTCAAGCTTAGTCTCCTTGAGTCTCCATGCTTAATGTACCAATGCAATCATCTCTCTCTAACCGCTTATCGAAGCAGAGTCTCTATGCTCTATTCTTCCTTCTCCTAGATGCCTTCTCCTTGACACCCTTTCAACCACTTCGCAATTTTGGCACACCAGCAGCACTTGCTTCTTGGTCTGTGACTCCTTAAATAGAAATGTGGAGCTTCTTTTCCCACTTGATTCTTCCCTCCTTCGATTTTGATTCGTATGGATTAGGTAGGATTCATTGAATCTAACCCACATTTTGTTTCTTCTAGAAACATCATGAAGAATCCTCTTGAATTGGCTCAAAAATGGTTTACATAAATTTCTATGCCACCAGCTCATCATCCTTATCCTCCAACGGGTTTAAAAAATTCTAGGTAACAACTATATCAGCTCTGATAAGGTGAATCTTTGACTTTTCAAATAATGTAGAAGCTCAGCACTATTGAAATACTGGTGCTCGGCACATACTATGTTACTCAACATCAATTATGTTTTACTGATTCTTGGCACCTAAAGTTCACTCAGCACTCACTAATATTTTTTGATGCTCGACATTTGAGCTTCACTTAGCACACACTAGATTTTTCTTTTGCTCAGCTCTAACTGAAAATTTGCTTAGCTTAAACTAGCTTGCTCGGCACCTACTGATGAACTTAGTTTAAGCTTTGCAGTGAACCTTGTTCTAACTTATACTTCCAATATTTCTAAGTGTGACCAACCTTTGTATCTTCAAGTATGTTATCAATACATCATTTAACCATTGTCTTAACTGATCATTGCACTTCATTACAAAACCATAACTCAACTTTTCCCTTAGGTACTTCTCGTTACATCTTGTTGATTAAATCCTCTTCATCAATCAAGTGATAATGCTTGGATCTTATAATCAATTGTCATTCCTACAAATACCAAGTTTGACATCAATGACAAAGCAATGATTGAAAACATTTTTTTAACATCAATCTTCCTCTTTCAATCAATCTTCTTCAACAATGATATTTTCAATTAAATTTCCAACAACATCTTCATTTGCATGCATATTTTAATCTTTGAATCTCTCATTTTATGGTGTACTTGACTAGGTCAAACTGAGGGCCTCCATTACAAACCCTTGCACTCCATGAATAAAGAGCTATGTATCATCATTTGAGATCTCATTCTTAAGCAATCTTAGATATAATGATTCATAGAAGTGTGTCAACATTTTAGCGCACATTTTTGGCACCCACTATGGGGCAACCCACCTTTACATCCTAGTTTTGGTTATTTTTGAGCTAACCCCCTTGTGCAAATTTGTTTGGAGAAGGAAATCACTAGATCTTAAATATTTGATCATATGTCCAAAACAGTTTGGTGTTTTGGTCTGAAATTATTTTTGCAGGTTGGCAACATATCAAAGAAACTTCAGTTAAAATTTCAAATTTTTTTGAGGCAATTCATATTTTTTATTTTTATTTTTTCATGAAAAATCATTTTTGGATGCAAATTAGTGAATGTTTTGGCAAAGTCTACATTTTTGGAAAGTTCACTAAATTCTAAATCTGGTTATTTCTTTGTGTTTTGAGTTTAGAGTTCATATGAGGGTTTTTTTTTGAAATTCTAACATTTTTGGAAAGGTTTATATTTTTTAACAGGGGTCACTTGTCTGTATTTAGGGTTTTGGGTCTGAATTCATGGCATATTGGTCCAATCTTGTTGACTAGGTTAATAATCATGATTAACTTGCACTTTATTTGCACAAACTTCAATGCATGATATGAGTTTTCATTTTACATGGAATCAAATAGTTCAATATATTTTAATGTGAATTTTCCTATTTCTTCATGATTTCATGCACTTGATTGAAGTTTGTGAAGGTAACTTGGAAATCTAAAGAGCCAAAAATGGAAAAAAAATGGAAAGTGTGAAATCATGGTGCACACATTCCAAACCTTCTCATTTGAATTATAAAATGTGATCATTATGTTCTTTTTCATTGTAAAATAATTTTCTTTCTTTTGTCAAATTGTTTGGCGTGTCTTTCCAACATTGAAAAAATGACTTAAAATTAATCGTTCACATTTGGATTTGGGCTTGAAATAAACCCCTTTTGTCTTTTAATCCCCAAGGTTTTCTTATGATGTTTTTTTCTTGCATTCTTGCTATGGAGTTTGAGGGGAACCTAAATAAGGGATCTTGATCTTCTTCTTTTTTTAGGGGGGCTGCCTAGATAAGTGGTCGCTCTAGGGGATGACCTCAACTCTCGTGTTCTAGCAGAGTATAATAGCATGGCTTGAATCTAAAGATAGGTCTCTTGGAAGTAGCAATATTGTCAATCTTGACTAAGCCCCAAAGAACTTTATACCTTTGAGAAGTGAAGGTGGAGATTGGGTTACCATTTCCTCCCAGCTGTTTGGCAGTATTGTCTTTCATCTACAAATTTGGGCCTCACGTACCTTGTGTATATCAAGGACATCCCCTAGTTGAGCTTGTGCATCCTTATAGAAATCTAAATAGATTTTTTGTGTGTTTGGTGTTCTTGAATGTTTAGAACCTTCCCCACTTTGAACAAAAGGGGGCACATCCATTGAATTGAGCCTTAAGGATTCTTTCCTTTTATATGCTTTCAAAACCACTATGGGTTTCAAACCCTATGCTACCAAATCTCAGTCAAGTCTAGATGATCATGAGTTCTACTATGTGATTAAAAAGTTTCAAGACTTCTACTCTCAATACAAAGAACTAGAAGAGATAGATTATCTTGCTTACCTTAGTCTCCCTAGACACATGATAGAAACAAAGAAAATGTTAAAGGAAATGATGCCAACCTCACATGAATTTTCCTTAAGACCTTTAAATAAATGTGAGTCATATTTTTCAAGGTCTACATCTTCTACTCCAAGACATCAATTATTTTCATCTTCTAGATCCAAAGACCTTGCGAGAGAGAAAGTGAGTTAAAACTCCTTTGACCATACGTCAATATTTCATGATGGACCTATCTTTGACCAAGATAAGAATGAAAAAAATGGTCCTAGATATACTTTTGAGAGAACTTTTACTCCTTTTGGATTTTCATATGACATGGTGCTTAAGACCTTAGTTTCAAACAAGATCATTACTTTACCATAAAAATATTCTACACCTTATGAACCTGAGGTAAAACCTTCATGGTGGAGAGATGATCACTATTGTGGCTACCATACAAGAAATGGTCATAAAATTGAAGATTTTATTTCATTGAAATGTATAATTCAAGATCTTATTGATGATGAAATCATTGATGTTGAAATTCCTAAAGACTTATATGATGAGGATACTTCTCTTGAGCAAGATCATGTTGATGAACCTATGTCTAGTGATTGTTTCCTTGATACCTCCACTTCTTCCAATACTTATGCATCTCCCAAAACTTTAAAGTTATCCAACATTCTTCCATCAAACAAAGAGCCTAATTCTTTCTGCATTGATTATGTGTATCCTCAAGGGCTACCTCTAAAATAAACTCAAGCTAACCTTCACTTGGCTGCAAATCTTTTTCATGCTTCTAAGAGTAAATGTCCTCAACCTTCATGCAACACTATGTCTACTATGCACACTTCTTCTAGTCCTTCATTACCCCTTCAAGATCCTATAATGCAAACCTCATATACTCCCTTGTATTTAGAAGTAGATCCATTTCAAGAGGACTCTCAAAAAGATAAAAATAAAAATGTCAAGAAAGATCAAGATCAAGCACCCCTTCATCTCCTTCAAGATTTCATCCCTCCATATCCTATGTCTTATTCACCTCCTAAGTATGATGAAGACACTACTTCCACTATTTCCCTTGAGCTTATTGAAAATTGTGAACAAAGTTTTATGCCTATTTTATCCAAAGAAACTTGTCAAGATCAAAGTATCCCTTGTTCTACTTTTCCATATTGACTTCAAATCTATTATCAATATTCACATACTCCTATCAATATTCACTTCAAATCTATTCTCAATCTTCACATACTCCTATCAAAGATATTATTGGCCTTGGTCACATTGCTCACTCTAAAGATGTTGATATCCCTATTCACTATCCCTTTGCATCTTGTAAATCTATCCTTGGTCCTTATCCATCAAAGCTAATGTCTTCAAAATTCCATCCATATTGGGATCATATATTCCTCCATCTCCTACTTTCACTCCTATATCATCTCCTAGCTCTCCTATCATACCTCAAGATCAACAAAGACACCCATCCTTGATCAATTCTCATTCATCTATCCATGTGAACCAGTCATATAATCCTTATTGATACACAAATCCCAAGTCTTTTGGAAGTAATTTTGGATGGTCAATTTAAGAAAAAACATAAGAATCCATTGAAAAATAAATATCACTATGTCTCATCTAATTGACATGTGAATACAAAGAAAGAACAAACATTCAAGAGACCACAAAGGTCTACTACCCAACGAGATAAATCAAAGAAAATATGGGTTCCTAAATCCATCATTGAAGAAATGTGTTATAAAGCATCCAAAGGAAAAGAAAAATATAAAGCTATATGGATTCCTAAGTCTCTCTTGAAAGACTTGAATATTGAAAATAAATCAAATTTCACATTCAAGCTTCCAAAGGCATCCACTCCATATTCTTCCAAAATTCTTCCTAAGAAGCTTCCAAAGGCTTCCACTCCATCTCCTTCCAAAATTCTCTTACTTCCTCATACATCTAAACCTCAAGCTATTTCCTCCATGATTGCTCCATCACTTTGCAACCCTTCAAGTGGTGTGTCAATGTTGATCTTGCCTTCTTTCTCACCTACCTATATGTAATCTTTTCAAGCCTATACTTACCTACTATTCATATTACTTCTATCTTTCCAAAGCATAAAACCTTTTCCTCCATATACATTATCTACCATCTCCTTTCCATCACCCTATTAGCATCTTTGAGCATACCTCTCTATGGTCTTGGCTTATCATGACTCATCCTTCCTATAGGAGCACTATCCAAATTCAAACAACTTGATCTCTTTCTAAAAGTTTTCTAAATTTTTTTTTTAAAAATAGAATATGAAAATGTGCCTTGGTGAAAACCTAGTAAATAGACACCTTGATAGCAAATGTAAAGAGAAATAAATTCTTCCTATGGTGAAAATCATTTCTTGTGGCACCTTGGATAAGTACCATGATGAAAACCTAGCAAACAGGTGTCATGTGTAATTATTCCCTAATCCATCTATCCCATATTTCATCGTTGATCTTGATAATGTTGACTTATCCTTGTGTATTGGCTATTTTATCCATAAATTTTTCGATTATTCTTTCTTGTTCACTCATCATCTTCATATCTAGCTTCATTTTTATTTCTTTATCCTACCACTATCCTATCCATTCAACCGCTTCATCTTGATCACACAAAGAAAAAAAATGGCTCTTAGGCCTCTTGACATGCCTACTTTTTTGGACTACACACTTTCATGCTATCTTTCTTATTAGCTTCCATTTCTTATCCCACATGCTATCTACTTTCATGGCTTTCTTTTCTTTTCCAACACATGCTTCATATGGCTATCTTTCCCTAGTTTGGGTACTCTTGAGGAGTCAGTCCTTGAGGATCACTTTCACTTGCTTCATACACTCCTTACTTATTCATCATATCCACTAGCTTGTTGTTCCATCATACCTTACACCTTCCTTTAAAATGGAACAAAATGATGTAATTTTTCTTGAGACTAAGAAATCTCTAAGTCATTCTTTAAAATAAAATAATAAATCATAAATGATGCTGAAAATTTTTCCTAAAAAGCATAAAATGCCTTGAAAAAATGAACATCTCAATGACAACCCTAGCAATAGGAGCTTTGATGTATCACCTAAAATAAAATAAAAACTCAAAAATACTATATATATATATATATATAAAGTCTTGAAAAAAAAAATCTTGCCAAATGGTGAAAACTTGGAAATAGGCATTACTTGAGACCCTTGTACTTATATCTATTAGGATATCACTTTGCACTCTAAGCTTATTCCATTTCACTTCACATGTCCTTTTGGTATTCCTAGTTTGGAATTGATCCTAGTCTAGGGTCTATGGGGCATAGGTGTTACTTTGCTTTATCTAGGGTTTCTTTGTTGCATTGGCATTTCTTTGGCAACTCTTGCAAATAGTGTTTTTCAACACTTCCCCTTGACATCGAGTGTTTCTAAACACTTATTGGATACATTTTCTATAGTCTGGGATGTCGCTATGCTTCTCACTGGTAGATTTGATGTCCTAAGGAAAATAGTCATGTGACTTACACACACTCACTTAAACTAAACTGGCTGAAACTTGTTGGCTTATTTTTCTTTTGTGTTTTGTCCATGATGATTTATTTGTTGAGTGTTCCCTCCCTAATAATCTCTCAGGGATATCATGGATTAGAGGACTTGGAGCATGGAGCATGTTATTATTTTCTTTCTACTTGTGGGTGTGGTCTTGAAATTCTAGAGTGTCTCTTTTTGTCCCCTTGAAACACTTAGGAGATTTGAGGCATCATCCTTGACTATTTTTGCACAACTGTTCTTATGGTCATCCCATCATCTATGCCTTGATGCTAGTGTGGTTTTTCTACATTAAATTGGGTAAAATAATATCGAAGTCATCTTGACCTTTATGTCTTTGATGCTTATGTTAGAATATTTTCACATTCCATTCTGATATAAATCACATTTATTTCTTCATAGTTGTGCATGTGAATAGTGATGATTGTGTGATTTTATGATGTCCGTTAATAATGGCCCAATGATGAAAATAAGTTCCTTAACATTCTCTGATGAATGATGAACACAAAATCCTATGTTATAGTTTCTCTATTGCAAGTACACCTTCGCATTTTCATGTAGCTTGCATTATTAGAATTCATGTTAATTTTCATTTTTAGGTTGCATTATGAGTTTGAGAGGGTTTTCCTTCATCTTTCTTGTGGACTTTTAATTAACTGTGGTCATGTTTGATCTTCATTTTCTTATCTTCTTTCGTGATCTTAGTCAAAATTTTATATCTTAAATAGTTGATTGATTTGGGGAATTCTCTTTCTTGAGGAAAACTCTCTTTCTTCTTTCCATGTCTTTCCATCTCTTCCAAACTTCTATCTTCCATTTACTTTCACCCTATTTTTTTTCTTCTAATTCAACTTTGGGGCATAGTCTTTCGTGCTTGATGATCTACCTTGGTTTTGTGATCCTTATATTTTTCATCTTACATCAAGAACCTTATCTTTAGTTTGATTTGATCAAATTTATCAATTCTTTGTTTCTCCTCTATTTCATTTTGATTTCAATCATGAGGGGCAGTACCTATCAAACTGCAATCCTTGATTCAAGTTTATCAATCTTTGTTCTGTCTGGGACAGCCTTGTCTTTGTCAAGACAAAAAAATTATCAAAATTTTTATTCTTTATCCTAATGTGTTCCTAAGTTGACCACACATCTATGTTGTTTTATGATCCCAAATTGACCTCACACTTCAAATGCATTCTTTGACTACATGTGTTCCCGAAATGATCACACATTAGTTAAAGAAGGGCAAATATATGCACCCTAAAATGGTCACCTAAACTATGGACCCCCAATCTTCAATTTATCAATTTCTTAAATCAATGCATTGCAATAATTTATTGAATCAATTCAAATCATTTTCCTTCATCAAATTGCAATCCATTTAATTATTTAAATATTTCCTAAGGTTTTATCATCTTATTCTAAATCTTATTTAATTAAAAGAAATTTTCTCTTTTAATTAAATTAAATAATCCCTTTTAATTAAATAAAATCCTCACTTAAGTATCTCTTTGTAATGAAAAAAAGAAAAATTAAATAATAATATATAAAAATCCTTTTTTTCTACACTTAAATTCACATATTTCTAAGTGGGTTTCCTTGATTTCCTCTTTCCACTTTCTTGTCAAACACTCCTATTTTGTCATCGGTGGAATTTTGTCTCACATGAATCAAGCCTTATTATCTCATATTGGTTGTGATAAGCCCCCCACTTCCACAATTGACTATATAAGGAATTGTCTCCTTCTCATTTCATGAAATAGAAGGAGAAGAATAGAGGTTAGTTGCTATAGTATTGTTATGATGCAGGTTTGGAGAGCAATTTTGGAGAAGGGGATTGAGCATTAGGGTTTGAGCCTTAGGGTTTGGACATTGGAGATTCACTGCAACTTCCCTCTTATTTTCTTCTTCTCTCATGCATCCATGGATTCTATCATCATGCTTCATCCTTGCATTTTCATATTATCTTAGAGTCATATTTGCATTCATAGATTAATCTTGCATTGTTATTTCCTTTCATAGATTAGATTTCCTCTCTTGCATTGCTTTGCATTGTTATCATTTAGATTATATTGCATCTTCATTTGCATGCATATTTTGATATTTGAATCTCTCATTTTATGGTGTACTTGCATGGGCACAAACTAGGTCAAACTGAGGGCCTCCATTACAAACTCTTGCACTCCATGAATAGAGAACTATGGATCACCATTTGAGATCTCATTCTTGAGCAATCTTGGATATAATGATTCACAAAGGTGTGTTCATGTTTTAGCACACACATAGTACATAAAGTTGATATCCTTTAACACAATATGTTCAAACTTATGGTGAACACATATAACTTAGCACAAAATTATGCAACCACACATATGTTGGAAACTACAATTGAGGCAATTGTTATGTTGTCATTGATGTCAAACCTTGTTGGTAAGATATTTTTCTATCTGAGTAGAGTTTCATATCAAGATGATTGATGAAGAGGATTTGAGGACATAAAAAAAGGACTTAGAGGAAAATTTGAATTATGAGGAACTACACTGGGCTTTTGATTAGTTAGACTTTGACAAGATAAAGTGATTGTTTAATCATAACCTAAATGGAGAAAGCAATTGTATTAAAGCTTAGAATAAGTGATCAAAGAAAGATCAATTACATAGGCTTGACCAAGAAAAAGAGTAGAAAATTAAGGAACTTAAAGTTTATGTCGAGTGATGCTAGAGTTGACTGAGTGATCGTTTAAGCCGAGAAAATATAGTGTTGACCAGGCATCAATATTAATTGAATATCATAAAGTATGTTGGATAGAATAGTTAGTAGTGACCAAGTAATTTAGTAATGACCGAATGTCACAACCCAATGTTGGCTGAGGGACAACATTTGACAAATTATGAGGAAATCTTGATTTCTAGCTAACACAATTGAATTATTGGAATATGGAAAGTGTGTTGAAGATAAGGATGGATGAGATGGATTATTTAATGCAAGAAAAGGGTTAGGTGAGTGATTAATGACTTAATTTAAAGAGAAGTTTCTAGAAAAGAAGAAGATGAATAAGAAGGTCAAAAAAATCATTTTATGTGTTGAGTCTAATTAAAACCCTAAGACCTATGATGATTTTTAAGCGACAAAAATATTAAAATTACTTATTTAAGGAGATATAAGAGCTAAACCTTAAGGAGGTTAGTAGAGCTGGTGAAGACCATAACAAGGTTGGAGCAGATGTTGATTTTGTTGATTAGTGAATTTGAGAAAAAGATTGAACAATGAAGTGTTGAGGTGAAAAGTGATTCCTTGAAGGATTGGCAAGTGAATCAGTAATGGAGATGTTAATAGAGGCCAATCAATGAGTCAACTGTTGGACTAAATTGTGATTTGTATTTGCAAAGTGAGTTGTATTTGTCAGATCAACCTGTTGTCACTCTCGAACCATTGCATTAGTATTGAAATCATTTAATCAAGGTTGACGTAATAGTCATATGTAAATCCTTTATTTAAGGTGACATTCTAATAGAATACTATTAAGCCCTCTAACAAGGCCACTCCTAATAGGTTGATTAAATCCTTTAACAATGTCACATTTAACAGTGTGTTTTGTAACATTTAATAGGGTTGGCTCCTAATAGAGCTCACTTTCGAAGAGTGAAAATTTTGTGACATGTTACTGGTTGTTTTTCCCAAATTAGGTTTCCACATTAAATCCTAGTGTCATGCTTGTGTGGATGTTATTATTAAGATAGTGGACTACAAGTTTATGTTACTAATTATTTTCTATAGAGATTGGGCTACTAAATATTTTGATATGAAGTATTTTGAAGTGATTACAAGTTAAATTGGTACATCTAGACCTGAGCATAATTGATTCACCCCCCTCTCACTTATTCTAAATCATTCTTACAATATATAGGATCAATAATGCCTTACATATCTGATACTAACTTTTCATACCTTAGTTCATCAAATTTAGGGTCTAATGATTTAAAGTGCCCCCCTGTGGCTATAATAGCCATTTAGGTTGACAACAAGGGTCCAATGCTTGGCACTACTTCGCCTTTTTTATTTGTACACATCTTCTACTTTACTGATGAGAACATTATCTTCCTTCACAAAAGTCTTATCAAGTCTCTCATACTATGTTATATGTATATTAGTATTCCTTCTTCCTACATAGTTATTCCTTTTGAGATTAGGTTTTCTCAATCTATTTGCAACCCCATTAGGTTTGGAATATCTAGTAGTGTGGCCCAAATTATTGCAATAGTAACATGTAACAAGAGATTTTCCATACATTAGTCCATTCTAATTAACTTGCAATATGCAATCCATGGCTATGTGTCCAAAGTTATTACATTTCTATCATGGGACTCCATTATTTATGACATCGTTGATTCCCAAAGGTCTTCAACTTTTTCTCATATTAGGTGTTTCATTTTTTCTTCTATTAGATCATTTATCAGGCTTCTTGCATTCATGTGATTTGTGTATATCAGAGTAAAGTATTAATTTCATTTCATGTATTATATTACCTTTAATCCCTTCTTAAGATTTCCTTTTATGCACTTGCATTTCCATCCAATTATTAAATGTCATTTACCTCTTAGGGTTTTCCTTTTAGGTTTTAAAATATCCTTCTATAAGGATTGATCCATAGTATATTTTACTTATTATTTTTCTCTAATAATATATTCTTGCATATTTTAGAGCCAAACCCTTTCCTTCTCTTATATTTTACTTCTTAGTGACAGGTTCTTACATGTAGGTGTTCAATGGGATCTGTGGATTTGTACTTATCAAATACTTCATTTAAAAAAAAAAATTAAGAGTTAGCTTGCAATAAAGTATGTTGAATCTTTGAAGCATATCAAGAGAATATTTCTAGAGTATGGCTATCCCATCCGAAGACTTAACAACCTATAAGCCCAAAAAATAGTGCATAAGTCCAAGGTGTGTAATCTCAAACTAGTCTATCAAAGCTCACTCAATAATCAAAATCATTGAAGGTGAGCCACCTGTAATAATAAGATCATCAACATATAGCATGAGTATCAATAGATCAGCCCCATGATGCTAAATGTATACTGTGGGATCAAAATGATAGTGTCTGAAGTATGATATGAGAAAGAAGGAATCCATCTTCTCATATCAAGCCCAAGGGGCTTTTTTGAGACCATACAAAGAACCCCATATTTTACACACCATAGAAGAGTCCTTCACAAAACCCCAAGGATTCTCCATTTAGATCTCCTTATGTCAATCTCCATGCAAAAAGACACTCTTCACATCCATCTCAAATATTGTCCATCCCTAAGAAGTTGTAAGAGAGAGTACAAGGCGAATAAATTCATCTTGATGATAGGAGCAAAGGTCTCAGAGTAATTAATACCCTCAACTTGTGAAAATTCCTTTGCAACAAGACATGCCTTGTATGTATCAATAGAACCATTTGCAATAAACTTGGTACACTATACCCACTTGCACTGAACAAAATTTCTTCATTTTGGAAGAGGAAAAAGATCCCGAGTGTGATTCTTCATCAAAGAGAGTAGTCCTCATCCATAGCTCATCCCACTCTAAATGTCTCGTTTCCTATGAAAAACTTTGTGGATCATCTCAAATGGAATGACTCAATAGTCTAGTACCAAATGTCTAAGCATGAGTATGACAAGAATCAAAAGGATCTCTTGCCATAGGTCTAGCTGCATCAATAGTATCATGAGCCCACTTGGGCACTCACTAAACATCTAGTGGAGGTGGGAAATCTAGATCATCATTAGGATCATCCTTAGAGGATACATAATCTTGTAGAGGGGAAGAGGAAGTACTAGGTAGTGAGGGAGAAGTTGGTGATGGAGGCTCCATCTAAGTATAGCGCTCATCAAACTAGACATCTTGCTGAAATAAGACTTCTCTAAATTTAGGATCAAATAACTTGTACGCCTTCACATCTACACAATAGCCAAAAAATATGAGTGGTCAAATCTTCCTCTCCATGGATTTCCTCTGAACATTTAGAATAAATGCCCAAGCCTCACTACAAAAATTATAGAATGTAGAAACATTGGGCTTGACATGAGGTCAAGCCTCCTTAGGAGTCAAATGTTGCAATGCCTTGTGAGGCATCCGATTCTAAATATAGTTGGCGCAATCGATAGCTTCAATCCAAAATTAAGGACTCAAAGCTTGAGGCTATACCATATCCATCTCCTGTAATTTTAAGATCTTTCTCTTAGCAACCCCATTCTATTGAGGGGTATGAGGAGCTTTGAACTAATAATGTAAAACATACTCAGTGCAAAAATATCTGAAAGACCAATTCACATATTCCCTACCATTGTAAGTGCATATACACCTAACAAAAAGTCCAAAATGCTTCTCCATAAATGTCTTAAATATTTTCAATGAATCAAATACATCAAACTTTACTTCAAAAAGCACACCCATGTGCATCTAGAGAAGTCATCTATGAAGGTAAGCACATATCAAGCACTTGAAAAAGATGGAGTGGGGAATGACCTAAATTCACCGTGTATCAATTCCAATGGTGCCTTAGCATATGTGGATCTATATGTTGGAAAAAGATCTCTGTGGTGTTTTCCAAGTGTACAATATTGACAAACACCATCAGCACAAGAGATCTGAAGTAGCCTAATCACTAGCTCCTTTGTACTAATCTGTTATAGATATCTGTAGTTGATGTGGATAAAATGCTCATGCCAAATTTTTCTCACTCTGTCTACATGAGAAACAAGAGAAATAGAATTGGAGCACTTAAAGCCATCAAAATGAGATGAAACTGTAAATCAACACTCCTAGTAGCAACAACCAAATCAAGATCATGGAGGTCTCAAATAATCACATCATGTGGTGAGAACTCAACTATTTTACTAGAGCCAAAATGACAAATCTGATAGATGGATAAGAGGCTTGTAGAAATGGTTGAAACTAATATAGCATCTTGTATAGAAACACCCTCCAAAGAAATAGTACCATAACCTAAAACTAAAATTTGTGTAGAGTCACCAACTACAATTTGTGTAGTAACACTCTGAGCAAGTGAGGTAACCAAATCAACTGAGTGTATCATATGGTGCAAGCACCTCAATCAATGATCGAAGTAGCAAGAGAAGACAAAGATTGTATAGAAAGAGAATTTCCTTTCCCTGAAGGAGGAGGTGGTGGCTTTAGAGAAGTAATACTATACTACTACATATCCTCCTCTAAAGCCTCAAGATGTTTCCAACACCTAGAAACTAGATGTCCTTCCTTGTAAAGATCACCTATGAAGTTCTTGATCTAGGAGGAAGACTCATCAAACTTAGAAGGTTTACCCTTTAGAGTGGATTTCTATGTATCTGATCTAGGAGATGCATTAGAGGGACTCTCACTACCAACTGAATCTATTTTGGTCTTTGGTTTTGGCTTCAACTTCCTTGTAGATGGTTGAGAAACCAATGTCTGGTTTTTTTATCCTATTAGAGATTCCAACTATATAAGGTTAGCCTATTCTCTTAGTCAACTAGTCACATAATACCTCAAATGTGGGCATGGTAAATCTAAGACCCAAAGCATCCATAGTGGAATGGAAGATAGAAGAGAAAATTTGAAAGTTACTTCAAAGCTTTGACAAAATCAGGTAAATGCACTCCTTATTAGTCTTCACTTTCCCACAACCATGTAAAAAATACCTCTATTTTTTAAACCTCATGAGAAAGTCCTTAATGGAGGGAAAGGAATTAGGTACAAGCAATGTCAACTCTACCTCAATCCGAAGTGCCTTGAACTCATTGATGGCACCAAACAAGTCCTTGAACTTGGCCCACATGTCTTGAGGAGTATCACACCCATCATGATGAAACTACAACATGTATGAAAGACTCAAAGAAATCAAACCCATGGCCTCATCCATTTTATTCTTGTGTTGTAAGGTCTTATAGGGACTCTAAAAAACTAGTTGCACTTCATCTAAACAAGACAAGAAACCCTTCGAACAAAAAAATTGTCATGGTAGATGTCCATGTGTGATAGTTATGTGGGTTTAGAGGAACTAGACAAGAAGAGGTCTTAGAAAAAATTTTAGAAGGTGCTTGTTTTGATATAGTTTTGTTTTACTAATGTAAATAACAAAAACATAAATAAAAAACACCCCCCACAATGCAAAAAACCAAACCCTAGATGCTAGAAAGAATGCATATACAAGAAAAGAGAAAAAAAATCTTGAGTTGAGTATGATGTATACCTTTAAAAATTTCTAATGAAAAAAAGAGAATTTGGAAAGTTCTCAAGAAGAGCTTTCTGATGCTTATTTTGGATTAAAAAATGGAGCTAAATTGCGCAAATTAGCCCTCCCTCTGAAATGCAAAAATGATTATCAGAATTAAATAGTAAAAACATGTACCATACTAGAAAAAATAAAAAAAAACCAGCACCAATGTGTCTGTCTCAGAATCTTTTTTTGATGGTATCTCATTTTCCTAAAAAATGATCTTGAATGCTACAGATATTGCAGAAAAACCAGAGGGTGCTTTTTAAGGTAAAAAAAATTCTATATACCCCATATCCGCCAAAAAATATCCTCCTAGGTCTACATATGACCATAGGAAATCAAGGAAAGGGTTGGCAACCTAGAAATGGTGCATGGGTGGCAGATGCTAGTAGAGGTGGTGTGTGGCTAACAAGTGAGCAATGGATGACAGACACAATGGTGTGTTGGCAAGCTACACAACAATGACTGCTTGGTAAGTCATAGGCTGTGCCTTCGTAACAAAAGGAAGAAGGTTTATTAAATAGCTTTTTTTTTTTAAATGTGATTTTCTACCTCGGGACATGTGTATAGGTTGTACAGGCCTTGGAAGTAAATGTTTTTTGCCTCTCCTATCAATGATGTCCAAAACTAAAGTGCATTATATGGAAATAAGAGTTTTGATGTCCGCTAAATCCAATTGTGATGTTTTTTTGGACTCAAAGTGCTCCAAATTTTAGAGGACCCACTATTTCTACAAAAATAAATACCCAAAAAATCTCAGATCTGATCCAATAAACCCTTGTTCTTTTTTTTTTAGTAAACTCAAACAAGCTACAGTAGATCTGACTCTGATACCATGAAGTGTTTGATATCAAAAAGTCCATAAATCAAATAGAGCACCTACATGCAAGAGCATGCCACAGAGAAGTAAAATACAAAAGAAGGCAAGGGTTTGGCTCCTAAATATGCAACAAAATAGTATCAAACAAAAAGAATAAGTAAAATACACAATGGATAAATCCTTATAGAAGGATATCATAAAACCTAAAAGGGAAACCCTAAGAGGTAAATGGAATTTTATAATTAATATTTAATTATTAAATGACAATGGGAGTGCATAACTTAGGGAAATATTAAGAAGGGAGTAAAGGTAATTTAATAAATGTAATTAAATTAGTCCTTTACTCTAACAATGTCCATGGAACCAACAATTGAAACAACATCTAGTAAATGGTTTTACATCTATATTAACTTTGCAATCTCTCTTTATGTGTCCAAATTTGTAATTGCGAGAATATCACCTTCCTTTGAATGATTTCCTTTGTTCCTTCGGTTCATCAATTTGATCTATTGTCTGATTAGGATCTTTTATAAAATCTTGCTCAATTATGCTTTCAATTTCCTTACAAAATTCACCTTCTACATATCCAATTCTTTTTATATATCCTTTAGGCTTTTTTTGCATTAGTTTCTTGACAAACACCTTAGTACTTGAATACAACTTATCAAGATGTAAATTAGTATGAAAAAGCTCACCTTTCACAATATTAGATATTTCTCAAGTTCCTTGTACTTAATCTTTGAATCATCAAGATCATATTTTACCTTTGTAAGTTGTGTATTCAAATCTTTGCATTCACTAGCTTTACCTTTTTTATATGCTTCAAGAGATTTGCTTTCATTGGTTACCTCAACCAAATGAAGGGATCTAACTTCAAGTTCATGCTTAAGTGCTTAAATATCCTTTTTGAAAGTTCTCTATTAGGAGTCTTTATATACATTTAGTATATGATTCCTTGTTAGAGGACTAGACCTCATTAGAAGTTGTAATATAATGGATCTATTTCCTCTTATAAAGATATAGATCTAGACAACAAGTAATATATACAATACCAAAATGAATATACTGATATTTGTCATATCTGATTATTCCTTTGTATATCTTGCATCTAACATTTCCCATGAAATAACATACCACATCTAGCCATCAAAACATCATCATAGTACCACACAAATATTGCATATCATGTGCATACACATATGAAACTTTGCAACATAAAAAATCCTTTATTATATACCCTTATGATTATACTTATCCAATTGGCTTGGTGATGAAATGTGTAAACACTTATCCAAAACTTATTTCCAAAACTTTTTAGCCAAAATTTAACATCTAGGCTGCCATCCTTACATTTCTAAGTAATTGAAGTGATAAGGAAATTCAACTACTTAGGCAAAAATGCTTGATCTCTGCCTCTTACCTTGTACTCTACGATATAGACCTATCTTCATATTTTCAAGCTAAAACATATGCTAACTAATTTATTAACACTGGAAAACATAATCACAACATTTATATACTTCATTCTATCATAATCCAAAATTGTTGCCAATGATCATAAACCAATGAAGCTCACTAACTAAAATAATACATGTGTTGACATCTTTCCTAAAGCATACTTAGGCAATTTTCTTATTGTACCAAAACCAAAACTATACTTAATTCCATGCAACCTTACAATTTGATATTTCTTCCATAAAAGACAACATCAATTCCTTCATGTATGACTAATGGCCAAAAATTATAACACTCAATTTTCATTTTACTTATATAACCTAAATGAAAAAGCCCATCAAAATCCCCTTAAACCAACTTTTTCATCTTTCAACATCACCATTGTCATTTTATGTGTCCATTTGTGTAGTCATTTTTCTCTATCTAGAACTACCCTTTGCCAATTTTCTCCTATTGCATACTAGTTATAATATATTTAGCATTTATTGTTTATGCTTAGAATTAGTTTTTTTATTTGCATAATAATTTTATTTTTATTATGCCATGTGGATCCACATTTGAAAAATTACAAACAAATTAATTTAGTAGCTTCCCCTTTAACCCTTTATAATTTCAAGTAAACTTCTCATTGATATTTTGTACTTAAATGTATTCTTTACGAAGTAGAGATGATAGAATATTAGAGAAACTCTTAGAATGTAGATATGAATCTTCTTGTAACATTTTAGCACCAATAGAGGTATCAAATTTATCCTCGAATCTAGGTGTAGTAGTGGACTTCTCTAGCATGGGTGTAACAATAAACTTAACTTTTATCTTGGGCATAGAATAATGTGCAACACAACAACATTTCCTCTAGTAGGGACATAGTAGTGTTAAGATTTGAAAGACACATATCCAATAGTTACATATAAATTTGACTAATAAAGCAGAGGAATAAAACACACACAAATAGAATAAGAAGACACAAATATTTTTCATGGTTCACCCAATCTTGGGACACATCCACCATATAGTGAGTCCAATATTATTATCTAGTAAATCAACTTGATTACATTTTCCAATCATTTGGAACTTATTATTGTTGCAAGAAGCAACTAATTCTCATATGGAAATCCCTAACCCTAAGTCATTTTAACAAGAGTTGAAAAATACAAAAATAGGGGTAGAATATGTCATCCAATAGAAAAATAAATTGCAATTCCTTTGAAATAATTAAAGTCATTTTTTGGTTTTGTAGGGTGTTGCCCCTCAACTTCACTTGTTTCCCTTGACCCTATCTTAGGGTGCTACCCTCATTGCAAGGAACTGGGCTAATAAAGTGAGGATAAATAAACCTATGAGTCTCATTAGACTATATATAACAATAATTAGTATAACCATCTTCTATAAATTTGGCATATTGTTTCTTTGCAGCAAAGTCCTTAGCTCAAAAAGTGATATTATTTAGTTTGCAGTTTCCAGGTGACTTTCTAGTGCCAAATTAAAAATGTCGCTGACTAAATTATTAGCACGCCTCTTCAAAATAACATTTTTATCATACTTTTAGTGTATTTGAGCTGTTGGATACCCTATTTAATTTATTTTATCACATATTTTAACCAAAATCTATTAGTTATAATTACTAAAACTTTGGTGGCTATATGACATTAAGAACTTCATAGCCTCACAATTTTCCTTGGACTTGGGTTCACATTTTCCTTCCAAAGAAAAATTAAGCTCCAATAATAATAAATTTTGGCTTGTAATCTCTAATCAGTATTTCTAAGCCTAATTTTAGTGGTTTCTATGGATTTCTTAGAACATTGGATCTGGTTTCCTATTTTCCCTCACGTATTCCATTCATCAAATCTAACTATTAGGGTCACTTTTCATTATATTGTATTATTCAAATATAATATTTTACATTTACTTTATCAATTAAATAACATTTAAAAATAAAGAAAATAAGTTTATTTTTTATTTTTTATTTCGGCAAGTCTATTTACCTTAGATTTTCACTTTTCATTTATGTTTAGATTAGCATTATATATATTGTCTTCATTTGTATTTTCTCATTTTCTGATGTGCCTTCTCATTTTCTAATGTGACTTCTCATATTCTATATCATGCCTTATACCTATTTCCGCTTTTGTGCATAGAAAACTCTTAATCCCTATGTTTTCCTTGCATTTTTTTCTAGTCACAAGTCTTTGTGTTTACCTCACCCTTTAATCATATTATTACATATTGCATAGCACCTTCACTTATCTATATGTGTCTCTCTCTACCCACTCTTTATATCCACAATCCTTGATCTTGTTATTGACTTGTTTACCACATATTATTATCACATATATAACAATGCTTGTATCCATCTTTGAACACCATATTTTGTATTGTCTAGGTCTACTTGTGTCACGATGCTCAAGAGGAACCCTTTTGTTACAATTCTATGATTGTAGGATACACATGCCCAATTGACCATCTACTTGAATAATCAAGTTACATAGAGCCTATGATGTGGGCTGTACATAGCATAAACAAGATTAACATTCTCTCACTTGATATTATCACTACAAAATTATAAGGGGTATGAACAAGATGATTTAACCAATGTGGTAAAATTCCCATATCCAAGTTACACAATTTGAACTCATATATTCATAAGGAGTTCATTAGAACTAAATATCAATGTACACCAACTACACATAAATAATAGTGAACTTTTCCATGCTAATACATTGCGACTACCACAACATATAAAACTTACATCTTTATATATATCAAAAGGTGTACCCAACTTTTGAAACCAAACTACAAAAAAACTACTATATATTCTCGAATCTAGCTAAAATAATAGCCATAATATAACACTAATTTGTCCAACTAATTAAAGCATAAAATAAGGTAAACATATTAAGGTTTTTCAAAAAAAATTGTTCTTTGATTTTAAACCAATTTTTAAAATTACCTAAGATAGATGAAATTGTATATGTGGTTTATATTGAATCATCTGAATTAAGGACCTTTTAAGGTTATGTATAAGATTTATGTCTAGTGTATAATTTAGTTAACTCATTATTCTTTCATTATCAGTGACTTTATATATTTATACCTCCTTTTATTCATGTTTAAATTATATAAAAATCAAGTAAAGATTGATACTTAAGGTTTTATCATCTAAATAGAATTAGTAATTTCATGCAAAAATAAGCTCGCTCTTCTCTCTCTCTCTCTCTCTCTTCTCTCTCTCTCATCTCTCTCCTCTCCTCTCTCTCTCTCTCTCTCTCTCTCTCTCTCTCTCTCTCTCTCTCTCTCTCTCTCTCTCTCTCTCTCTCTCTCTCTCTCATTTTATATTTTTTTGTGCATATAATTATGATACTTTAATCTACAAGACAAATATTTAAAATTTTATTATAAAGATGGTTTTTTATGCATGTTGGGGTGAATTAATTGCTAATTTGTGAGATTGAGAAGTTATTTGAATGAAATGAATACTTTGGACTAGTTTGTATATGTAATATAAATCTAAAAACATGATCATCTTGTGCAACTCACTAACCATGTTGGTATTTGTTATATAAAAATACATGTGACCTCTTGAAATGGAACATCATTACAATATAGTCACTAATATATCTTGTATGGAAATGACCTAATGATAAGTGTTTTGAGGATAGTTTCTCTTCCTTTGGGAGATTGATTTCCTTTTAAGAGAGATGAGATATACTAATTGTTCTAATGAGTACATGTTAGATCACCCACGAATACATATGAACTAAATCTTTGAGTTATAGAAGTTAGATCATAAAGGAGATATCCTTTAAACAAAATCATGTCCTTAAACAACACCAATAAATGGTTGTCAATGGATTTTATTAACAATCATGTAGTTTCCATAGTCCATTATGTTAGTATTGAGCGTTTCTAGATTAAACTGTGTGTAATATTCCGCCATCAATATTTCATATCATACTACACGATCCATTATCAGGATGAAAGAAATAATAGCTAGAGATCTCAAAATTTAGTTATTTTTGAGTGATGAGAAAAGAGAGTACTGAAATATTAAAGATTTTGATTTGGAGGTGCTATGCAAGTATGTCATCTAACTAAATGAGATTATTGTTTATCGAGTCTTGGGTCTTATATTTTGATCTTATAAATATCTTAGTGTCATGATTTAAGGTCATACAATATTGGCAAAGTACATTGAAATTTCTTACAAAGAGGGAGATAAGTTTCTAGAACTTAAATAAAATATAAATATAAAAGGGATTATGGACAAGGCTTTATTCATGGTACTTTGGTATGATTGTGTTATTCTAGTTAGTTATCACCTCTCTCTATTTTTATTAAATCTCGCCTTACCTCTCTCTCTTTCTCTATGCTATTATCTATCTATCCCCCATATATATTTATAGTTCTATCTCTTCATCTCCCCCTTCTCTCTCTTCTTCCTATTTATTTTCCTCTTATTTCTTCCTTTTTGGCTCTCCCTTCATGAGTATCCCCCACTTTTATATTTGATTCTAATCCATTTATCTACATTCTCTTTGTATCACTTCTTATATAGATATTTGCATCTCTCTCTCTCTCTCTCTCTCTCTCTCTCTCTCTCTCTCTCTCTCTCTCTCTCTCTCTCTCTCTCTCTCTCTCTCTCTCTCTCTCTCTCTCTCTCTCTCTCTCTCTCTCTCTCTCTCTCTCTCTCTCTCTCTCGATGATCATCATGATCATCACCTTTATACATCACTCTTAAGGTCATGGTGCGACTATGGTTTTTTGTCAAAAAATCATTTCTCATGTTTTATTTAGAAAGTTTAGTAAAATACTAATACTTGATTAATTAGAATAAATAATATAATATGAAAATTATGTAGTGTTGAATGAAGTACCTTCCATGCACATAGAATCAAGTGTGAAATTCCTAATTTATTCATAAGAAGTTTCAAGTAATCTCTAAAACATTATATAAAATCAAAAACAATTTTATTATTATCATTAAAATTCAAAATTATTATCATAGAAACAAAAGAATACATATCACTCAAAAAATAATAAATTAACTTTTGATTTTTCATAAATTCATCCTTCACAAATTTAAAATTGTATTATTGACTGCAAAAATGAATTCTAAAGACTATTTAGAGAGAAACAGATAAAATAAAAACATTGGTTAATGCAAACATTAGTCTTATGATTCAAATGATTGAATTTTTTTTACCAAAATGTACTTAACGTGTAATGTTGTTTTTAATATTTGCCACAGGCTAAATAGTATTGAAATTGTTTTTGGTCGTTTGGAGCAAATGTGAATATGTAAGTTTGTAGGATAGAATTGATAGTTGAAAGTCACATTTATAAACTTTTAAGAAGAAAAATTCTTAATTTTTATTGAGGGATAACCTTAGAGAAGTAGGGCTATGGAGACTCAAAGTGCATTGTTGTGGTTCACAGAGAATTATAGGGCCAAGACCTTGTCACTCAATTTTACCCAGAGTAGTTGTGTCATCACTAGTAAAAACAATAAGTAACTTAGTTTAAATCATGACCTCACTCTTAACTGACCACTTTAGGATCCTGGCCCATTTATTGAGGATCGAGAGCTAGAACCAAAAGCAAAGGTGATGTCTGAGGTGTCATTCCCAAATTAATAGCATCTAGACTTTCATCCTACTACTAAGGATTTTTCATGAAGAATGGAATAAAGAATTTTTTGAGGTGTGATTACTAATGCTACCATCTCCTTTCCAAGAATAAAATCAGTCTGTGCTTATCATATGATAATTGGAATTAGATTTGTCAATTGTAGAAAAATTATCAGTAAGAAGTTTTTGAAATAGTTACAAAGACATATAGGAATAAACTATATAAAGCTAGATGGAGTCCACTTATTAGGTATGAGGGAAATATAGGTGATGTTGAGCTCTTTTACTATTGTCTTATTTCTACATGATTCCTATAAGGGTACCTACATACCTTTACCAAAAAAATCCTAATATTTTTAATAAAATATTATTGTAAAACAATTTGAATCTAAAGCTTTGTTTAAAGAGTGTTAAAATTGTACTCTTAACTTCTTCCAAAATAAAAGGAGACAATAACACTCTATTATCCTCAAGCATAACTACTTTGGAATGATATTTAACACTTTATACTATTTTCTTCCTTACTATCTTTAGTTGTCTTTGATTTTCTTTTAAATATTAAAATATAAATTTCAATCAAAATATGGTGAAAGGTCACATTTGCATAGTCGATATTCATGGATATTCAAAGTGCTCAAAACTAGATCTTTTAAAAATCAATAGATTACCATATATTTTTCTCAACAAAATGAGACAAACAATTATTAACACTTCCATTGTGTTTGCTTCATTAGTCTTATCATTTTAAAAGTTGGGCACCTAAAACTGATTTAATGTTTCAATTAATGATTTCCTACCCATTGCACTATATCATTGATTTTCATATTATAGCACTGCTCAATAATTCTCTTTCACACCATCCTCAACACACCACCAATTTTGATGTGATTATATTTCCCATAATTCTCACAAAATAGAGCATATCATATCAAGAATAATAGCTTCCATCCAATTTTATTAAATAGATAAGAGTT
The DNA here is from genome assembly GCA_028749045.1 of Cupressus sempervirens. Taxonomy (NCBI): domain Eukaryota; kingdom Viridiplantae; phylum Streptophyta; class Pinopsida; order Cupressales; family Cupressaceae; genus Cupressus; species Cupressus sempervirens. Next base: position 507,814,392 of record CM053791.1, read on the forward strand.
AATGACTTTCACTAGTAAATCCATTATCTTTTTAAGATTTTACTAATGGATAAACACTTTCGACAAAAATATTTTACTTCAACCATATTTTTATGCCAACATTGTGTAACTAGGATTTGATGCCCTTAATCACAATTTTTTCTCTTGTCAACTAGCCAATCTAATACTCCACAAATTCTACATAGTGAAGTTGTGAGTGGGTCTATTGAAAAAAGATGACCTTTTTTTTGCCACATCAAATGAAAGTTCTATTACTATTGTGATAATCTATTGGGTGTAGAGAATGGCTTAGTCAATTGCAAGTTGTATCCAATGCGGTTACGTCAATAGTGTTATATGCATTAAACGACTCACTATATTGATGATGTAGAAGGTTTCCTTGTAACAATTTTTGTTATAAACTAAATGACTTGATGGGTTGACTTCATCTTTTTTATCAACTCATACAAGAAAATTACATTTTGTTTCAAGTGTCATTTGATTTAGGCAATTTTCTATTATTTTCTACAAAATTTTATATGGATTATTTGGATTATTATGTATTTTAGAGTACTTGTTAAAAGTAAAAGTGGGTTGAAAATATAGACCATCTAGAGATTTTTCTCTAGACACACTTGTAAATGTCATTCCCCACCTCTCTATTTTGCTAATGTTAAGTGTCAATCTACCTATCTATACTACATTAATGTCCATTTCTCCCTCACAAAGTCTTATTCCTATCCTATTTTTCACTTTTCAAGATTTCCATGTATATCTAAATATTTGTCCTTAACCATTTCATCTACTTCTTACATCAACTTTGTAATTTTGCCTTATGTACTTTTGACATCTACCCAGATGTGTTACATTCACTTTCACCCCTCCACTCCTATCCTATTTTTCACTTTGCAAGATTTCCATGTATATCGAAATATTTTTCCTTAACCATTTCAACTACTTCTTACGTCAACTTTGTAATTTTTCCTCACATAATTCATCTCCCCTTCCTTACGTACTTTTGACATCCACCCAGATGTGTTACATTCACTTTTACCCCTCCACTTTCCTTATATTCTTACTTTTCTACATGTACCCCTCTTTACCTTTCACGTCACTCCATCTAGATCATGTCTCTCTCTTATATCTATCGATCTTTCTATCCATTAATCTTATATCTATATATCTAGATCTATTTAACTATTATATATCTATTCCCTCATATATCTTAATCATTTTATCTCTTCAACTCATGTCACCCCCTCTCCTCTCCTCTCCTACTTCTTCCTCTTTATCTCTCCCTTCATAATGATCCCCCACTTTGATATTCAATTTTGATCCATCTATCACCAATCTATCCATGTTTTAACCCCATTTCTTCTTCCATAAAACCCTTTTTTCAATCTCATTATTATTTTGTTTCCCTCCACTACCATATAACTCCCCCACCCCAACCCCCCCCCCAACCAAAATCATCACTCTTACTCACAATTCTTAATGTCATGGTGAAACTATGATTTCTTATCCAAAATTTATATCTTAGTTTTGATTCATAAACCTTGATAATAACCTCAATAATAACCTTTAGTCGTGTGGTAACTCAAATGAGTAAGCAACATGATGTCCACTTTATTGCTAGTAATTGTCAAGTATATTGTTCTTTTTGTGTGAACAACAATAAGTATTAACCCATGAATCACCTCTAGTTCCTCTAATAAACTTTTACTCAAATCCACACTCACATTCTTAGACTATAATAGTTGGGTATGTCAAAAATCTAGAAACAACAATTATTACAATATTTTTGTTATGTGAAATATTTCTTTAAATAAATTATATGTCTAAATTTATTTTTTTAAATTAATATATAAATCTTATGTTTAAGGTATGTGTAATATTTAGTATTTTCTAATATTTTGGGAAGATAATAAATTACCAATGAAAGTAAAATAATAACTTAATTAATATTTGATTTTAAATTATCATTTATTATAAAAATAATAGAAATTTAAATCAGATATATTTTTTAATATTCTAGTTAACTTATATTGTTTAATATTTATAATAAATTATATATAGAGTTGACAACATTATGATGCATCATCAATGAGATTCCCACATTTTTACTACAAGCACTCTAATAGAGATTTAGCAATTAGAAAATCAATGGATAATTATTTTTTAAATAGAAAAATAATGATCTATATTGTATAATTAACAATATATTCTACTATTAATTTATGAATTCATTAATTAATAATAGATAATATTAACATTATAAAAGGGAAAAAAAATATTAAAAATGAATAACGTTTCCACAATCCCCATTTGGAGCTCCTTAAATAAATTGCACATAATTTTATGACAAATAGTATTGAGGGCCTCCTAGCATTGGTGGCATAATAACATTCATCAAATTTGGCAAAACTGATGAAGAGCAGCGCCATCTCAGTTGTTGAATTTTGGGATAGCAGATCATTTCATGTCCACTGTTTGAAGCAATAAAACATGCAGTCATGTAGTTGTATTGATGATTTCAAGACGAGAAATGCTACAACCTAGTGCTCTCAGAAGTGGTGGTTGTCCTTGACGTACTTCAATAATTCTTCAACCTAATTAACTTTCACAAATAAATAAAATTATATTTTAAAAAAATCCAAATTTACAAGTACAATAATTATGTAGTTATTATAGCTAGTTTCTTCTCTTATATATAAGACTTGAGTATAAATAAGAAAATAATCCTTTTATTTTATAGATCCTTGACATTTTAGCATTTTATTTATTCTCAATCCTCTCTCTTTTTTTGTCTACTTGTAGACATTGCACTTAGAATTTTTTTGACTATCTCACATTTTATCATTATTTCTTATACATCTTCTATTTTCATATTGGTACAAGGATTAATTTTTTATACTTTAGAACTTATTTGTTCATGCTTTATTAAATTTTTATGTCATCCTTGTCTAACTCATGTCCTTTTTCTCACACATCCTTTCAAATATCTTGTCATAATTTAAAATCCATCCCTTTCTATCTAAAATCTATAACATGTTTCATAGTTAAAGATCTTTGTTATTTTCCCTTGTGTGAAATTTCATCACTTTCATGTATGGGAATTTTTCCTTTCCTAAAGATTTCATCAATGACATTCATGTTAGATCTATGTTTTTAATGTTGATGCACCTCCATTTCTTCTAGTTAAAAAATAGAAAGATCTAGAAAATTAAGTTATACAATATACAAATTGATGATCAAAGAATAAAAGTTAGTAATTTTAATGGAAGGAGTCTTCAAATGCTTAGGATGACACATTCATCACCAAATGGAATGAGATAATGATTCAACATTTCAAAGTCTATCACAAGAGTGATTAAGGATTCATGTGGTAGCTTTTCAATTCAAAGCATTAATGAATTGAAATCCACTTATAAGTATTTTGATGGGTGTAGAAGCTTCAAAATATCTTCTAGTTTTATGGTATTAGAAGGATTTTGTAGAACTAAATAGTCATTAATCTTGTGCATATGCTTCTTGTAATAGGAAAAATATTTTAATATCATTAGAAGAACATTAAATTTGAATAAAGTAGAACTTATTCACAATAATTATTGTCATACATAGCATAAATTTACCTGCATATATTGTATTGTAGTCCTAAGAAAACTAAGAATGAAAGTTCATGGCTAGACAACATTTTTTATTTATCAGTAAGATGCCAAAGCCAAGATTAATTATTATTATGTGTTGTGATAAATTATTATTATTATTTGTTAAGCTTGCATAGACTCAAACCCAATACCTCCCAGTTAAGAGGCTCACAATTGTTGTGTTGTAGGCTCTTGCCTTTGGCTAGACAACGTTTATCATAAGAAATATGATGGATATTTGGATAGGAGAGAGAGAGAGAGAGAGAGAGAGAGAGAGAGAGAGAGAGAGAGAGAGAGAGTCACAAGGTAAATAGTAGTTCCTTAGCCTTGAATTATCTGATGTTTAAAATTTTCAATGAAGAAGAAACTAACTAAAAATTATATTTCCATGAGATCATCTTCTCTATAGATTATGGTGAAACGAAGCCATTGGATGAGATCCTATAATCAAGATAGTATCAATGGTTGAAGTTATTATATGGATACATGATTATATGGGTGCAATCTTGCTAGTTGGATTTTTTAAGTATATAATAAGTGGCCTATTTTTACATACGATGATGCTTTGAATGGGTACAAACAAGAGGATGAGTCTTAAGATCATGTGAGAAGGATTCAAAGTGTTGGGATATTGAGAAGGAACTTATCAAATAAATCTTTGTAAAAATGTCTACTTAATTAAGAACATTAATGTCTTTAGTAATATGTATTGATGATAGAATACACAATATTTTATTGATTCAAAAGGAGAAAATTTGTATCATTATTAGAAGGATCAAAGCTCATTGATAGTTTGGATGTATTAATGTTTTTCTTTAATTGAACAATTTACTCCAAGGGACTTTTCTTGAAAAATAGCCCATTTAAAATAAGAAGGATGATGATAGATTCACTTGAACTTGAAGCTCTACTAGGATATTGTACATTGCTAAAATCACTAAGCTGATGAACTTTTGGTGTTTCTTGGGGACTATTTCCTAGAAAATGGAAAACTCATACCTCAATCCCTTGGTTGATAAGGTTTTTATGGTAATATTATGCAATGTCCTTAGCTTTATGACTTATTTATATTCTATAGTACATCATTATATAACTTAGTGGCTTAGATGTAAATTTTTACACAGTTGTACTATATAGATTTTTATATTTGTGTGACTTTTTATGGCTAAAAGGTGATCCTCCTCTCTACTTAAGTATTATTCTCTCTCAATTATTCCTCTAAACATGTTTCTCCTCACACTTCACTTTTGTTTTACCAATATGTACATGATCTCAATAAATTACATCAGTGAATTTTAGACAAGTTAGTCTTTTTCAAGCAAGATATGATGAGGTTGCATCAATTTTTATAAATTTTCAAGTTCACCATGAGTGTTTAGAAGATTCACCACTATATAATTGTATACATTAGAAGCTCTTTTATTCTCATCCTTTGTGGGATCCAATGTATACATGACCTAATCCAACATAGGTTAGTCCATTCTCAAGGGAATCATGAATACGAGCTCCCTCTCAAGTAGGTGCACATATAGGTGAAACCAAGAATGTTTTATTTGTCATTAGTAGGCAATGAGTATGCATATTGTGATGCCCCGCTCAAGAACCCAAAAGAAATAAACCTAATATGTTACAAAGTTTACTGAACTAATTTTTTTTTTAAGTTTAAATTACATCAAAGTAATAATAATGCAGAAGCAATATATACATACACATCAAAAACACTTAATTAATTACAAATACAATTTCAATTCTTCAAGGGTTCCTTCACATTGAGTCACATTTAAGAAAGTTTTATTAATAAGTTCAAGTGTCAATTACAATGTCCATAATCATAAAATGAATAAACACATATATAATCATATAAGCAAATGCATCAATACAACTATTAATATAAAAGCACGTCTAATGAATAACTTCCATGGCACATGTCATAGGGTATGTGAAAATAGATAGAAGTACATCAATATACAATACAATACCCCATAGGATCTCAAAACACAAGATACATAGATACATCAAGGAATAGAAGCCTTTAAGATAAGAGGAAAAATGATACTGGGTACCACTGTATTAACGAGCATCCAACATCTGTCAATCTAAGGGGGACCCAAATGGTAAGAATACACTACCTCCCAACCGTGTGGTCACCTAATCAAGATCCCACTCCCACTGTATAGGAGAGATAATGTATGATCCACACATAGATAATCAAATTATAAAATAATCCTAGGCAAGGAATCCTGATAGCCAAAACTACCTCAAGGATAACACAAATTACTCAAGAAAAAGAGATAATCAAAATCAAAAGGACACTCATCCAATACCAACACCACATACTCAGTCAACATACAAATACCAAGACCAAAAATATATAACCACCTCAAAATCAATGTCAAGTGTCACAAGCACAATGACCAATAGATAACAACTGTAATCAATAAAAGTAAACTACCAATCACTAACTTCAACAATGAAAACACTAACAATGAATAATTGATCATTCATTAATAAAAGTCAACTATCAACAATAAATGACATCCAATCAATGAGTAACAACTCACAATAAATACACCATCAAAAGTAATATCGAACAAGTACACCACTAGAGGCAAATATAAAAAAAACATGAAGGAGACTCAGGCTACATACTATGGAGTGTCATCACATGAGCCAACTCTAAGGTTACATTGGCAGTCTCTTAGGACCCTAGCTCCTTAGTGACTCTATATAAAATCATAATACCTCTCAAGGTATCATCTCCATCTCATCCTTAGTCTATACAAGCACTCAAGGTATGGATGAGGAAAAATCTCTAACTTATTTTTTAATGTATCTCAAGGAAAAGGGCTAGGTAAGATATTTTAATTATTATGTTATCACTTGTTACACAACTTACAATGAGTTACCTTGGCAAACACTTTGGGACCTGACCCCTATTGCAAGCCACTCCCATAGACATGCACCTAAACTACCTTCCCAAAAATCACAAATCACAATAGTGTCCCATACCACAAGAGTAATATTGATTGAATTTGGTTCCTTAACAGGCAACCCAAAAAATAACATCGACTCTTGAAACTCAAGTTCTCATAAATGCTCAATAACATAAAGCTCATAAAACATAAATCTCAATTCAAATTATAAAGTTCATCATGACATCCAGTCAAATGATCATTAAAAAAATCTCAAAAATGCCTCTAGTACACATCCTAACTTGGCCAACTAAACAATCCACAAAGAAAAACTATCAAGAAAACAAACATCACAAGCCTATAAATAGAATATTAGAAAACACATAGTTTTCAGCCACATGATTTAATTCCACCAATATCTCTTGTTTAGTTTCAGTCATAAGGATGTGTTTGGAAATAATTTAATCATATATATGTTAATATAAATTGTTGTGCTAATATACTTATTTAAAACAATAAGTATTTAAATATCCAATCTCTTTGTGCATATAAAATATCATACAATATTATCATGTTATTAATTTAAATAATCTTAAATCATAAATGATTTAACAAATAACATAAATATATATTATTAGATTAAATATTAATATTAATTTCATTTCTAAAAATTAATTTGACTTCTATTTAAGTCCAATATTAATATTTACTTTTCCTTTAATTCATAATGCAACTAAAGATAAAATTATTAATTTAATTTAATTGTTTATATATTCTCTCATAAAGTCAAATAGTTATTATCTAAATGATTACAAAATGAACTCCACCACAACATCGCTTAAAATATAATAAAATATAAATATTTATTTATTAACTTCCCTCTTGTATTAATAATTATAAAATCATTTATATGCAACTAAGAGTTTAATTAGACTTAAATAATCACTAATACTAACATTCACTTTATAACTAAATGGATAGTATTTATTTAATTTTAGAAATTAATAAATTATTATTATTATTATTTTAAATAAATAAATCTAAAAATTAAATTATATAAAATAAAATAACACATGCAATTAGTATTTTTGCATGTCTTTGATCTCTCAAATCATGCAACCATACTATACTTAATTTTCTATTATTAGCATATTTGTTTACCCATGCATGTAACCATACTATATTTATCTTCTATTTTTAGTATATTTGTTTTAATATGCATGCATACATTTAGTTACAACATACTTTCCTCTCAATTAATCTTTTTATTTCTCAATAAATATTGCAATTGAATTATTTTAGATATAAGAAGAATATTTATCTATATTTAGAAAATTCATGATAATCACATACTTCTAATGACAAATTTAAAGTTGAAACCCTAACTGTTCAATTTATTATTTTCTTCCAAATTTCCATAATCAAATATTCCCTATATTATCTAAAGGGGTTTAAAAGAATACAATCATAATAATTTTTTACAATTTTTTCATAATTTTTCCTAGTCAAGTTTTCTTGATTAATAAGTTTTCCTTTTCAAAATCTATAACATAATTTCTTACTCAACAATCAATACAATAAATTAATAAGCAATATGCAAACACTCAGGAAGACACGAAGTAGACAGATCTTTCAATAAAATTCTACAATGAGTTTTCAAACCCTACCTCAAAAACATAGCTAAAATCTAAGACAATCTGTGAAAGCATGCAAATCCAAACCCTTTGAAACTTTCAACAATTCTTTTTATCCAATTCTAAATTTTCACTCCCAAAATCTAAAAACCACAGCTAAAGTTTGAGACAATCTGTGAATGCATGCAAATCCTCAAACCATATGAAATTTTTAACAATTCTTTTTATCCAGTTTTGGATTTTGTTCCCCAAAACTTGTGTAATTGCAAAATGAGCTCTAAATCTCTACTAAAGAGTTCTCCCCTAAATTGGGGCTCTGATTGTGCAATCATTAGAGGGAACTTACTGATCAACTATTGTTTATTACTTTATTACCTTTTACCTTTTCACGCACAACTCTTTTAGATATTTACTACAAAATATCTTAATTTAAATAATTAACTTTCCATGTTTAATTAATTTTTAAAGTAGTTCTAATAATATATTTATTAATTTAATTAATAGCATTATTTAGATTTTATTATTAAAATAAAACTCCTAAATAATTATCATTAAATTAAATAAATATAACTATGCCAAAATTAGAACTATAACTTTATCTTTAAATTTTATTCTTTTATATTTTATTTTTCTCTTGTTTATTAATAGTACAAGCACTAATTAAAGCATAGCTTATTATTTAAATTAATAATGATAATCAAAGTTCATTGTTTAAATGCAACTCTAATTTAATTATTATTAAATAAATAATTATAATAAAGTAATATTAAATCTATAATATTTTAATATTTTGATTCTTTTTTGTCCAACTTCTTAAATTAGACTTTTAAATTAAATCTTTTAAACTGAAGTACATATTTAATTAATTTATATATTTAATTAATTAATAATTAATTAAATATCATCATATTCTAATTTCTCTTTAACCAATTTGCTAAATTAAGACTTTTAAATTAAAGCACATATTTAATTAGTTTTAATTAATTAAATATTCTCATGCTTTAATATTTTATTTTCAGTCAAATAATATTTAATTATATGATTAACCCAAATGTTATAATTAAATTATTTACCAAATAAATCACATAGCGAAATCCACATAAAAGCAACATTACCAAAACAAACCGAAACTCAAAATCAAACAACACAAACAAAGATAAGTTCTCACAAGTTTAAAAGGGGTGGAAAGTCAAATACATGTCCTCCTTCTCGAACAAGTAATTAGGCTATGGCTGGGATTGGACCTGAAAATTATCTCTCGATTCTTACCATTGAGTTATTGTGATAGGGTACACTCATCCTAGAAATTCAGGGAAGTCAATGCTAGATACCTACACTCTGCAAAAAGGATGAGCATATACATGTTTATAAATATATCTAAACTAAACAAGCAATGGCAGGGAGTGGTACATCGTGTAGATCCCAACTAGTAGGTGACTACGACTCCCACCCTTAACCACATCAAATATGACAAACAAAAAGATAAACCAGACACACACACACCATATACATGCAAGTATGGGGTAAGTACCATAATAATTATAAGTCGAACATCAAATGCTTAGATAAAATAATGCATCATTACGAATATGAAGTAATCATCATTAAAGCATCATCTGACATTGTGTTAGTGAACAAATTGTCCTTCAAAGAAAAATATACAAACTAACCCCCAAGCCCAAATAGGAAGACTAAATATACACTAACAATTGGGTCATCTCATTATTGAAAAGTGTAAATGCCCTCTGCATTTATCTAGGTACAACTCCCCGTGTATGATTTACAATGAATTCACAAAAATACAAACATGGATGCTTTTAACCAGAAAGCACAAAAATTTTACAAACATCTATCCATAAACACAAAATAGATGTAGAAAAACTAATCTGATCGAAAGAAAATAAATAATAAATTACACACAGTTATCTACCCGAATGCTGCACTACAAAGAGAATGAAAACCTGAGAAAGCAAAGAATCAAAGCTTCAAAGACATTGAAATTAAACATATTCAAAAAATAACACTAAAATGCATTTAGAGAAAACTAAAAGTTACACAAAGATAACAATCAGTGGAAAGAAGACTACCCAAACTCAAAGTTTTGGTGTGCAATTATTTCCCAAGTCTCCCTTCTCTAAAATGTACAAGGTAACACAGACCTCATTACATATTGCATCAGAATCACTATTTGGAAGGGAAAAAAAATTCCTCCCTTACATTACATTTAAAATCAAATTTTCCCCTTTTTCCCAACAAATAGTTCAGAAAAAAGACAAGAGCTTTGCTCTTCCTATAGTCCCAAAGTCTACCTTTCCTTTCTCAAAGAACTGGAAAATCTCAAAAAAATGACACTACTAAAAACTAGAACCCCCTTTAGTTTGATTTCCTCCATTAAATATAACTCAGAAAACAAAATCCTCCTCGTAATTGTTCCCTAAAAATTATTCTCATATTTTTGCTTCAACAGGATCTTTTTAGTTATGATAACTAATTCTTCATTATAGTTGAAATTCATTTCCTATGATCCAATGTTTTTTCAAAATTATCCTTAAAAAGATAATATTGGGATTTTTTTGAGTCTAAATCTTCAGACCATGATACCTGGCATATATTTGCATGCATGTTCACACTTGGCTTATGTTCATGCCATGTGAAAATGGGGTCATTATATTGAAATTGCATTGTGAATTGGAGTCACCATGAAGAAATCAAGAAAAATCTTGATTACCTTCCACACAGATAGGTCATTAATCTTCCTTCTCTTAGTGCACAAACTTATATGCCAATATCTATAGGTTTTACAGTCACTTGCACGTGTTCATGATGAATCGTTTGAATTTGTTAGATGTCTGATGGTTTATTACCATAATGTTGATGGTGTAGGTGTGGATTGTTTATGTTCCATCTTCATGATCTTCCTTTGTATACTCACGTCGCCACCCACCATCCATAAAACCCAATTGCATTGATGGTGGTTTACATTCAAAATGTGTCACTTTGGAATTGAATGGAATCTTGTTGGCTCTATATTTGACTTGCTACTATAATAGATAATTTCACCATCTAAAATGTGCCTTTCCTTATCACCATGCAATCAAGATTCTAAGGTTGTGGTTTGAATGTACAATGGTGGACAGTGTGTTTGGTGTCATAGGTATTCATGAGCTCGACCTCTTCTACCGTCTAAACTATGGATCTTTGAGTGTCTCCATAAAATAAATTACTTGAGGATATGCTCTCATGCATCACATTCTATTATGGAGAATTTGATTTCTAGCTTTGGCACCTTCACAATTATAACCAATGTCTACCTTCCATGGGTGCAATAACATACATTCCTCTTTCATTTAGGTGTGGCTAGTGGCATTTTACCACATAGTTCATATATGTTGTCGATGGTGACATGAACTTTCTATGTTGTGTGGAGTGAAATGCACGTCTCTCTTTCAAAATATGATACTAACACATCTTCATCACCAATGTGTATTGTGCACATTCTCTTCTATGTAGTTGAGTTGTATGAGAATAAGGTGAAGGGTAGGTTATGACTATTTTGAATGAATGTTTGAGCAATGGCCATAATAAAATAGACCTGCATCATATGCTTAAGTGTTTACCACAAGCTTGAGTATCCTTGACACACGACGCTCCATTTTCTGACAAGTCATTCGCCTTCAATTTGAATGTCGTGGCTTTCACACATTACCAACTTCATTGAAATTTCCTTTATCTTACATTCTTATGTCAACAAGCTTATCAGGTATTTCTTGTTCTTCCTTGAAATAAGACAAATCATATTTGAAACATATGGCTCTAACCATTAAACCTCATGATCGTCTGGTTAATTGGTTGATAAGCTCTCTTCATGTTAAAATGCAGTAGTTGGTGTATGCATTTCTTGGATTCCACCCTCTATGTTACACTATGGATATGCCCTCTTTCATATGTTAACAAATACCAATGGCTTGTGTCTCTCTATACATTCATGGTCTTCCTCAACCCGATATCCTTCACATGGAAAACCCGCTGAGGCATAAATTATTTGCATTGGCAATCTCTTTTATCACCATGAGCATTTGTGTTTATCGGATTTGATGCATAATTTTCATTAGGCACACATATAGAAATGTGTGATTTCTATTCGAACATGAGTATGATATCTCATTTAGTGCAGGGTATTTAATCTGAGGGTATGAATGATGTATCACAACATCATGTAATTTTCATATCACTAAATTAATGCATTTGCCCAAACTCACTTGTTCTCCATGTGGCATATGTATGTTCAAGTGCATCAACTTAGACATATGTGCTTGGGTTGTGTTTGAAACATCTTCAATCTAAGATCACCTTGCACCTACACTCCTTCATCTTAAAATATAACCAATGCACTCCATCTCTAATGCATTTACACAAACTTCCATTACTCTACAGTTCAATTGTGATTGGCATGGATCCTTATGACATATTAATGTGACTATTCTGTGAAAATAATGATCCATTCATGAGAGTTCTTATGTCAAACTGAGAAAGAGCAAGTCTCTTGAAGAAAGATCATCTTTGCCAGGGCTCTTCTACAACTGAATGTATTGTTCCTCATGGATCAGTCTAAATCTGCTACTTGATGACTTCAAATCTAGCATACTTGGATCAGTACAATTCAAAATGCATATGTATATGCCTGGAAGCATTCACATGAGCTAATCTGAGCCATATCATCTAGGTATGAGAATCTGTAATGAATTTAATCTCTACCATCTACAATACTAGTTTGAAATAGCTTTGAGGCTTCCAATTCACTAAATCTCTTTGATGAATACAGATTCTAAACTCAAACTTCTAAATCTTTAGGGTGGATGATCTCGAACCACTTCAAACTGCTTTGAACCTTGGTTCAAAGAGGTTCAAGACTATAAAATGAAAATTTAAATATTGGGTACCAACACATTTTTATGAAAGGAATCACATTTATTAACTATTTATTAACACATCCATAAAATAGGCATAAAAGAGTTTAATAAATATAATAGAAAAATAAACTATGGGTGGGCATTACACATTTTTTGTACCTAACATTTTCTCTCAATCTCAATGACACGTGTATTTTCCCTTGATAAGCATTGATGGGATTGGATGTAGTTTTATATTATTTTAATGTTAAATTGTATTAACCTATAGTGACTTCAAAGACCCCCTTGGTCCCTTTAACTTTGAGGGCTACATAAAAAATTCTATTTATAAAAATATAATTTTAGTAGAAAAAGGAATTGTGAAAATATTTTAGTTATTGTCTTCCACTCCTCCAAGATTTGATTAATATTAGGCACAAAATACATTGTGTTAAGTACTTAGAATTTAGATGGACTTTATCTTAATTAATAATTTTTTGGATGGAGGATTTATAACATCCATAAGTTTTTTTGTTACCAAAGTATGAGTCTATATTGATGCATTTTTAACTAAGAAACAAATATTTAGTATATATTATTCTAAAATCATCATAACCACCATCCACACCTTATCCCTTATATCATACCTTTAGAACTTCAAATATTAATAAATCAAATAATTATAAATCATACCATCGCCATCAAGAAATTTAACTATTCCTTTTGTTTTTATCTTTCATTTTCACTTACCTTCTTTCCATGCATTTCACTTAACATTTGATTTATATATTGGATTATTCCTTTGAGATGAGAGATATTTTAATTTGTAAGTTGATGAAATCATCCAAATCTAGGATTATTTTCATTACATCATTTCACATGTCTTAGTTATGCAATGTATCATATTTTAATCTTCGATAAGATTTTTCTCTTCTAAACTCATGTCTCACTTGTCCAATCTTTCTCGATCCACCACCTCAACTTGGTCTCATATTTCTATTCTACCTAATCCATCCACCCAAGGATCTTGCAATAGTATCAAAAATCATCCATGGGTTTTTAAGTCTAGGGTATATTTCACTATTAAGATCTTCACTATCTTATTCCTTGTGTGAAATTTCATTGCTCTCATGAATGATTATTTTCCATTTCATTGTTCAACTTCTATCTATGACAATCATTTATTCTAATCTTGATTTTTTGTCATATATCCTTAGTAGAATTATTGTTTATGCACTCAATGGAGGAAAGGAAATAAAAGAGTGAAAAAAGATTATTTTTGATGTACAAATTGAAGGATAAGTAACATTAAATAGTACTTATATTGGTGGGCTTCTTGGAGTATAATTAATTAGGTAGTGTTGTGGTTTCATAATAGATGCCCAATGTTGAATCCAAAATGGGGACCCCCTCTTTTCTTTTTAGGGCAAGAGATCCCACTCTTCAGAAAAAGGCACCCAGTCAAATGCCTTGGTGAATAAAGGTCTACCTCTAAGTCTAGGTCGGTCTAGGATGTCCAATACATTAACCCCAAACAAAGAAATAGGATAGGAGGGCATTTTTTTGTCTAAAGGGGTCAAAAGTACGCATGTACACACCAAGCACACATTGTACACCCATGGAGGGTGTGCTATATGCACACATAACTGAAGACCCCAAAGTTCACATGCACACTCGATGGATCCCTCGCCTATAAAATGAGAATCCCCCTCTTGACACTCACTTGTTTGCATTATTGACTCCAGAGCTCACACCTTCGCAGCCCCATAGCCCACAACATTTGCATATTGACATCACTGGTCCACAAGCCTTTAAAGATAAATCCTCAATGTGCATGAGCACACTTGCATACCCTTATATGGTGCACGATTATGCAAAAAGCACAAGTGTATAAGCATGTTCACTAATACATTAGAGTTTTTATGTTGTGCACAACACGCACAAGTCACTAAATGAGTGCTTTCCCAAATAAGACAAGAAACCTAGATGCATACACTTCACAACTTGTACACATGTGTAGTGTTGGAAATATTCAAGACTATGCTAAGTTACTGAGAGGGGAGGGGTGAATCGATAACTTCTAAAACTTTAACAATTTCGATTCTTAATCCAATAAATCAATTAGCACTTAATTCATCACATCTGATCTAATTGCATGCATGAGAAACTAAAAATTTGAAAGCATCCATAACACTTTGACACGAACATTTGGTGACCCAGAAACCTTCCAAATAGAAAGTAAAACTGGGGTTGGGATGACACCCACAAACTTTAGTACTGTAGCATAAATTTGGCCTGTTAAGGCTTACATTGATCACTTTTGATGATGTACCTTGTTAGGCGTAATTAGGATTGTTAGGTCCACCTTGTGAGAGGATTTACTAACATACAATGAAGTATGCACTTGGTAAAGAGATTTGTGAAAAACTATTAGGTCTACCTTGTTAAAGGATTTTGACTGGTTCACCTGTTAGGATGAAGTAGTAGTAGATCTTTGATTTGCAACTGAGTTTGTTGAAAGAGATTCCTTTTTATACTGAATACCTTTCTGTGATAGATATGTCTCTACTACTCCTTATGTTGTTATGGCCTTTACAATTTGCTCTTCTTTTGCTCTTCTTCTGCTACATTCATAACTTGAACTTTCACATCCACATTCATACACATTCACATTCACATCCATGCATTCATTCATACATTGGATACGATACAATACATTACATATATATACCAATCCAAATTACATAATTACAAAGTTAGCCATGGTACAAGTTAACACAAATATTACAAAGTCGGCCCGCATGAAGACACTCGAGTTCTGAAGATTGACTCGGTGAGGTTCTGATACTCAACATCCACTGTCAATGGTGAGCATCATCATGCACTCAGTAGATGTAGAAGCTTGGTCCATACTAATTACTTTCAAGTAATCTTGAACTCGGTCTGCACTAGTGACTCAGTAGATAAATTGTGCAACTCAAAAAAAACTAAATCACTTGGTTAGCATAGAGTAGCTTAGTTAACACTAGCTTTGCATCACATGAACTACAAACTCATTAGACATTGCAATGCTCGATAACCATTGATAAACTAGGTGTATACTGAAATGCACGGTTTAAACTGCTAGACTTCACATTGACTGAATCTGCTTGGTGACCACTAGAATTAGTCCAAAGGACTCAATAGCAACTGTAGAACTCAGTGGCTACTAAATTACATGGAAAACATTGTAAATTGTTCAACAAGTTCGATAGCTATACACAATCTAAATAAGTGTGTGTCACTAATAACAAACTTGATTGATATGGCAACATGTAGGTGCACATGTGCACATTTTGGACACTATATGACTTTTTATTAGTTTCCTTCGTTGTTGGTCACTTTATTGCCAGTCAGGTTGTTGGAATATCTTATTGGAAAGAATGCTTCTGAGAGGGGGGGGTGAATCAGAAGTACTAGCTTTCTAATAGTTTCAAATCCTTAATAACATATCTTTAAAATGAACATGCATGCATATAAAAATTAAGCAATCATGAGAAACAAATATGCATCACCACATAACACTTGAGATTTTGGTAACCTAGAAACCCTCCAGAAATAAGAAGGTAAAATTGGGGTGGGGATGATACCCACAAAATTACTGCAGCAATAATGTTTGACCACTTCTGATGATCTGCCTTGTTAAAGGCCTGCCTTGTGAAAGGCTTTACACTGTATCAATAGTGACCTGGTTAAAGGATTTACAAACACTTTACATGAAGTGTTACCCTATCAAAGGATTTAGTCACCTAGTTAAAGGATCTACAAAATAGCATCTAAACTAACCTATCACCTAGGGTTTTCTTTCTAATACAATTGCTGGAGAGTATTAGGTATAATAAACCTGATAGCTTACAATCCTTCGATTGCTGAATACAAGCACTTAATTTGCTTTCTCTGATCTTGATCCTTTATGATTTAATACTCTTTTCTCTGAAAATTAGTGTTTTTCCTTACACATCCTTGTCCATCCACTTCTATGCAATGAGATTTTATCTTCCTTATAAAGACACTCGAAGACTAAGGGTTAGTTATGGATCTACAATCCATATTGAATCTCAGTTTCCTGCTTATTCCTTGCACTTTTATCATTGGTTGCATGCCTTCTCCATTTTTCTTATTGGTTGCATTAAGATTGCATAGGAAATATAAATGATTTGATCTTATCACTTAAATCCTCTGAGATTCGTCATATGTCGGCTATGAAAATGATTTTCATCTAAGTTTGTGAAGTTTCAAACTCATATGTTGATTTTGAGTTACTCGGCAGTAATTGCTTCCTGATGCTCAACACCTTCTGTAACTTGACTCATGTATATGCTCAGCATCCTTTATGTAACTCAACTCTTGTATATTTCTTGGTACTTAGATCATGCTCGGTTCCTGCAGTTACTCGGCACTTGATCTTCACTCGGCACCTGAAGACTGCTCGAAACCTGAAGATCACTCGGCACCTTATGAATTTCTTGACTCGGCACACGTTGTGGCTCGACATACATAGTGTACTCGGCTTTAATGTAGAAAGTGGTTAAGTGTGTTGGCACTCAAGTGTCAAAACCATTTTTAGACTAACAATCTCCCCCTTTGACATGAGTGTCAAAAACACTTAACTAAGCAATATTTATCTAATCTTATGAGTACGTTTACTGATCTGCTTGGTATATACATAGAGGTTTAAAAAAAAATTTGTAACTTTGTAGCTTACAATATATATACCTTAAGATTATTATAACTCTTATAACTCCCCCTGAGTTGATCATGCTTATAATTCCCCTTGATTTGATCATGTTGATGTCTTGTGCCGTTATGCCTAATGTTCTCTTTAATATATCTTCATAAAATTATCTCCCTCTTAGAATATTATCTCCCCCTTTTTTGACACTGATGTCAAATGGTCCTAGATATTAATGCCATGCTTGGCCAAAAATGTCTTGTTTACCTCAAGGAGTATTTGGAGAGTTGCATCCCAGTTATTTAAGGCAATATCCGATGACTTTTGTTGGATTGCAAGCTCTACTGCGAGATCAACAAGTTCTTCATGTGTACAAATATTTGGATCCTTCTTCAGGACTGTTTCTGCATACATTTGGTCCTTGTGCAATATTTCTAAGTGAGGAGTAATGGAGGCTTGAATTTGCATCAGCTTTTCTTTTATAGTGGCCTCTTTTGTTGATAATGCGGCTAATTCCCTCTGAGTGTGTAATGTTTGAGAAAATTTATTTTCACTCTGTGCAGGGTCTGAGGGTAATTGTGTGCTAGAGAACTTTAATTTACTCTCAAGGTTCAAAATTTTCTAATTTATTTCTTGTGTGAATCTAGAAAAATCACACAATTTGCTATAAAGAGAAAATATGTTCCCTAATACACTTTTTACATTTTCCAATTTCTTGGCTAGGTCAACCTGTCCCAAAATTATGTTATTAGCTATTTTCTGATTGACTTTGCCTACAAACTTCTTTTTTGACCATTCCATTAGTTTTACATTAGTATCATGGTCTTCATTATTTACTTGGTCAACTATATCAGATAATTGCTCAAGTATTGGCATGTTTGCATCTGGAGGTTGAAGACTAAATGCATCCATGAATATATCTTTTATTTCATTCATTGCATGTTTGTATTTGTAGTCTTTCCTCACTGTCTCTTGTCTCCTTCTCTTATCCAATGCACTTTGTATTTCATTCATCTTTTCCTCATTTAGAGTGCTTGAATCATAATAGGGTATTTTGATTTCTTCATCAAGCTCAGGAATACCATAATGGATGGTCCTGGCTACCCTAGTAGAACTTGAACTTGGTGTACTAACATGTAAGTTCATTGTTTCAGTACTCTGCTTATTACTGGGTTTGGTGGGAGTTCCTGTTTTAGGTAATTCAACCAAAGTTTGTATTGCAGACTCCTCTTTATTTTGAGTTTCTTCCTAATCCTCTTCTTCTTGCTTGTCTTCTTCTTCTTGTGTCACTGCTGTTGGAGGAGTACTTGCTGTCTGAACTATTATTCCTTTGACTACCTCTATTGTTGCACTCGGCTCCTGATGAGTTTGAGTAGCTAATCTTGGTGGTGATCGAGGTGGTAGAAATGTAAGCCCAGTAGTTTGAATAATTTGAGGTGGTTCTTGTGGTAACACCTTGGCTTCTTTGAGTTTATCTACTGACTTTTGAAGATTATCCACATTGACCAATATAGGACTTGTACACAATTGTGCTTTTAAAGTTGTTTGGTCAAGGATCTTAGTAAGATCCGCTGCAGTTAATGGATTAATGTTTTGACATGTAGTGTCAACAACATCCTTAATCTTTATGATTTCTGCAAGTGTGGTAGGTGAGTGAGGCGGTCTAGGAGGTGAAGGATGTGTGTCTTGCACACTTTGTTGTTCATCAGTTCCTTTGTCTTCCTCTTTTCCTTCCTCCTCTCTTTCTTTCTTATTTTCCTCTTCTTCAACCTTTTTCTCTTCTTTTGTTTTCTCTTCTCTCCTCTTGCTTCTTTCTTCAGGTTTAGCAGCAGCTTCCTCTTTGTATACCTCTTCAAGAACATCTTCAAATGTCTTGTACAAGTTTTTCCAAAGTCTTTTTGTTCTCTGCACCACTTCTTCAATTTTTTTTTGCAGAATGGAGAATGCCCTATATTTAGGTGTAAACCTTTTGCTATGCCTTTTGACTGCTTGAGTTACCTGTTGTTTTGTTAAATCGGGTAGTAGGTTTGCTAGGGTTGATTCTCTCATCTCTTTCTCAATCTTTAGACAAAAATGCCATCTGTCTTCTATAGTTTTAGACAATTCTTTTGGCAATTGTCCATCTAGTTCAAGAGGTGTATACTTGGACTGTGCCATTAATGCATAGACTGACTCTTCTATGTTATTTTATTCTTCTTTACTGAACTTATTGAAATCAATCTTTTTTATTTCATTTAAGTCTCCATTCCTAATCTTCTTACATAATGTTTCAATTGAAGATTTAGGAGGACTTAGCTTTTCAGTTTGATCTTCTTCATCAGTATCAGGTTGGGCCACATATCTTTTCCTTTTCTTTGGCTCTCCTTGTGCCTTTATATTTTTCTTCTTTGTGGCTTCCTCTTTAGCCTTTTGAGTAGAGGCCCTTATTGTACCTCTGGTTGTTGGTTTCTTAGGCATTTGCAAGGCAGCTTTCTTTGGTGAAGGCTGAGAAGCAGGAGGTGTCTTTGTTTTCCTTTTGATGAATCTACCTCTAATGGGTGCTTCCTTGGTTTGTGCTTCCTTGGCACTCTCATCTTTCTCAAGTGGCTCTTGTACTGGCTCACCTTCTTCTTCTCCTTCACTAATCTCTTCGTCTTTACCTACTGCACTTGATTCTTCAACACCAAATTTCTTCTTTATCTGCTTTACCAGCTTGTCCTTTTTCCTTACTGCTGAGGCTATCTTGAGTTTTGTAACAACTCTTGATTTTACAGTGTCATATGTTCCAAACGCCTTGGTAGATTTGTCCATTTCCTCTACAAGTAAAGCTGTGATGGCCACAAAAGCTTGATCAACATCAAGCTCATATCCCAATGGTCTAAGCCATCTTGTTCTTGGAAGGACTACTTGAATGTAAGTGAAATCAATATCAACAAGAAAACATATGTCATTTATATGCTTTTCTACCAGTGAAACTGGTATTCTCATTCTGTTCTTCATTACATTTTTGAAATCCTCAAAATAGATAGACATTTGATCATCAAAGCTATCTCCCATTTGTGCAATGAAATCATTAATTTGATCAACAATGGTTTTATTCTGACTCTAGTTGACTTTGCCAAATGAAGGGAATTCCTTCATTAACATACAAACCAACACTGAACCAAATTTACACTGTGCTCCCTTGGACTTTCTAATAGCTCCAAGATTTTCATTGATTTGTTGCAACAAGAGCTCTGCAAGGTCATAAGTGTGGTCTTTCTTTACAAGTTTATGTGCCACATCTACTGCTATGCAGGGTACACTGTTTAACCTACTAGATTGGTAAAACTTATGTGATATGATCCTTACAGCAAAGTCTAGAAGGGGATCAGTTATGGTGTCTATAGTCATGCCTCTATTGTTCCACTTTTCACCTATGTTCTTCTCAATGGTTTCCTTCTTTTCACTTCTCAAAGTCTTAAGCCGATCTAAGGTTTGAAAACTAGTAACCCTATGAACCATCTTCTTAGTAATCTTGACTTGCCCTTGTTCTAACCAGAATGATCCATCATAGATTCTGCTGAGTATAATGCGTATCCACTCGCTTTTGAATACGATTGGAAAAACTAGGGCTTTGGTTAAACCCTTCTTTTCTATGATAGAAAACTCGTCTTTCAGAATACCATTTTCACAAAGTTTTCATATGCATTAAAATTTTCCAAATCTCATATGGCTCTTATTTTACAATTATAGCATTTTCGCACATCCTGAACCATAACAAATTTTTCAGGGATGCCGGATAGGGCACCAGTGGGATCATTTTTGTATGCAACCTCTGGTATAGGTCTAAACTTAGGTTGCTTTACTTCATTGCTGAAAAGTTGAATCTCATGGCTCATTTTCTCTTGGGTCATTTTTGAACTAGACGCCATTTATATTCGAACTAGGGTTTTAATGATTTAAAGTAAATTTCTCAAACTGTAAAACTTGGCACTTGAAGGAAATACCTATATAGATACTTAAATCGCTTGAGTAGACGTTGAATTGCTCCAGATCACTAGTTGAAAGCTTGAAAGTTGCTCAGTCGTGCTCAAGGAAATTGCTCTTCGTTTTAATGGCTCAAGAATGAAACAATTTTTACTTTTAAGTGGCAAAAGAAACTTTTGCATTTAATGCATTTTAGTACCTACACCTGTCACTCGGCTTTCGAATGTTTTTCAACTCGGCTTCCACTCGGCAGCTATACTCGGCATCTACTTACTTTATTGATAACTCGGCATCCAAAGACAACTTGGCATCATTGTTCAAGTTTAGTCTTAGCATCTTATCTTATGCTTATTTCTTCTTTTCAGTGCTTCTTTGTCTTGGGACTGATGTATGATACAACTTTGTATATCAGTCCCATATATCTCTCTTATGCTTAGATTGATGAAGTGTGACCACTTGACCCGTTAGGTGAAGTGATCCCTTTGCTTGATGTACTGCACTCATCTTTCTTTTTCCAAGTTTTATTCATTTGTCCTCTTATGACATCAATCTTTTCTTTTCCTGTGTCGGCTTCAGTATTTGGTGCTTTGGACCTTGTAGGACAGTTTTTGCTGGTATGACCAATTTTTAAGCAACTAAAACATGTGGTTTGACTCAACCATCTTTTATAGTTCCCCTTGAAATGTGTTCTTATGCAATTTTGGGGTATATGTCCATATTCCTGACAATAGTGACAATTGTACCTGGTGTTATAATCCCAATGGTAGTGACTTTCATTCCCTTTTGCTGGTTGATTTGATGTCCACATAGGCTTTGATCTGCATTCAAATGCCCTATGTCCAAGTCAAAACATCAAGTGCAAATATTTTCTTGTGTTTCTTGCTAAGAGGAGTCTCATCATTTGACTTTTCTTTTATATGTCTCTAGTGCTTGAACATGCTTAAAGTGACTCTTTGGTCTTAGTGCTCATGGTCTTCCTATCTTCATGGTCTATGTTTGCTTGCTAGTTATCTTTTAGCTGAAATGGTTGCCTTGATTTCTTGACTACACTCTTGGGTTGGAGAGTTGTTCACTTGTCACCTTGCTTGCTCTATCTATTTGGCTATTTGGGCATCTTGCCTAGCTATTGACTTGAGTCATTCATGTTGTAAGTTTCTTGGACATATTGTTTGACAAGTCACTTTAATCTCTCTCTACTATCTTGGCAAGTGAACACTCTACCTCCTATAGTTTCAACATCAAGTTATCTTCTAGGCTCTTTTATGCTTGGCTTTGCATCTAAAACTATTGGATCTAAACCTTATGCTACCAAACCTCAACCAAATCTAGATGATCATGATATCCTCCATGCCACTAAAGAGTTTCAAGATCTATATGTGCAATACAAAGAATTAGAAGAAAAAAATGATCTTTCTTACCTTCATCTCTCTAAGCGCATGACAGAAATGAAGTCTAAACTTGAGAAAAGGTTAGAGGAGAAGATTGCATCATTACATGAATCTTCCTTAAGGTCTTTACATGCATGTGAGTCACCTTATTTGAGGTCATCCTCTTCTTCTAGGTCCACATGCTCTACTTCAACACATCAAATGTCTTCATCTTCTAGATCTAAAGACCTCTTTAGAGAACAAGCAAGTGATACCTCCTTTGAGCCTATTCCAAAATTTCATGATGGGCCTATCTTTGACCAAGATAATGATAAAGACATGAATGCATTCTATTCATTTGAGAAACAACAAGAAGATCCTAGACATACTTCTAATAGAACTTTTGCTCCCTTGGAAGATTCTTATGATGACACTTTGCAAAAACTTCTTAGCAATAAGATCATCATGTTACCAAAGTCTAGCTCATATGGAAACCCATTCTTGGATATCTATTGTGCTTATCATCAACATAATGAGCATAGTACTTCAGATTGCATTGAGCTAAAACATAAAATCCAAGATCTTATTGATAATGGAATTATTGATACCTCTAATGATTCATGTGATGAGGATACTTTTCTTGAGCAAGATTACATTAACGAACCTATGTCTAGTAGCAGCTTTATTACATCTTCCACTTCTTCCAACACTCGTGCATCTCACAACACTTCAAATATTTCCAACATGCCTCCATCAAATAAAGAATCTAATGCTTTCCACATTGACTATGTGTATCCTCAAGGGCTATCTCTAAAAGAAACTCAAGCTAACCTTCACTTGGCTGCAAACCTTTTCCATGCTACTAATCTTAAACATCCTCAACCTTCATGCACTACTATGCCTAATCCAAGCACTACTCCATTCACTCTTCATTCTCCCTTGTCCTTAGAAGTGGCTCCATGTCAAGAGGACTCTCAAAAAGAAAAATCTATAAATGTCAAGAAAGATCAAGATCAAGCACCCTTTCATCTCTTTCAAGATTTTTCCCCTCCATATCCTATAACTTGTCCACCTCCTAAGTATGATGAACATACCACTTCCATTATCTCCCTTGAGCTTACTGAAAATTATGAGAAAAGTTCTCTTCATATGCTATCCAAGGCTACTTGTCAAGATCAAAACATCCCCTCATGTTCTACTTCTCCATATCCACTTCAAAATTGTGCTCAAGCTTCAAGTGTTTCTATTAAAAATGTTGTTTCTATCAAAGGTACTCGCGAGTCTATTGATGGCTTTGACCATGTTGCTCACTCTAAAGATGTTGATATCTCTTCCCACTATCCCTTTGCATCTTCTAAATCTATCCTTGGTCCTCATCCATTAGAGCTAAAGCCTTCAAAACTTCCATCTATATTGGGACCTTATGTTCTTCCATCTCCTACATTCACTCCTAGCTCATTCCCTAGCTCTCCTATAATACCTCAAGATCAACAAAGACACTCATCCTTGATGATTTTTCACCCATCTATACATCTAAACCAGTCATATCATCCTTATTCATCCACAAATCCCAAGTCCTTTGGAAGTGAGAATAAACATAAGAATCCATTGAAAAAGAAAGATCACTATGTCCCATCTAATCGACATGTGAATGCTAAGAAGGAGAATGTACAAAAGAGACCGCAAAGGTCCACTATTAAAAAAGCTAAATCAAAGAAAATATGGGTTCGTAAACCCATTATTGAAGAAATGTGCTTTTAAGTATCCGAAGGAAAATCTAAAGCTATATGGATTCCCAAGTCTCTTTTAAAAGACTTGAATATTGAAAATACTTCAAAGTTGACATTCAAGCTTCCAAAGGCTTCCATTCCATCTTCTTCCAAAAATATTTCTAAAAATATTCCAAAGCCTTCCACTACACTTTTTTCCAAATCTCTTCTACCACCTCATACATCGAAATCTCAAGCTATTTCATCCATGATTCCTCCATTGTTCTTGTGTGTCAATGTTGATCTTGTCCAATATTTCAGCTACCCTCATGAAATCCTCTAAAGCTTACACTTACTTTCGATACATGAACTCTTATCCTCAATATATTATTCCTACTACCATTTCTCTTTCATCACCCTATCAACATCTTTGAGCATACCTTTCTATGGTCTTGGCTTATCATGACTTATCTTTTCTATAGGAGCACTATCTACATTCAAATAGCTTGAGCTCTTTCTAAAAATTCAAAAAAAGAAAAAGAAAAATATGAAAATGTGCCTTGGTGAAAACTACTTCTTGTGGCACCTTGGTAGCAAAAGTAAAGAGAAATAAATTTATCCTATGGTGAAAACTACTTGTTGTGGCACCTTAGATAAGTACCATGATGAAAACCTGGCAAACAGGCGTCATGCGTAATTCTTCCACCATCCATCTATCCCCTCTTCTCTCTTTGATCTTCACAATGTTAAGCTATCTTTGCATATTGGCTATCTTATCCATGAGATTCTCTATCTGTGCTTTCTCATTCCCTCATAGCCTCCATCTTGAGCTTTATTTTTATTTCTCTATCCCATTGCTATCCTATCTAGTTGACCCCTTGGTCTTGATCATAATAAATAAAACATGGTTCTCATAGGTCTCTTGGCATGGCTACTCTTTTGGACTACACACTTCATGCTATCTCACTTGTTGGCTTCACCGCTTATCCTACATGCTATCTTTCTCATTTATTCCATTGCTTATCCAAAACATGCTTCATATGACTATTTCACCTCTTTCCCTAGCTTGGGTACTCTTGAGGAGTCAGTCCTTGAGGATCACTTTCACTTGCTTCATACTCTTTTTTCATCCATCTTTTCTTATCCACTGGCTTGTTTCTCCATCGTGTCCTATACCTTGCTAGTCATTGGGAGAAAATGATGTGATCTTGCTTGAGAACTAGTGATCTCTAAATTATTCTAAAAAATCCAAAAAATCATATATGATGCTGAAAAAATCCTAAAAATCAGAAAATGTCTTGAAAAAATGATCATAATAATGAAAACCTACCAATAGGCACTTTGATGTATCACCAAAAAAATTCAAAATTCAAAAATACAAAAAAATTGAAAAAAAGTCCTAAAAAAATCTGTCAAGTGGTGAAAATCTAGAAACAGGTGCTACTTGAGACCCTTGCACCTATGTCTATCTATCTCAATCATCCACTTCGCTACACATTTCCTAGCTTGGAATTGTTTCTTTTCCTCATCTTGGGGGCATAGCTACTTAGCCTTTTTGAGGTATTCTTGTGCATTTGGGTTTCTTTGACAACTCACAAAATAGTGTTTCTCAACACTTCCCCCACTTTGACATCAAGTGTTTTTCAACACTTTACAGATAGTTTAGCTACGGTCTCCGATGTCATGATATTTCTCACTATCAGAATCAAGTCTGGAAGAAATGGCCAAGTGACTTACACACACGCACTTTAACATTTAAATGACTGAGCTATGTTGATATTTATCTACTTTCTGTGTTGTCTATGATGATTTCTTTGCCATGTGTTCCCTCCCTAATAGTCTTTCGAGGATGTCATTGACTAGAAGACTGGGGGTATGGGGCATGTCTTCTTGATTTCTGCTTGTGGGTATACTTTGTTTGTCTATAGTGTTGTAAGCATTTATGCTGGTCCTATTCAACACGTTGACTTACAAATGTATCATCCTTGACTATTTTGCAATATCGCACTTGGGGTTTATCCTGGCACTCATGCCTTGATACAGGTGTAATCTTGCTAAATTAAACTTAGGAAATCTAATCGCGTAGTTATCTTGACTTACATGTCTCTGATGCTTAGATTGGATTTCCACATACCTATCTAATATTGATCATATTCATATCCTCATAGTTATACTAGTGATGGTTGTATGATCTCATGATGTCCCTAATAAATGCTCAATGATGAAATCAAGAGTCTAAATGTTATGCACTTCTTGCTAGTAAACCACTTTGCATATTAGCTTGCATTTTAGGTTCATTTTCTAGATTAGTCTTGCATTCTTGCATATGGGGAGAGCTCTCTCTTCATCTTTTCATAGACATTTCGGCTAACTCCTTTCAACATTAGCCCCCTTTTCAACATTTTGGCTAAATTAATTTAATCATTTACCTAGACCAAATTGCTAAAAATCAATTTATTTGATTATAACCTATAGTTTGACTATGCTATCCTAAGTTCATTATTTGATTAAAAGAACATGTCCCCTTTTAATTAAATAAAAGACCCCATTCTTCTAACCCACTTAAAGTGCACACATAAAGTCCTTTTTCTATTTTGCAATTAAAAGAAAAGGCTTTGTGACTTTTGTCTTATATGACAAGTCAACTTATATTCTATTGGTTGACTTGTGTGTGCACATGGATCACTCCTCTTTTTGAATTCCATTGTTGATCATCCACCATCTTCATCTTGATCTCTACCATCCATACATCTTTAAAAGGGAGAGAGCTTTCCCCCTCAATCCATCCTCATTTTGAATATTGTTATGCTGCAGGTTTTCTAACAGGTTTCTTTGGAGCTTTGTGGAGAACTTTCATTTCTTTTCTACATTCTCTCATCCATGGCATCATGGAATTCTAGCTTAGCTTAGCTTTCATTTTTACATGTAGCTTAAATCATATAGTCTAATAGTTGGATTGTAACACTCTCATACATGCTTAGCATAGCTACACTTTACATTTCATTCTAGCTTAATCTTCATTTGCATTGCATTCTTGAGGAACTCCTTGGGACATTTTCATTCTTGCATCTTGTCTTTGGAACCTCCCATTGCATGGTTTACTAGCAAGAAGAGTATCTCTAAAGCTCATCTGAGAGACTTTGAATTTGAAATACACTCTCTTGCACTCCGTGGATAGGGAGGTCTAAGCCGGCATCCAAGCATTCCAGACTCATGGAATCGTTCGGATAGAATGATTTAGAGAAGTGCACCTTTTCGAGTGTACACATCCTAGCCACAAGGCCAACATATTATTCCAATTTGGTTAAGAAATGAAGTATATAGGATGCAAATTAATGGCCATACATAGTCTACCCCCAACTTGTAAAGAAGAAGATTCCTTTCAAAAGCCCTGAATACAAATTGGTTAATAATGGATTGATTTTTGCTATCATTCAATTTGTTGAAGGGGACTATGCTAGGAGAATGTTAGTGGAAGTGGTAGCTCAAATATCACAAATAGAAGCTTAATTCATTTAGTTTAACACATTCTCCTATATTTGGGTAATTTTTACCCTTTTGTGCCCAAACAATCTCTCTCATTATCCATCAGATAGATTATTAATTTTGGAGATAGCAAGGTAACTGGCCTTCGCTAATGACAGGGTGTGGAAACAACATAAGAAGACATGGGTCTGGTCGATCACCATTGGGGCCTTCAAGGTCAAACAAAAACAAGATATTGCCACTTTCAAATTTGAATGATATCAATACCTCTTAGAGGATTATACATTAGCTCACTACTTTGATAATATTGGAATGGTACAACATCTTGTAGGGAAAATTTTTATACCAAATATGGCAATTGAGTAGATGACTACAATGTTTGGATAAGGGACTATTGTAGGATGAGTCTACAACTTCCAAAAAAGGTGCTTAATTTAGAGATATCCCTTAAGGCATGAAACAAGGACACTTTGGTTGTAATGGATCCATTATACAACAAGGACAAGATCTACGAGTGGCCCATTATGAATGCAAAAATTGGCCAAGAGGAGAATGATTCATCATAGGGCTTGACATGTTATAGAATTAAATATGAATTAGGTCAAGAAGCCTTTTCACTTGGATCTAGTTCCCTAAGATTTGACTTTCCAAGCCATTACCCAACCAAAGAAAGGTAATGAAATGAAAGTCACAATTCCCACATAACCCCACAAAGTTGGTTGTAAGACTAGAGATAGTGCATCAACATGAGCAAGAGGTGAAGTACTTCCAATTCAAGAGGATAAAGAACAAAAAGATAAAGAGAGTTACTCAAGAGAGAGCCCAACAAGAATAGGATTAAGCATAACCAACCCAGCAAGAAGAGCTCAACCTGAGCAAGAAGAATCCCCAGCAGCTCTAGTAGAGGACACCCTATCAGTACCAAAGAGAGCTCAAATTGAGACAATGGTAGTGGGAGAGAAAAGGAATAAGTTGAAGAACAAGAGTACTTCATCCCCTCAGGTTCCAAAGACCATACATGAGGCCCAAGATGAGTAAGAGGGGGAGGAAATTGAGCATATCACACTCAATAGAAGAACCCACTTAGGAAGAGATGCAAAAGAAGAAAGGAGGAAGAGTGTAAGCCAGACACCACATTCCATCCTAGAAAAACAAATTTAGATAGAAGCCTTATAACATGAACAAGAAAGATGGATAATAGAGATGGGAGGAGAAGAGACTGATGTCTTTGACTTCATGCCAGTGGGCATAGAAATGGTAGAGGAAAAGATATGAGATGCCCCTCGAAATGAGTCACCACTAGAACATTGAGAAAAATTTCCTTCCTCACCTAAAGGTCCACTTGGTATACCTCCCCCACAATCAAAAGACCTTCCATATGTACCCCCTGAACAAGAACAAGAACAAGTTGTTATGCCTCCTTTGATAATAGAGATAGAAACCAAGGCCATAGAGGAAGGTGAGTAAGTCCACTTACATACAAATGAAGTATCAAAAGTAGGAAAAATTGTCGAGGAAGAAGAACAAGTTCCTCCTAGAGAAGAGACTAGGTCCTCAATAGGGGAAAAAATATAATCTCAATTAGTAGTCCTCCCATGAAAAGAGAAGACTCTGGAATGAGGTGATAAAGGGAAATGACTAGCCTTAGAACCTATGTCATCTGCTCAGTACATGTCCCCAATGGGAACTACTTTGGCATGGTTGAAAAGGGAGGCCCTAACTCGAAAAAGGAGACATATAGAGTTCATAGAAGAGGGTGGTATGACAAAATTCATAAAAGCAGTCAAGATGCCAAAACCTTCCAAGGGTGATGCAAAGATATTGGCTTCTATCACAAAGAACCAAAATAAGGATCTCTTGGCACACATTTCCTTTCAGCCTCCCTATACTGATACTAAGGAGTTATCTCTAAAAGACTATCAGATGAAGGAGATAGACTAGGAAGACCTATAGTTGATGCAACAAAGGTTCTAGTCACCATGAGCCTCACGCAAGTATTTTTGCACTTGGATCAAGGTGAGTCAAAAAATTTGGTTTTAAAAAAGCATAATGAATTGCTAAGGGGATACATAAATAAAATAATAGGTCGAATTGATCCTGGTCATCCAGAGGTTTCTCTAGGGGCCACTCTAAAAAAGAAAGAGCAAGGATAAGTTATGAAGGAAAGTGACTCATTTTTGGATGCTTATAAAAGGTGGCTTCAGAATTTTGAAGATAGAGGGGTACAAATAATAGAGGGTAATTTGAACCTTCTACATACCATCCAAAATAATGCCAAAAAATTAGTTAAAGCAATAAACCAAGATTTTGGGCTAATGGATGAAGTACATACCTAGGCCAATGATTTGGAACCATTGAAGACTATCAAAGGACAAAGGTATCAAATATTGATGAAAGTATAAATGAAAGAGGAATTAGATAAAATAGATGATTGGATAGAAAAGGTATCAGTAGGAAACAAAGTTATGGTAGGTTTATATGAGGATATCCAAGAAATAAAGAATAAAGCTTAGAGGCAATTTTTGGAAGTGGATAAGTATTATAATGTCACCAACCTAGAGATTTTTGGGGATGAGTCAAGAACTCATCTTTCTTTAGTGGAAATAATAGTGCAACAATTCAAAGATCTATTTGAGGAATCTTCATTTCAAGATGATATTAGACAAATCTTCAAAATAGAAGAAGCACTACTAAAATTAAATTCTAGGTTGGAAGATTTTGCAAATACTTGGTTAGATATTAGTAATTATTGCTAGGTGGTGCATAATAGGTATGATTCCTTGGGTTTTCTAGAAACTCAAGAAATAATGAGCATAGTTCAAAAGTTTAGACTAGTGCATCTAGACATATTTTGGTCCAAAGGGAAGAAAATACGGCTGCTAGAAATTGAGTTTTGACACTTAAGAAGATTCTGACAATTTCGGTCCTACCACCCAAAGGTGTGCATTTCAAAATAATGCCAACAAATGGTTGCAATAAAAAACCAAGATTTTGGGCTAATGGATGGCGTACATACCTAGGCCAATGATTTGGAAGCATTGAAGACTATTAAAGGATAAAGGTATTGAATGTTGATGGAAGCATATATGACGGAGGATTTAGATAAAATAGATGATTGGATAGAAAATGTATCAACAGGAAACAAGTAATGGTAGGTTTATATGAGGATATCCAGGAAATAAAGAATATAGCTTAGAAGCAATTTTTGGAAGTAGATAAGTACTATAATGTCACCAACCTAGAGATTTTTGGTGATTAGTCAAGAACTCATCTTTCTTCAATGGAAACAACAGTGCAACAATTCAAAGCATTCTTTGAGGAAACTTCATATGAAGATGCTATTAGACAGATTTTCAAAATGAAAGAAGCACTACTAAAGTTAGATTCTAGTTTGGAAGATTTTGCAGATACTAGGTTAGACATTAGTAATTACTACCAGGTGGTGCATAATAGGTATGAGTCCTTGGATGTTATAGAAACACAAGAAATAATGACAATAATTCAAAAGTTTAGAATAGTGCAACTATACATCATTTTGGTCCAAAGGGAAGAAAACCCAACTGCCAGAAATTGGGCTTTGACACTTAAGAAGATTCTGACAATTTTGGTCCTACCACCCAAAGGTGTGCTTTTCAGAAGGTTCACTTTTTAGAGGTGCCCTTTTCACAAGGTGCACCAATAATTTTGGAGATGAAGCAGTGTTCTGACAGTTAAATATCAGTTGTTATTTTTTAGCATTCCATGCACCAGAAACACATTTTGATGATAATTTAACTCCCATAAATGCCTAGAAAAGACCAATCTTCCATTTTTAGAACTTTCTATGACTCCCAAATTAACTAATGGCTTCTATCATCTTATCTTCTTATTCATTTATTTCTTTAAGTCATGTAAAGTCTCATGTACCCATTAATTGATATAAAAATGGGTGTAGGCATACTTAGCACCATTTAGAGTGTGAGTTTGTATATAATTAGCTTTATTTTATTAGTTTTTAGCATAGTTTTTATATTAGAAGAGCTCTCACTCATAACACAAAAAGAAGAGAGAGTTTTTGTAAATACATGGATGTAATATGTACTCTGGATTGATCTTTTGATGCAATAATAAATGTTATTGGTGCTCTCATTCTGAGTGCAGTAAATCTTGCTAGAGTGTGTTATTTTTATGAAGTTATGTTCGTGAATGATAATGGATCTAATGGTTTTATTGTTTTTTTATAATTTTATGATCTTTTAATTTTGGTTTTTACCTTATGTTAACAAATTTGTCTATTGTGAGGAATTTGAGAAAGGATCATTATTGTCCTTAATTACATAGCATTTTGTCTAGTGTGTGCATACTTTCCAAGGCTACACAATTTGACGAATCATGAAACATCTTTCTATTTTCATTAAAGTTCCCATTGACAAATGCATCAGTGGAGTTAAGGAAGAACTACTCCTAATTTCATTGGTTGCCTACCAAGGTCCTTTTTGATAATTTATTTCGCAGACATGTTGTTACTTTGGCTTATATCTGTTAGGAATTTCCCTTTTAGTAATTTTCTTCAAATCTCTCATCACTCTAGATCTTCATTATTTTTAAAATGCATGGTTAAAATATGAATTCATATAGTTGAATTGATTAGAAATTGCATTCATCATAAAATAGAAAATACAAAAATATATTGGTTTTGTGGTTATGTTTCAATAAATTTGTGCAAAATTGGTAGATGCCATCAAAGGCATCCTTGTAAGAATTCATAATTATATTTTTGAGCTACCTAGGAGTTGAAAAATAACCATCCAAAACCTTGGAGTTAGTCATCGATCAAATTTTCAAGAGAGAGATTCATGAGAATTTTTGTCGTTAGCATTGTGCAAAACGACCAATCAATAGGTAGGATGTCTAGGATGTAGGACCTATTTTTGGGACCCTGAGGGAATCTTGGAGGATATGGAGCCTGGTTGATAAGGATGTAGTGTGTCCCTACTTGGGTTCTATTTTGGGCCCCTTTCCTATGTCTTGATTTTGAGGTAGTTTTGGGGTGTTAATTCCTATGTAGGTTAGCCTATGGGAGTTAGTTAATTACAAGCCCTTTATAAACCCTTATATTTTCTCTATTTCATACATCATGATATCTCATCATCAAGTGTTAAAGCATTCACATGCTCAAGCTCTCAAGCATTCAAGTATTCTTCAAGCATTCCAAGCATTCAACCAATCTCACCATTGAAGATCAAGGATTCATTCATTCAAGCAATTGAAGGAGTTTATAAAAGCTCTATAATTTTTGACATTCAAGATCCCCCTTCATACAATCAAGATCCTTTTTTATATCTTCTATATTCATCCTCTCAAGACATACGTTCAACTACATACACTTATAAGGTGGATTACAAGCACATTCATTCATGAAGCTTTAAATTTCACTTTGATTCCATTTTCTAGGGTTTTTGAAGTTGAGTAAAGGCTATTGCATCTATATATTTGATTACATTCCAAATTCAAGAGCATATTCATATATCTACATTGCTTCATGTTAGATCTATCACTATTGCTTGCTAGCATTCTATCTTTATTTAAATTTGAGGTTAATTCCTAAAACTGGGGTTTGACTAAGCCATCCCCCCCCCCCTCTCACAACAAACAAGAAACACCCTTTCTTTTGCACATTTCAAATCTTGAATTGGAAAACAAGTTGAGGATTTGAATACCCTTTTTGACTTTCTTTGAAACTATAAAATTAGGATCAACATCACACACAGTTTTATAGTGTCAACTTTGTTCACCCCTAAATTGAGTGTCAATTTTGGTCACCTCTAAATCCAGTACCAACTTTGATGACCCCTATGTATGGAAGTCACCCACGTCAGATTGGCAAACATTTTTTTGGTTTTGTAGATGTCATTTTCAAAAAATATGCAGGATCAACCCTTTGATAAGTTTGATAGCACATTTTCAAGTTAATATTTCACAAGGTATGCCATTCTTCTCTTTTCCATTTCAATAAATTTCATTACCTTACTATATCTTTATATTTCAACATTACTTTGTTTATCTTCTTGCTTAAACCCTCTTAAGGTGGAGTTGAGAGGGAAATAAATTCAAGTCATCCATTCCTCTTGCATTAGGTTATGCATTGATGCTTCCTTTTGTACTAGTCAAATCTAATCAAAGGGGTAGATCTTAGTCTTTCCCCTTTTAAATGTATTAGGGTGGTTGATTCCATGTTACCCCTTACATAGTACTTTAGTATATATATTTCTTTTTAAATGCTCTTTTTTTTTTGTTTTCTTATAGACGTTGCACTTAAAATATGTAAGTTGTCTCATACTTTCCCATTTATTTCTTATATATCTCCTATTTTCATATTGGTACAAGGATTAATTCTTTATAATTTGGAACTTATTTTTTCAAGCTTTATTAAACATTCAAGTCATCCTAATCTAACTCATGTCTTTTATCTCACACATCCTTTCAAATATCTTGTCATAGTTTAAAATAATCCTATTGAAAAAAATTGGTTAATTGTGTATTGTCTTTGATGTTATACAATTTGTCATATCTTTACCAATCAATGTATGTCAAACTCACTTGGGCATTGAAGATAGTTTTCTATGTTTGTCGAGCATTCTAGAGTTTGTCAAGTTCAAAAGGCAATGTCTACCGAGTTCACTCAAGCATCAAAGAGAAGATCGCAAAAGTTGAGTATTAACTGAGCTTACTCAGGTAATAAAGGAAATGTTGGATGGAACCAGTTTTAACTGAGCTCACTCAGTTGCTAAAGGAACTTTGTGAAGATGGAATGTTATCCGAGTTCGCTTGGTTAACATAGGAAAATCATTTCTGAGTTAGTGTCTACCTAGCAAGGTTGACTAACAAAGCATTTTCTTGTTTTGGCATATTGAGTTCCATGGATTTGTTTGTTGGTTATAGCTAATTAAGGAGATGAATAATAGTTATTCTATGTTATATTCAAGTCAACTTGACAATGCATAAGTTATAAATATAAGGTCAAGTTGAGTATTGAATGTGTGCAAGTATATGGAAGAATAGAAGATGCTTAGAGGAAGTGAATTAGAAGGATAAGAAAAATATCCTTGAGGAGCTACAAAGATATATTCAATTAGGAAGGATCAAGCATACAAGCTAGAATTGAGATATATAATCAGCAATTTAGTTGAATTAGAAATCAGGTCATCTAATTCTCTCTAACCATTGTAGTAGTTATCTAAATCTCTTAACAAAGTTGGCTTAACAACTATTTGTAAATCCTCTAAAAAGGTGGCATTTCTAGATTGAAGTTTAAAGACCTCTAACAAGGCCACTCCTAACAAGGTTATTAAATCCTCTAATAGGGTCACACCTAATAGTGTGTTTTGTAACCTTTAATAAGGTTGGCTCCTAACATGGCTCACTTTAGAAGAGTGAAAATCAATAACTAGTTGCAATTGGTGGTTTTGCCCAAATTGGGTTTCCATATTAAATCTTGGTGTCACTTCTATTCATGCTATTTCTTTCATGTCTATGAACTAAGTTAATTAAGGTTAATCACATAAAACATCTTAAGATTTGCATGTTAAGCATTTGCTAAGCTACAGTTGTTATTTCGATGATTATCGAGTTTCAGCATATCATCAGTATTTATCGAGTGTGTGTGTGTTTATCGAGCATCAATATTTTTAGTAGTGTTTATGTTTTGAGCTGACATCTAAGAGCTCTAGGATTTATTTTAGTGGTAATTGATTCACCCCTCCCCTCTCAGTTACTCCTCTAATTTTTCCAATTTATTTTAGTGGTAACTGATTCCCCCCTCCCCTCTCAGTTACTCCTCTTATTTTTCCAACATATACCTTCTATCTTAATTCTATAACACATTTCTTAGTTAAGATCTTTGTTGTTTTTCTCTTGTTTGAAATCTCATTACTTTCATGTATGAGAATTTTGTCTTTCCTCCTCAAGATTCCATCTATGGCATTCATGTTAGGTCTATGTTTTTAATGTTGATGTATCTCCATATCTTCTAGTTGAAATATAAAAAGATTTATAGAATTCAATTATACAATATACAAATTGAAGATCAAAGAATAAAAATCAGAAATTATTATGGCAAGAGTCTTCAAATGATTAGGATGACACATTCATCGCCAAAGTGAATAAGACAATGATTCAAGGTTTCAAAGTCTATCACAAGAGTGATTAAGGATTTGTGTGGTAGCTTTTTCAAGTCCAAACATTAATGAATTGAAATTCACTTATAAGGATTTCAGTGGGTGTCGAAGCTTCAAAATGTCTTCTATTTTTAGGGTATTAGAAGGACATCATAGAACTAAATAGTCATTAATCTTATGTATGTATGTTTCTTAGAACAGAAAAAAAAATTGATATCAATAGAAGAATGTGAAATTTTCATAAAGAAGAACATTTCACAATTTAGTCATTGTCATACATCACATAAATTTGTGTGCATTTATTCTAGACCTAAGAAAATTAAGGATAGAAACTAATAGAATCAACATTTATCATAAGAAATAGGAGGAATACTTGGATAACATGGCTCATTTATTAACATTTTAATATTACTTGAAGTCTATAAAATAGAAAGAAATCATCTATTTCTAAATTAAATATACAAGTGAAAGGGTTAAAAAGAGATTAATGGTTCAGAAAAATAAAAGGAAAGAGGAGATGATGCACCAAAATATTTTGTTCATCCCGATTCAACATTTGACTGTCCATGTGATTTATTCTTTTGTGTGCATGAAACCAATTCAAATAATTTCTACAAGATCATGGAAAAGTATGGACATGTTTAACTATATGCAATTATAAGTGTTATAGACATGCATTTATTCAAGTAATTTTAACAGTCGTGTTGGAGGATCATTGACAGAGAAAAAAATATAATTATTTAAGTCTAAAAATCCTCCAAGATAAGGTGTTCAAAATAAAGTGGAGAGATATTTTAATTGGACAACGGGTTAAAAATATTTATAAGAAAATATAGATCATATTTGTAAACAATGAAAATAAACTTAATCATGCTACGACCATAGCCATTTAAGAGAGATGTGTGTGTGTGTGTGTGTGTGTGTGTGTGTGTGTGTGTGTGTGTGTGTGTGTGTGTGTGTGTGTGTGTGAGAGAGAGAGAGAGAGAGAGAGTGAGAGAGAGAGAGAGAGAGGTTACACTGATGAGATACAATAATAAGGTAGTTAGTAGTTCCTTAGGCTTGAGTTATTTGATGTTTGAACTTTTAATTAAGAATTAACTAACTAAAAATGACAATCTCATGAGATCTTCTATCTAGATTGGGGTGAATGGAAGCCACTGGATGAGTTCCTATAGTATTGATGGTTGAAGTTATTATAAGGATACAAGATTATATGGGTGAAATCTTAATAGTTGAATTTTTCAAGTATGTAACTATAAGTGGCTAAATTTTACATACCAGGATGTTTTAAATGGGCACAAGAAAGAGGATGAGACTTCGGAGCATGTGAGAGAGATTCAAACTATTGGGAGATTGAGAAGGAACTTATTGAATAAATCTTCTCACTACTATCTACTTGAATAACATTTGTGCCTTTAGTAATATGTGTCGATGATATTAATTAATTTGAAAGGAGCAAATTTGCATCACTATTAAGTAAGAAGGATGGTGATAGTTTCACTTGAACTTGAAGCTCTACTAAGGTATTATACATTGCTAAATTCACTAAGCAAATGAACTTTTGGTGATTTTTTTGGGATAATTTCTTGGAAAATAGAGAAACCATACCTCAATCCCTTGGTTGATAAGATTTTTATAGTAATATTATGTAATGTCCTTAGCATTACGGCTTCTTGATATGCTAGACTACATTGTTATATAACTTGGCGGTTAGGTGTACATTGTTACACAATCGTACTACATAGATTTTTTTATTTGTGTAACTTGTTATGGCTAAAGGGTGATCTTTCTTTCTACTTAGGCATTCTTCTCTCTCAGTTATTCCTATAAACATATTTCTCCTCACACTTCACTTGTGTTTTACCAATATGTACACTATCTCAATGAATTACATCATTTGATTTTAGACAAGTTAGTCTTTTCCAAGCAAGATATGATGAGGTTAGATAATTTTTTCATAAATTTTCATGTTCACCATTAATGTTTCGAAGAATTGCCATAGTGTCATCCTATATATTAGAAGCTCTTTTATTTCTCATCCTTAATGAGCTTCAATTTGTACATGACCTAATCCAACATAGGTTGGTCCACGTTCAAGGGAATAATGAATACAAGGTCCCTCTCAAGTAGGTGCATGTGTGGGTGAGACCAAGGATGCTTAGTTTGTTGTTAGTGGGTAGTGTGTATACTTATTTTTTGCATATGACATTTTTCTCTCAATCTCAATGGGATGTATATTGTCCCTTGATAAATATTGGTGGGGTTGGATGTAATTTTATATTATTTTCATGCTAAATTGTATTAACCCATAGTGACTTCAAGGACCCCTTAACCCATTTAACTCTGAAAGCTACATAAAAAAACTCTTTTGATAAAAATAAAACTTTAGTAACAAAAGAAATTGTGAAAAAAAATTAATTATTGTCTTTGATTATGATCCAATATTTAATTAATATTAGACACAAACTATATTGCTTTAGATCCTTGAAACTTAGATAAACTTTATCTTAATTAATCATTTTTTCGATAAAATTTTTTTATAGCATCCACAAATTTATTTTCTTACCTAACATATCAACCTAAATTAATACCTTTTCAACTAAGAAACAAAGATTTAATATCTATTCTTCTAAAATCATCCTAACCATCATCATAAAATCATCCTATCATCCTCACCTTATCCCTTATACCACAACTTTAGAAACTTTAAATCTTAATAAATAAATTACTTTAAAAAAAACATACCATGCCATCAACAAATTCAACTAATCCTTTTGATTTAATCTTTCATTTTCACTTACCCTCTTGCCAGACATTTCGCTTAACATTTGATTTACATACTAGATTATTCCTTTGAGATTGGAGAGATTTTAACCTCTATCTTAAAAAAATGAGCCTTATCTAGGATTCTTGTCATTTCATCATTTCCCATGTCTTAGTTATGCAATGTATCCTATCTTGATCTTGGAGAAGATTTTTCTCTCCTAAACTCAGGTCTCACTTGTCCAATCTTTCTCAATCCAACACCTCATCTTGGTCTCATATTTCTATTCTACCCAATTCATCCATCCGAGTATCTTGCAATAGTACCCAAAATCATCCCTGGTTTTTTGAGTTTAGAGTACATTCCACTATTAAGATATTCACTATCTTTTCTCTTGTGTGAAATTTTCTAGTTCGTCCTTCACCTTCCATCCATGACAATCATATATTCCTATCTTGATCCGCCGCCATGTATTCTCAGTGGAATTATTGTCTGTGCACTCAATGATGGAAAGGACAGAAAAGAGTGAAAAAAAACAGATTTGCCATGTACAAATTGAAGAATAAGTAACATCAATCAGTACTTATAATGGTGGGCTTCTTGGAGTAGAATTGATTAGGTAGGCTGTCCCATTCATCACCATAAGATTTTTATGTCTGCCAAGCAATTCAGAGTCATGTGATCAACTTGTTCTCAAGCTATAAAATTACCCAAATGTGCTCCACTTCGAAGTGTTCTGATGGGACAAAAAGACCCAAATGTCTTGTATCAATCAAGAAGAATTTGCAGAGCTGATTAGTCATTCGTCTTATGCAAAGTGACTCTTACAAGGCATTCATGGCGAGAAGGTCCATCAGCAATACCCACTTCATTAATGCACCCACATTGCCTCAACATGTCTAGTCTAATCGATTGTTTTCGTAGACCCATTGTTCTTATACGTTCTCCCACTTGGATTTGGTTATTCTTAGTTCCTTTAAGTCACTGGCTTTATATTGCCATTATGCCCAAATAACTTTTGATTAAGTCTGCTCATCAGCATGATGATTGAACATGTTGGCAGGATCATCAATTGTAGATTGGCTGGTGGAGAAAGATGAGCAAACTCGAGAGCACTTTGTGTTCACTTGGCTCTAGTTTTTTAAATATCTTTGTGAGTTGCATGACATGATATCTTGGAGATTAAGCATCATTGAAGCTAGGAGGAAACCCAAGGATGGTTGTAGCCCGTGGTTAAATAGTTGAAGGAATGCACCCGATGTGACTGTTTGTTTGATTTATTAATTAATTTAAAACTCTCAAAACTGTACATCTGATTTCTAAATTAATTAATAAATCAAGAAAAACGTCACATCCAGTACAAAAATTTGGCTAGATAGACGTCGCCATGGTTGTGGAGAGGTGTTAGGGAGCATATTTTATGGTACCAAGAATAATGCTTAGTTATAAATAGGTAGCCCAAGGTTAGCAATGTCTACAAATATGGATATACATAACTTAAGAGCATATAATTGTTGGAACTAAGTTATATTTGGATTGACCATGGATTGTTCAAAGAAGGGCTAATGGCTCAATTGATAGAGCACTCTGGCAAGAACTGAAAGGTCCTAAGTTTGAGTCCTCATATGAGTTAGTAACTCAGCACATGGATCGCAACCAAGTTAGGAGCCCTAAGCACATATAGTGTGCTTTAAAGATAGTTGTTGGAAATAAGCCATACCCAAAGTGACAATGGGCTAGCAAAAGGGGGGCTAATAGTTCATGTGGTAGAGCATACATTTTCTATAAGATTCTAGGTTCTAGTACTAGTTAGCCCATATGAGTTGTAGTTCAACAACAATTTATATAAGGATACATGATGCATGGAGATATTTATAGTGTTATATTTGATTAGTAATATGTCCAAGATGTTCTTGTAATACACATGAAATATGTGGTGTTCGGAGAAAAGTATCTTTATATACCTCATGTTTGTAATTCTTTTGGTGAATCAAATCTATATGTTCTAGTAGAAGTTATCATACCCATACTTTTGCCAATGTATGTATGACTTAGTTATAAGTTTTTCTTGTAGTTTGGAGTGTATAAGTTAGAGTACAAGGTCAAGGACTTATACTATTTTGGGTAGCACCGATAATGCATTTATCCGCAGGTTATTGCATGCATTATTAAGATGACTAACAAGAGGTAAGACCAAAGAGTAAGAAAGTCAAAGGAAAGTAAGATTTTTCTTGGCCATAGGTGATAAAAGTAGATTGAGCATATATCAAACACAACAAGAGAAGAGAAAATATTTGCACTCACGTTTATGCCTACAACAAATATTTGACCACCTTGGGGATAACCTTGGGAAGAAGATGGATGTAAGTGTTTCTTTCAATACGAGAACAAGGAAGAGGAGGTGTTTTCACTAAGGATCCATGCATAGGAGAAAAATCCACACTAGAAAGGGATTTATAGGTTCTCATATGAAAGAAAATATATGACAATCATGATGGAATAGAGGAAAGTTGTTAGTAGTGATCTGAATTTCATTGTGAATTTGAAGGATAATACACTACTAAGGGGTCAAATATATTGTAAACCAATACTTGACAAAATATGGAAATATGACAAACCAAGTACTTAAGTTGAATAAAGAAATTTTATTTTAAGTTGAGAGATCATATAAATATCCCAAACTTTATGAAGAGATGCATGCTTATTACCTTAGCAGATAACTTAGATTCAATTTATTCACACACATCCAAATAAAGGCAGAAAACTTACTACAAAAATTAAATTATGGCTCCCATCAAAGCTTAAAGAGGCACACAATCCCAATTTCCTATATCTTGGAAGTTGTGATAGATAGCTAGAAGAGGATAATGAGCCACAAAATTAAAAACATACCAAGAAAATATAAAATTTTGGCACCCAAATCATCTAATTGCTCTAATTTTTGCCCATTTAGCTAGTTAATTTTGGTACCCTAATCATCTAATTGCTCCAATTTTAGCCCATTTAGCTAAGAGTTATGAGGTAACAAGTTTATGACTCCCCTTCTAAGAAATTTGGGAAAGTCTCAAGGAACAGCTCCACTTTCAAGACCTCTAAAGTGTAGATTATAAAAATATACAAAGTAATAAAAAATTATATTTTTGATATTTCTTATATCAAGTCTATAAAATGAAGATTATGAAAATGTAGATTGTAATAAATCAACTTTTTTTATATTTATTGGGTTAAAATGCAACTGCTACCCAAATGTGCCTAGATTTTTGTTGGATTAGGGAGAGTGATGGGTGTGGAACTAAAAGGGAAACCTTTAGTCAGATTTGATATAAATGGATATGTAGTCACTAACTAATATCTTGTTCAAATCTCTTGGAGCCACTACCTTCCTTTAAAAATACTTTATTTTAGATATAGTAACATCACTGTTGAGTTATATCTCTCCACTTGTGATTATTTTGTAGCAAGAATATTATATTACTAAGGCATTTCAATATTGACACCTATTATGTGAAATATCTTCGCTAGTAACTCTTCTTGTAAGATAAACTTTTGATTATCTATTGATTATTTTGCTCCAACCAATGTATAACATAAGAGACCATGAGTTTTTTTTTTCACAGTAATTGGAGCTTCTATAAATTTCTTCTTTGCATTGTCCTCTTCATAAGCCTTATCACTTTGTTTTAGGGGATATAGAACCTACTCGTGATTTATAGTTGTTTATCACACACATGCATTATTACAAGAACACAATTTGTTGTAGCTCCCAAACTATTTAATCTTTCACCTCCTTTGTTTTCAAACCCTACTTATGCACAAGCTTTGTC
Source organism: Cupressus sempervirens (assembly GCA_028749045.1). Taxonomy (NCBI): domain Eukaryota; kingdom Viridiplantae; phylum Streptophyta; class Pinopsida; order Cupressales; family Cupressaceae; genus Cupressus; species Cupressus sempervirens. Next base: position 507,857,418 of record CM053791.1, read on the forward strand.
CCATCTCTACAATTTGGCATACCTTATTAATTTGGTTTACCAACCCATAGCCGCAAAGTGATTTGCACTAGGGGTGGACTTCATAATTGAAATTTTTTAAGCTCTCTCTCTCTCTCTCTCTCTCTCTCTCTCTCTGTGTGTGTGTGTGTGTGTGTGTGTGTGTGTGTGTGTGTGTGTGTCTATGTGTGTGATGGTTACAGAATTTTAATGCCCTTGTCAACAAATGTTATTAAAACTATTTTGATTTTGTTGGTTTAATACATTGGTATACATTGGTTATATTTATGGATATCTTGGACTAACAAATTACTGGAGTTGTGTGGGAATGGTTGTTAGTTACAGGTACCTAAGGTGAAAAGTGAAATGGATTATGTAATCAAATGGTGAGAGATTGTCAATCATTAATGTTGTCCTAGCACTTAAACCTTTCTTATCAATTTTTCATTAACCTTAGCTTTACCCAGATAATGTCAAATATGTAGAGTATGGTTAAATGACACTTTGCCAATATTTGAAAAGAGCAAGAGGTTAATTTCAGATTAAATTTGACAACTTAAACTAAGGATTTGGTTGGCGTTATTAAAAAAGTAATTATCTGTAGGTACAATATTGAAAGATAAGATAAACCTTGTGTGTGTATGTACGCAAAGACAAAAGATTTTTATTTTTTTTTTAAGTAGTAAATTGTGTGTGTGTGTGTGTGTGTGTGTGTGTAATTTAAAATTGTGGGTGATGCCTGGAATTAAAATCACTCACCAAATCACATTATGAAATTGGAATTTAAACCAACCCTTAATTGAATATGATCAACACAACCCAAAAGGATGAAGGGATGCTAATACAAGATCAAGTTTCAAGGAGTGTGTAAGGATTTCTTAGTGTTGGTTGATTGATTGCTTATGAATTATGAAAATAAAATGCTAAATGACTATATATGATCTATAAAAGTAAGTGTAAGAGGAAAATAGATAGAAAAAACTCACTTTGAAATGAGAAGCTAGACATTGAACTTCAAATCTAAATTTAGTTGTCATTGGAATCTCAAAATTAGGTATAATTCTAGATCTAAGAATTTGATTCTCGTAACTTTCAACTATAAAAATTTAAGCCAAAATTGTAGGATTAAGTTAGGTTTCCAAGTCTATATTGACTGGTCAACTTAGTCCAAGTAGCTCTAAATCTTATGCAAATTTTCGTGGCCCTACAACTATATCTAAAGCTTCTAAATCCAAATCCATAACTCTTAGAACTATTCCTACACATATAAAAGAAGGAGAAAATATTATGGAAATGGGTTTTACTAGGTGGAATCATTGTATAGGAATAAACCTTGAAATGAAATTAGAATTGCATAAAGGGAAGTAATGTAAACAAGATAATGTTAGATTCGTTGTGCATGAGAAACCCTGTGGATGGTTCCAAGAATATGTCAAATCCATGAAGATTCTTGCATGTGTAGATAGTGGAATGAAATGTATTGTACTATCAAGGATTCCTTCACAAATGCATAATATATGATCACCGGTCCTAGACCTAGAGTGTTGATATTCTTGGCAACCCTAGAAGGAGAGGATTAAAGAATGGATGTATGGATCTTCTTGATTGATAATTCCTCTACTTAGCCATTATGAGAGATAAAATTGCATCAATTAGAGGAGATTCCCTTTTATTGAATAGATCTTGAAGAAATGCAAACTTGGAGATCTTGAATTAAATACTTGCTTTCAATCCATGAATTCACAACTTCAATCACACAATTGTAATGCTTTGTGATAGCATGCACTTTCTCTTGAAATCAAATTATGTGTGTTATGTCAAAATGAGAGGAAGTTATGTCCTTTTATACTCATCTTGGGATTCAATTTTCATCAAGGTCAACCATAAGTCGAAACCAGCATTGGACATAGAGCCAAATTTGAGCTAAAAAAATGTAGGACTAAGTTGACAAGTCAACTTAGTCTAGGTAAAATTGCCTTCAAAAAAATTGGATCTAGGGGAGTGTAATATAATGTAGAGGGAGAAACTATAGGTTGTTGAGATCAAGCATAACAAACATTTGCATCTCGAAATCACCAAAATAGAGTGTAATAGATCCCAAAGCCTTCAATTACATATGCTAATTTTTTAGGATGATACATTTAGCGCCCACTTTAGTGGGAATCTGAGACAAACTCATGCTCATGGTAAAGTAGATCGAATGCATAGGATGATCTCATTGAGATCAATGAGATGAAGAAACATCAAGCCCACAAGTAATTTAAGTCCTTTTCCAATCCAAAATTAAAATAAGAGGCTTCATGTGTGTGTGTGTGTGTGTGTGTGTGTGTGTGTGTGTGTGTGTGTGTGTGTGTGTGAGAGAGAGAGAGAGAGGTGATTACAATGGACCACACAAAGAAAAAAATGACAAAAGATTGAATTGAATGTTCTATATAATTGTGTTATGGTAGTTCAATCCATCAACAAGGATTTATCTTTACAAAAAGTGTATCCAATAAGGGATCTAAGAAAAGAATGACTAGTACTAAGGGAAGGTAATCGTCCTTAGGGATCTAAGAGAGGAAGAGGATCAATCAAAGGACCAAATGAAAAGAGGGATCATTCTAAGAATCCACTGAAAGCTATAATTGAATCAGAGTGTGTGTAAAAAATGTGAAACATGAAGAGGATTGTATATCCCTAGGTTGAAGCGATTGTAAATTCCTTAATGAGAGAAATTATTTAACATAGCGTGTAATAATACACAAGAAATAATTTTTTCTATGAAATTCCCCTAGAAAGAACAAATCATAGGAAATGAGCCAAAAAAAAGTGTAGAAGGGATCTACCAACTTTGGGGTTACTATGATCATATGATGATACATGAATATTATATCAAACTTAAATGTCATTATCCCCAAATGGTAGTAGAACTAATGGAAGAAAAACACATAAGATTTACAAAGATGAGTCTTTTTGGATTAGCATTGTAGAGACCAAAAAAAATAGTTGACTACCATTTTGTATCATCCCTAATCAAACAATACAGAGACACATTTGTGAACAATGGCACATGTACAACATAATATGTAACAATATATGGATCGAGTAAGATACAAATAGAATAATGCATACAAAATTTTGAATTCCTTTATCACCTTGTACCAATGAAGTAACAAGGGTTGTTCCAAGTAATCTAAATTAAAAATTTAACATAGAAAGAACATTACAATAGGAAAATGCATAGAATCCACTGCACAAGAGGAGCTATTCAAGAATATGGAATTCATTCCCCCCCCCCCCCCCCTCTTCCTCTTTGACTGTAGATTTTAGGGAAGGCAAGAAACTTGTAGGAGGATAGACATCAAGCAAAAATGTTGTAACAATAGTTAGTTCCAAAAAGGACCATATTGTGGAGATAGGTCACTATGTTTGTTACAAAGATTGATAGATAATTTCTCTAAAAAGCATAGCTATAAAATCATGATTAACATCAATAAGCTCATACATGTCAATTAGAATCATGAATATCATTGTTAGCAACAAAAGAATCCTCGAGAGTATCTTCTTCAAATTAATTATAATAGATTCTAAGACACAAATAGAATTGCCATGTAAGCTTATTTTTTAAATTTTTTATATTAGCTTTTTTTTTGGTTCACTCATGGGTTGGCCAAAGGAAATCAAAACATTAATATGTGCATGTCATGAAGCAATAGTTTGAGAAGAACTTATATGGGCTCTAACATAAGTTATTATTGATGATCATGGGCATGACAATTACATTCAATTTTTCTAGAAGCTTGGTTAATGCTCAAGACCAATCAACATGGGTCCATTTTGTTCATGAGGAGGAAGAATGGAAGGAACAATAATAGGTTAAGGGAGATCCTTATGATAATGTTCGTAAACAATAAGAGGTGTAACAAAAGCATTTATAGGAGGTGTGGGTAGTGTAAGAATAATTCTACATCTAGGGAAAGGAGATGGAATATCCTTAGGTTTTCTAAGCTCATAAATCTTTTACACCCTCTAGGCTTGATATGATTAAAAGAGATGGCTACAACAGATTTGAGTTGGTTGAGACATAGAAGGCCAAAAGAAATAAAAGTCAAGTGAGTCTTGAGGAACTTCAGGTTGATAAAGACTATGGTTAATAATCACGATTTCTCTATTATGTAGAAATTTATGATATTCATGAATAGGAGAAGCCATGAATTTCATAGAGGTTAGCCAAGGAAGACCAAGTCTCACTTCGAATGGACTAGAAGTTGGTATCATAGTAAAGGTAGCATCTATATATACCACCAACTTTGATAGGAAATTCAATGGACCCATTGGTAGGATAAAGGAAACTATTATAAGTTATAATATCAAGTGTATCAAAAACATATTTTCATAATTTTCCATTAAAAGGATGTTCTTTAGTTATCACATGTACTATGAAAGTATGGTCAACAAGTACACCATGAGAATAAAGGTCATTAACCTTTACAACAATACAAAGGGGAGCATCAATTCATTCAATTGTCTCACAAAGTCAAAGGTAATACAAGGCTCAAATATATTTGAATAGAAAGTAAATAGGGCCTATCCTCAACCTGAATTCCCAAAAGGAATGACCCAAATTGATTAAGCACAAGAAAGTGATCAATGCACAAATGGATCATGCAATGGAGAATAGGGAGAAAAGAGGTCCTATAATATTACTATTTTGAAAATTATATGCTTAAATCTTGAAATAGATAAAAGAAAAATACTAACCTTGAAGTAGGATAAATCTGGAAAATGTTAATTTCTGGTGTTTGTGTATAGTTTCAGGGGTCTCTGCAACCTATTCTGGATTAGAAATGTCAAGACAAAGAAAACCTAGAAAAAAATTGTCCTTTTGAAATGAGGTTGACCTTAACCCTGATAGCAGGGCACAATCTTACACTGGGGCACAATTGTACCTCAAAAATTCTACCTTGACTTGCATTGCTCTGACAAAATTTCTATTCATGGATCCTGCAAGTTCGACGAAAAGGGTAGCCAAATTTGCTCTTTAATTCATTGTTCCACACCTGTATCTACAAGAAAAATAGTTTTCTTGTTTGGATGAGGGGGTTGTCTTGGTCAAAAGCTAGTTTGGAATCAACCTTAATAATGGAATTGAAATAAGGAATGCTAGCAAGTAGTAGAAGTAAATTTATGATATTCAATAGATATGCAATTGTATATGAAATAAATGACAAAAGGGTACTTTGATCTACAACTAATTTTACTTTCTAAGATATGTTGATATCTAAATTATGGGATATTGTGTGGTTGTGTAGGCATTTTCCTTAGTCAACCCCTCGTTTTGGTGGTTTCCACTTCCACGAATAGTCGATTTGAAATGCAACATGTTTGATGCTTTGTATGAGCTTGAATGTGAAATTTTAAGGATCCAAATCCTTAGATCTAAAACCCTAGCATGGAGCATTGTGCTTGAATGTGGATGCAATAGTAATGCATAGATCTAAGGATAACATAGAAAGCATACCAAGCCTAGAAGGCTAAAGTACTCTAGGCCATACTCATAATGTGTATTCACTACTCTGTGATTGAATCTTAAATGCTTGAATTGAATGTGAGGAGGAATACAGAGAACTCTCTTACTTCAAAGGATGTTTCCAAGCCTCCTTGATTCCACCTTGCAAATGTGTTATGGTGAATTGGGGTGTCTGCAATGGTTTGTCCACATGAGAAAACTTTCTTTATTATAAGTATGATTGCTTTCTTGATAGTCCAAACACATATAATGTATCCTTGTGTTATGCCAAATGAAGCAATTGATGGTGTGTGTGTGTGTGTGTGTGTGTGTGTGTGTGTGTGTGTAGGATTTTATTTAATTTTCGACCATAGGCCGATTGGGCTCAAAAACCTAATTCTAGACCCAACTTCGAGAAGTTTCCAACTGTCGAGACCCAAAATGGGACCAAATTAGGGGCACATTGTGCCCTTATTAATCAAGTTCAGAAGCCCCCCAAGATTGTCTCATGACTCCAAAATAAGTTCCAAAATTCAAAAATTAGGTGTGGATTCCAATGAAATCCTATTTCAGTGCAAAATGGCATTATGTTGATTAAAGAGAAAGGAATTGGGGGGACCTAGATGAATAGATCCTACTTTGAGTTTCCCATTATAGAAAGTGAATGCCAAGGAGGACTTATCAAGTCCTACCTAGATCTTATTCAAGAGGAAGATAGGTGAGAAACTTAAATGCAATTTTATCATTAAAATATATTGAATAGGTGCTCAACAGTCATTAATTGAGGTGCTTCCAATTTAGGATGGTACACATACTAACCCCAAAGTAAGTGGGCCCCTCTTGTGTTCTTGCATGTTATGTTCTCATTTCCCTTGATTTTTCTTCTCGTGGGGGCATCTCATAGTAGAAACATATTTTCAATGATTACACATATTCTTCGTAAAGTCATTTCTCTTGTTAAAGTGTTTGCAATGATTTTAACATGGGGGCATACACCTTGCTCATTTTGGTATTCCAATAATGGGGTAGTAAATATGAATTCTAAGTATATCTCGGGGTACTTTAGTCCTGGTTTCTTAGTATGGTTCCTAAGTTATCCTCAAATCTATGCATTACTATTTCATCCTCCTTTTCAATGAACACATCTTATGAATCCCTTTATGGAATAAGTATAATCCTAAAGAATGGATTCTCCATGCACACATTCAATACATGAAGTGAGAATCCTTACCATTGGGTCTATCTTTCCTTTACATGCACATATGCTAAATCTCATCTATGGGTAACACATAACAATTTTTTAAGTCCAATACATGGGTAATATAGTCTTATTTCAATGTCATCTTTTGCAATAGCTCTTCTAGTGATTCACAATAGGGTGGGCACTTTACTTGGTGAGATAATTGCTCCTCTCTTCTTTCTTCTCAATTAGTGAGTTCTCTTTTTATTGATTTAGGATTTATCAAAGTCTTAATCCCTTGGACACTTGATGAATTCTTTGTCTCCTTGATTTTAATAAAAAGTATATTATTCTTTGTACTCTACTTTACCAAGAGTTTAGATCCATTCCATACTCTCACTAAAGTGGGGGCTAAATGTACTATATTAGATTGGATGCACTCCAATTTAATGAACATATAGCACCTATTTGATGTGATATCATCTATCCCCTTGCATCTTTCATTCTTTCTTTCCTTTTTTTTCCTTCCTCCTAGGTGGAATTGGGGTAAAACCTAATAGATCCTCTTTAAAGTTCCTATTTTCTTGGCATTAAGCTTGAGGTAGGATCTATCCTCCTAGGTCCTCTCTTCCCTTCATCTATCCATTTGGAATCTACTCCTTGCACCATAATGACTATATCTCATATTTCCACATGTTATTTTGGAGATCCAGGACCTATTTTGGGATCCCAAAGGTTCCACAACCTTGTTGTCAAGGGTGCAGTGTGCCCTGATTGGGATCTATTTTGGGTCTCCACTTTGGGTCCCATGTCTGGGTAGATTTGGGATGTTAATTCTTAAGTAGGTCAACCTAAAAGAGCTATTCAATTCTAAGTTCCATATAAACCCTTCCATTCTCTCCATTTCAAATATCCGGGACTCATATCTTCAAGCACTCTAGCACTCAATCTCTTAAGTGTTCAAGCTTTCAAGCCTTCAATTATTCAAGCATTCCTCCATTGAAGACCAAGGATTCAAACATTTAAGAAATTGGAGGAGTTTATCTTCAAGATATTTTTCAATCCATTCAAGATCCTTTGTTGCATCTTCCACATCCATTCATGTTCATCTTCTTGATCCAAATCAATTGGTGAAGTAAACACATTGCGTTCAATTCAAAAGATCTGACTATTGTAAGGTGAATTCATACATCTACTTTACATTAATTCTATTTCAATTATTTTAATTCAAGGTCAATTCCTAAACTAGGGTCCAAGGCAAACCCCTTATCAACAACAAAAACCATTTTTATTGTAAGTTGCAGATATCAAATTCATGAATAGGTTGTAGATCTAATTATTCTTTTTGTCTTTCTTCAAAACTGCAAAATCAAAATTAGCCTTGTAAAAATTTAATTAGGAGCACACTACACCCCTGATGCTCCATTTCTCCACAAAGATCAAGTTCTCCCTTGATAAATTATCGAAGGATTTTTGAATTTTGTTCATTCCATAGTTTAGGGCTTGGATCCAAAAATGTACATTCGTTCCAATCAAACAAAAAGCATGCAATAGATTCTAAGGGTGTGTTCTCCATATTATCCATCCTTTCAACATATTGACCCATATCAAGTTCTATCTTCTTGTATTCATCTAGGGTTTTCCCCCTTGTTCTTCTTATACCTAGTTTGTATTATTGCTCCTTACTTCTTCTTTTTTGTCTTAGCATTGATCTCTCTAGATCTAGTTCTTTATAATTGGGATTGTAAGGATTCAAATCCTTGAATTTCCTCCTTCTATATGTATATATATGTATAGGTTATGTGATGAACTTAGGCTTTTATCCTTGACCCACATTTCCTACACCACAAACCCAATTATTATATGAAGAATGTCAATTCAGGAACTATGTAATCTTGTCAATGTAAGGTGATGAGTCAATAGTAGATGCACAAAAATAAGAAGAAGGCTTTTGGAACATGGGATTTGATGGAAGTTTCTTAAATTCATGTTTAGGTTTTGGATTGGTGTTAATATCTCCTAGGGGTGTTTGCATTCCATTCTCTTTCAATTTAGATTTCAAGAACATGAATAACAGTATAGAATATAAAGCTCTACTACTTAGATTATAAGAACCTAGGCACAAAGGAATAAATATTCTTGTGGCTAAAGGACATGTTGAAATGATGGTTAACTAGGTGAAGGCCTTGTGCATAGTTAATAATGAAAGGCTCGAGCAAATCTGGGATGAAATCAAATGATTTGATGCATTTTCTATTAAATCTATTTCTAGAAATTAAAATACTCATGCTAATTATTTGGTTATATTAGCTTCACTTCCTTTGTCTCATCCAAACTTTAAAATATATAGTTATAGAATTGAGAGGATTTATCAACCTAGTGTTCATGACAATGCAAACTGGTGGAAGGTTTTGATAACAATTCTCATATTAAAAAAATACCGGCTCATACTAAAGGCTTTTTCTCATTATACTTTGAAGGTTCAAATAATGAGTGCAAAGAATCCTATTTAGATTTAGATACCAACGAAGGAGTGGTCCAATTGAAAGGCAATAAGATTTATGAAGACATGGTCTCTTTAGAACACTTATTTTCCAGAAAAGATGACATTTCAATAGGAGGAAGAAGTACACATTCTGAAGTGATTAAAGAATATGATAAGATCTGTAAGGAAACTCAGGTGCGGAAACAGCTTCCTACACTAATCTCATAAGGAAAGTATGATGCAAATCCTATTAAAAATCTTCTACACTTACAGATTCAATATCATGTAAACAACAATATTGCAGCCAACCATGCATACAGAAAATAGACAGAGAAAGGAGCACATAACACAAGGATTTTCTAGTGGGGAAAAACCTTTCAGTAAAACAACCCCACCCCTTCAGAACCTACACAATGTATTATCTTCAACAAAAGGTTACAATACACTTGCAGTGGAAGCTCAACACCGACAACAGAAGACTCTAATAGCAACTCGCAGTACTAGCAATACACCTTTTTCGCATCACATCTCTTCGCAACCCTAAAAGCACTTATAACATGAGCTTCACTTTAGGGCTACTCCCAAAAGGTAAACCATATTAGGGTTTTACCATTCTCCGAGAAAATAGGAACCCCAAAATTTTTTTGGTAGAGTGTACAGTACTCAAATATCTTAGTTGCCACATGTCTTCACCTGTCATTGAATCTTCCTAACATAGCTCTTATGTGTCATAGGAATCCGTCATAACCATTTTAGTCATGATCTCCTTACACAATTCAAGATGTCGACACATCAACATTTTTTGCAAGAAATACATTTTACAAAATAAATAATAAGAATAGGAATTATACAAGGTTGAGATACCTTATTCCTACATTCTCCCACTTGTCGAACACCTTGTAAGAGCAACAGGAACATAACAAGAACTAACTGCTATAGGCTAAAAGGCCCATAGACTCTGAACACCATCTGAACTTCTTAATGCCCACTGGTTTCGTTAATGCATCTGTAGCATTCTTCATAGTATCTACCTTTTCCAAATTTACCTTTCCATCTTCCACCATATCTCTCACAAAGTGATACTACACATCAATGTGCTTCGTTCTAGCATGGAAAGTTGGATTCTTTGCAAGGAAATTAGCACTCTGACTATCACACCAAATAGTAATCTGTTCTGCATCAACACCAACATCAAAACACAATCTCTTAAGCCAAATGGCTTCCTTACAAGCATGAGTAGTAGCCATGTACTCAGCTTCTGTAGTGGACAAAGCAACCACAGGTTGTCGCTTGCTCATCCAACTGATGGCACCACCAAACATAGTGAACACATAAGCATTGGTGGATCTCCTGCGGTCAATATAACCTACCCAATCTGAATCCACAAACCCATGAATACAAATTGAATGTTGAGATCCAGAAGAGTTACCATGATAACATATGGAGTAATCTGATGTACCCCTCAAATATTTTAATACTCGCTTAACTGCATCCCAATGTATCCATCCAAGATTAGCCATAAATCGACTCAGGACTCCCACTGCTTGGGCAATGTCTGGTCTAGTACAGACCATAGCATACATAAGACTGCCAACTGCACTAGCATAAGGTACTCTACTCATGTCCTCCACCTCACTAGGAGATTTTGGACAATCATCTACATATAACTTTGTTCCCACAGGAATAGGAACACATAGTGGTCTACAATCTGCCATGTTGAACCTGTCCAACACAGACTTCACATACTTACTTTGACTCAACCAAAGTTTTTTGTTAGACCTGTCTCTACTGATTTCCATACCCAAGATGTACCTAGCTACCCCAAGATCTTTCATCTCAAACTGTGCTGACAACTAAGATTTAAAATCAGAAATCATACCCTTACCCTTCCCGAACAGCAACATATCATCAACATATAATGCAACAATAAGAAGGCGATCATTTTCAATTCTGAAATAAACACAATGATCTGATTTTGATCTTACAAATCCAATTGACAACACAAAGGCATCAAACTTAAGGTACCACATCCTAGGAGATTGCTTCAAACCATATAGAGATTTCTTTAATCTGCAAACTAAGGATTCTTTACCTTTAACAATGTAGTGCTCAGGCTGTGATATATAAATCTCTTCCTCCAAATCACCATGAAGGAAAGCTGTCTTCACATCCATCTGTTCTATCTCTAAATCATATGATGTAGCAAGAGATAATAGAAATCTAATGGATGTCAACTTTGCAACAGGAGAGAATATTTTACCATAATCTATTCCCTCTACCTGTGAATACCCCTTTGCAACCAATCTAGCTTTGTACCTTTCAACACTACCATCTGCACAGAATTTCTTCTTGAACACCCATTTACAGCCAACAAATTTTCTCCCTTTAGGCAAAGGTACAAGGTCCCATGTTTTTTTTTTCTCTAATGAAGCCATCTCATCATCCATAGCCTCAATCTAGGAACCTGCATCTTCCATGCCCAAAGCCTCTTTCATAGATCTAGGCTCATCAGTGTTAGTAATCAAAGCAAAAGCACAACTGGAATCTAACATAGAATAACCAAACCTTTCTGGTTGCTTTCTTTCTCTCGTGGATCTCTTCAAGGGCTGAGGTTGAGGTTGTTCTTCCTCTTCTTCTGAACTATCAGAGTTGCAAGAGCTCTCCTCATCATTAGACCCAACATGGTCCCTCTGTTCAGTCTTCTCAAGGTAGGAGGCAACTGAACAACATCTTTTTCCTTTTCTTTTTCATCTGGTTGTAGCACAATAGGAGAAGATGTAGCTCTCTAAAAATGACATTTCTACTATACAACACCTTACTAGTCACAGGATCCCAAAGCTTGTATCCTTTCACACCAGCACTGTACCCGATGAAAATACATTTAATAGCTTTGTTTTCTAACTTAGATCTTTTCTCCATTGGAACATGTGCATAACCTTCACAACCAAAAACACGAAAATGTCTAACTGAAGGCTTCTTACCAGACCACACCTCCATGGGTGTCTTACCAACAAGGGTTGATGTAGGAGATCTGCTAACCAGATAGCAAGCAGTGGCCACAGCTTCGGCCAAAAACCCTTGTTCTAAACCAGCTCCACTAAGCATACTCCTAGCATTCTCCATCAGTGTCCTGTTCATTCTCTCAGCAACTCCATTTTGCTGTGGGGTATACAGAGTTGTCTTATGCCTCTTGATACCTTGTTCTTTACAGAACTATTCAAACTCTACTGAGCAAAACTCACCACCATTGTTAGTTCTCACACACTTAATCTTCTTACTAGTCTGATTCTCTACAAGGGCTTTAAATTCCTTGAATTGACTAACGATTTGTGTCTTACTTTTAAGGAAATAAATCCATGTCCTTCTACTGTACTCATCTACGAAAGATACAAAAAATATAGACTTGGAGATTGAAGGAACTTTTATAGGACCAAATACATCAAAATTCATAAGATCCAAAACATCAGAAGATTTGTGAGAACTAGAGTAAAACTGAACACAATTTTCTTTACCATATACACAGTGTTCACAGAAGTCAAACTCGAGATTGCAATCATTTAACCCCTCAACGAGATTTTTATTTTTTAGGGTTCTGAGACCCTTCTCACCAATGTGGTCAAATCTCATATGCCACAACATTGTCTTTTCTGTAGGAAGCTTTCCTTCCAAAGTGTTTGCACCCTTAGGTACACTTGTTGCACTACCATCAGAACCACTAACCACGGTCTTCTTTACTGCTCGTTTAGATGGTGGGGATGAAGTGATAGCTACTCTCTTCTTTGAAACAGAAGAACTATTACACTGAGAAATGTGTGCATCAAGCTGAAACAAAGTACCTCTCCTAGTACCCTTAGCAAGCACCATAGCTCCTCTCATCATCTTACATCCATCTTTAGAAAAAACAACTTGCACACCTACATCATTCAACATACTTACAGATAATAGGTTTCGTGCCAAACCTGGAATGTGCATAACTCCATTGATTCCCTTTACTCGTCCATCAGGAAATTTGATAGTGACCCTTCCGCGTCCAACTATCTTCAAGTGAGAATCATCACCCAAGTACACCTTTGCACCATCAAACTCTTCATATCTTGAGAACCAATTTCGATGAGAGGTCATGTGAAAAGATGCACCCAAGTTAACCAACCACACATCATCAGATGCATGGGCTGCCAAAGCTATGATGAATGCATCACCATCTTCTTGAGATTTTTTAGAACCAGAATCTGAGGCTTTCTTCTTCTTCTTGGGCTCTTTACAGTCTTTACGGAAGTGCCCAGTCTTATCACAGTTCCAACATTTTGCCTTGGAGTTATTGGAAGTCTTTGACTACCCACGGGATTTGGATCTACCCTTATTGTCAAACTTATTGTCATTTTTCTTTCCTCTTTCCATGGATCTCCCACGAACAACAAGGGCTTCTTTTTTCGAAATGGAAGCCTTTCTCTGCATCTCCTCTGATAGCAGCGAAGACACCACATCATCCATTTTGAAAGTGACTAACATGCTTTCGAGAGCCATCACAAGATGGTCCCATGAATCTGGTAAAGAACACAAAAGTGTGTAGCAACGATCCTCCTCCTCTAACTTGACACCAGCTGATGTCAACTGTGCAGCCAATAGATTAAATGCATTTAAATGATCCACCTTCCTCCATTTGTGGAGAATACAACTTCTTCCTTAGGAACAACTTGTTCACCAAAGATTTGGCCTGATACACGGCCCCAAGTCTCTCCCACAAACTATATGCGATTTTCTCATCTAGAACATTCAAAAGGACTGCATCGGTTAAATAGAGTCTTATGAGACCCTTAGCTTTACGGTCTTTGATATCCCAATCTGCTTGAGCTATAGTTGCTGGTCTTGTAGTGCTTGTAGTTGCTTCCCATAGGTCACGATCTTCCAACATGTCTTCCATCTTGATTTTCTACAACTCGAAATTAGTGCCATTAAATTTCTCCACCTCCATTCTTCCATATAATGAACTCGCCATCTCAATCTACAAATAAGATTCAGGATGCTCTACACAAGACTCCCACTCAACTTGAGATTAGCTCAAAAAACCCTACCCAACAACTCGGATCAAAAGTTGATCAAGCTCTGATACCACTTGTAAGGAAACTCAGGTGCGAAAAAAACTTCCTACACTAATCTCATAAGGAAAGTATGATGCAAATCCTATTAAAAATCTTCTACACTTACAGATTCAATATCATGTAAACAACAATAATGCAGCCAACCATGCATATAGAAAATAGACAGAGAAAGGAACACATAACACAAGGATTTGCCGGTGGGGAAAAACCTTTCGGTAAAACAACCCCACCCCTTCAGAACCTGCACAATGTATTATCTTCAACAAAACGTTACAATACACTTGTAGTGCAAGCTCAACAGCGACAACAGAAGACTCCAATAGCAACTCGCAGTACCAACAATACACCTTTTTCGCATCACATCTCTTCACAACCCTAAAAATGATTATAACATGTGCTTCACTTTAGGGCTACTCCCAAAAGGTAAACCGTATTAGGGTTTTACCATTCTCTGAGAAAATAGGAACCCCAAAAAAATTTCCCACCCACTATTGGGGTAGAGTGTACAGTACTCAAATATCTTAGTTGCCACATGTCTTCACCTGTCATTGAATCTTCCTAACATAGCTCTTACGTGTCATAGGAATCTGTCATAACCATTTTAGTCATGATCTCCTTACACACAATTCAAGATGTTGACACATCAACATTATTTGCAAGAAATAAATTTTACAAAATAAATAATAAGAATAGGAATTATACAAGGTTGAGACACCTTATTCCTAACAAGATCAATGCAGGAACCAATATTGAACCAAAATGGGTCTCTTTTGGAAAATCGTGTTCTCTAATAGAAAGAGATAAGTTGAAGGAGTTGTTGCTAAACTACAAAGATGTGTTTGCCTAAGGATATGAAGACCTTAAATATTTCAGGAATGGACAATTTAGGCATCATATCCCACTGAAATATGAGGCCATACCATTTAGGCAAAATCTATGGAACTCTAATCCAAAAGTGTTTGAAGCTATATTTAAAGAGGTGGAGAAGATGTTGAAATAAAGAATAATTTACCCCATTCACCATTAAACCTAGATAGAAATCATCATACATGTCCAAAATAAAAATAGAGAAATAAGGATATGTGTGGATTTCAAGAACTTGAGCTAGGAAAGCCTATAAGATAATTATGCCCTTCTTGCAATGGAGCACACACTTCAATCAATTATGTTAATAAATGATGTCATTTCTAGATTTTTTTTGGGTTATAATCAGATAAGTATGGTTGAGGAGGATCGACATAAAACCACCTTTACAACACCATGTGGAACTTTTACTTATAATAGGATATGATTTGGATTGATTAATGTAGGGGCTACATTTTAGAGGGATATGAATTCTTAATTTTGAGGTTTGATAAATAAGATCATTGTAGTATAACTTGATGATTTAATATTTTTCTCAAAGAGAATAAAACATCACCTCAAGGACCTATGAGTGGTATTGTAGAGGTTCCGAGAGCATAATATATCTTTGAACTCAAAGAAGTCAATATTTTTTCGTAGAAGAAGGTAAACTTATAGGGCATATAGTTTCAAAGGAAGGAATAAAAATATACCCAAAGAGGGTCAAAGTTATCCAACAACTGAACTTCCCTTTAAATAGAAATGGTCAACATCAAGTCTTTTTTCGGCCAAATTAATTTCTTGAGGGCCTTTACACTTGATTTTTTAGAGATAACAAAAGAAACAATAGATATCATAAGTGAAAAGAAACATTTCAAATGGAATGAAGAGGGTCAAAGATCTTTTGAGGATATTAAATATACCATTGCACGAGCTCTCATGTTGGTTAGTCTTGACTTCAAGAAAGACTTTATGTTTTACTGATATGCTTCTAAACACACCCTATTTGGCATCCTCGTTCAAAAGAATGATGAAGGAGAAGAAGCTCCTATTGGGAGTACTCTTCTAAAGAAGCATGAGATTAAATACTCCCTCATAGACAAATAGACCTTTTTTATTTTCAATACCGTGAAGCAATTTAGGTATTACATCATACATTCACACTCAATTGTGTATGCACCTAAATTTGCAATGAAAAACATTTTAAATCAATAGGAGGTAGGTGTGAATAAAAGGGCAACTTGGATTTCCAAGATTTAATAGTACAACCTAACTATAAAGCCAACCAAATTGGTTCAACGATGTGGATTATGCAAACTAATGGTGGAGAATGAAAATCAAGCAACGAAGAATACAGAAACCCCATGGCTCTATTGGTAAGTCTTGTAGATTCCTAGTTTTCCAATGTTGCATACTATCTCACATATGGAGAATGTCCTAAGCATCTAACACCCTATGAAAAATGAGATCGAAGGTTAAAGGCAAATAAATATGTCACTACGCAAGGAATACTATATAAGAAAGGAATGGATGAGACATTTCTAAGGTGTGTTGATGAGAGCCAACATAAGGAACTTTTAAGAACTACTCATGAAGAAGCTTGTGGGGTACATTTCTCATCCACTATTACTAATTTCAAAATCCTTAGGAACTTCTTTTATTGATCAAGCATGTTTAAGGATGCTTATGCCTATGTGAGAAAATATGAAAAGTAAAAACTCTTTTTAGGCAAAGCCCAACTAGTTGCCTTACCTCTAAACTTGTAATAATTGATTGAAATTTTAGAAAATGGGGCTTGGACTTATTTGGACCAATAGATCCTCCTTCTAATGTAGGATATATATATATATATATATATATATATATATATATATATATATATATATATATATATATATATATATATATATATATATATATATATATATATATATGTATGTATATATATGTATGTATGTATATATATATATATATATATATATATATATATATATATATATATATATATATATATATATATATATGTATGTATGTATATATATATATATATATATATATATATATATATATATATATATATATATATATATACATACATACATACATACATACATACATACAAACATACATACATACATACATACAAACATACATACATACATACATACATACATATCTTGACTACAACTGATTACTTAACAAAATGGGTGGAAGTCATCCCACAAAGAGAAGTAATTCACAAGTGGTGTGCGATTTTCTCAAGGAACATAATTTGGTAAGATCTAGGGTACCTCAAAAGATTGTAGCAAACAATGTGACTTACTTCTCATTTCAAGAGATAACTATGTTCTACTACAATCATAACATCTCTTTATTACATTCCTCTAATTATTTTCCTCAAGGAAATGGACAAGCGAAGTCTAGTAACAAAAATTTGATTGTTATCATTAAGAAATTGATGAATGATAATGCTTGTGATTGGCATAAATAACTTTACAAAGCATTGTGGGTTGATTGAACCACCTTGAAAAGAGCAATAGAGATGGAACCTTTTGAACTAGTGGATGCCATACATGGACAAGTTTCTTTACCCCTAGAATTGGCAAAAACAAGGTTACAGTAAAAAATTGAGGATGAATGTTTTTAGAGTTCCTTAGAAAAGAAAGTCTTATACTTGAATAAATTGAAAGAGGAAAGAGAAAATTTGGTTGACCAAATTACTGAACATCAAATGAAGGTGAAAATAATTTTTGATATGAAAATGAGGCCAAGGAAATTAATACAAGGAGACAAAGTCTTACTATGGGACAAGTGTAAAGAACCAAAAGGTGCTCACGGTAAGATTAAAACACCTTGGAAGGATCTTTTTAAAATCCAAGAAGTTATTGGTATAAATTCTTTCAAGCTAGCATATCCAGATGCTACCATTCTATCATTTTCCTATAATGTGTAGGACCTTAAGTTATACAAATTTTGATTAGTCGATTTCTTAGTCTGTACATATTATTCTTTTTTTTTTTTTTTCTATTTTTCCTTTAGTTTATTGGTATACCCAATAACCAAAAAATTAGAGTTCTCTATGTTTCTGTGAAATCTATTCCCTAGCCTAATCCAATGTTAGTTATAGTATTGTTGAGTTGTTTTGTATTCAATTTCAATGTTAACCAGAACCAATGGTTTCAGACCATCAATTCAAAATCAAGTCCCTAGTGATGTCATGTCACTAACAAGCCAACCTTAAGTCCTTCTAAAAGAGTCATCAAGAGTGGTCAGTTGTGATTTTGGTCATGCCTTTATAAGTTAATGTATCCTTGAACACCCCAAACCTTTGAACCCACTTGAACCTCTAAACCATTTTGAACTGATTTGAACTCAGTTGGAACTGGTTTGATAGTACATAATGTATTTCATATGTGCATGGAAGTGGATCCCAGTGTTAGACACTTGGTAGTCAGATTAAGTGTTGAGTCAACAAATGTCAGGAGGTTTGGAAACAAATTACAAGTGGGAAAGTATGGTAAAGATGAGATGGCAATAAAAGAGGTGGAGATCTCACCATAATATTCTTGTACGCCAATCATTGAAAGTTAAGGTGAAGGGAAAAGTACATGACATGTATCTAGGTATGAAAAGGACTGACACATGGAAAGAAATCATAATAGGGTGAGGGTAAATGTGTGAAAGGACCGTTGATTAATTAATTATGTTGTAAAATGTCAAATCAAGTTGTCTTTGTGACTTGTAAATATTTTTAAATCTTGATCCCTAAGATTTATTTTAATTACATCGTTACCTTAAAAGCTACTTTCCCAAGGTGGTCAATTAATTATCTTTTGCAAGAGGTGACTGCGGAGGTGAAGTACAATAGTTCATAGAAGTTTCTTTTAACTAGTTTCAATAGGTTCAAGGTAATCTTTTGCAACCTTATCTAGTTTTTTTTTTTGTTGTTATTTCCTTTACATAAATATTGGGTTGTGACTACATCTTTGCCAAAGAAACATGAGATCATCCCTTCATTTTTTTTGGTAACACTACCAATATGAGCTATAGAGGGCCAATAATCACATATACAAACCTAAGGGTGTGAATGTAGGGATATACATAGTCAATTATGTGAGCATTTAAGAGACCTATTTGCCGAAGAAATGCTTGATAGTGGTATGTTAATGGTTACATCCTTCCCTCCATGGCTATAAGACCTGAGCTAATATAGGAATGGGTGAACCACTATGATATTAAGTCTATGTGTATAATAAAATATGATGGGGGATATTGATTTCTATTGTCCATGAAACTATTATGTTAGTCTTTCAAATTATTGAATTTTCTTTTAGCAGTTCACTCCCACTCTATGTCTTGCCAAGTTCAATGAAGCCCCTAATGAGTGTCATAGCCAAACATTGGGCCCAAAAATTCTATAAAGGTGGTTCACACCTACCTAAAAGTTAAGAAAATCCATATGAAACTTCATGTGCATGATCTTATGATCCTCTTGCATAGAGCAAGAGGATTCTCTAATGCCTACCTCTTTGAGAAGTGAATGTATTTTTACATAGATATTGTCTTAGATGAAAAACAATACTTGGATTGGGGGAATTAATTGTAGGGTCACTAAGAGACCTATTGAAGTTAATATAGACAATTAAAAAGGACTTTTTTTATGTCCTCGTATTGTTAGAAATGCTTTAGAATAATTGGGGGGGGGGGGGGGGGGGGTGAATCATTTATTCAAGGTCCAAATGTCCAATTCAAAACTTTTTCACTAAGTGTAGTGAGCCCATTCAACCATTCATTCATCCCAGCTTTAACATTCCTATTTAGCAAGTTACTATAAATCTTCATGCAAACATCACACATAAAAGATCAACACATAACATAGTGATTTACGTGGAAACCCAATTTGGAAAAAACCACCAGTAACATCCTACTCAATTCTCACTCTTTCGAAGTGATACCCTGTGAAAGACTTGGCCTGTTAAAGGCTTATAACACACTGTTAAATGTGACCTGGTTAAAGGATTTAACCACCCTGTTAGAAGTGGGCTTGGTTAGAGGACTTTAGAACATTCACTTGGAATGCCACCCTATTAAAGGATTTACAAATGGTTATTAAACCAACCTAAGTCCATAGGAATTTCATATATAATACAATTGTTAGAGAGTATTAGAAAGTCTTTGACCTGATTACAATATACAACTTAACTTGTAGATTTCAGATCACTTCTTCAACTCTTCACATTGTCTAGCTTTTAGTCTCTTGCAGTTCTAATAGCTTGGCCTCCTTTCAAGATTTGTCTCCCTGAGTCTTCATACTCAATGTACCAGTGCAATCATTTCTATTTGACTAGTTTATCGAAGCAGAGCCTCTGTGCTCTATTCTTCCTTCTCCTAGATGTCTTTTCCTTGACACCCTTTAGCAACTTCATAATTTGGTACTTCAGTAGCTCTTGCTTCTTGGTCTATGACTCCTTAAATAGAAGTTTGGAATCCTCTTTCCCACTTGATTCTTCCATCCTTTAATTTTGGTTTGAATGGATTAGGTAGGATTCATTGAATCTAACCCATATTTTGTTTCTTCTAGAAACTTCTTGAATAATCCTTTTGAATTCACTCAAAAATGGTTTACATAGAATTCTGTGCCACCAACTCATCATCCTTATCCTCCAACTGGTTCACAAAATTCAAGGTAACAACTCTATCAATTTTGATTTGCAAATCTTTGACATTTCCATTAAAGCAGCAGCTCAGCACTATTGAAATAATGGTGCTTCACACATACTATGTTATTTGGCATCAACTACATTTTACTGATGCTCAACACCTAAAGTTTACTCAGTACCTACTAATATTTTTTGATGCTCGGAACCTGTTACTTTGCTCGGCACTTGAACTTCACTCGGCACCTAAAATTCACTCGGCACACACTAGATTTTCCTTTGCTCAACTCCAGCTAAGAATTTGCTCAGCTTAAACTAGCTTGCTCATCACCCACTAATGAACTTAGTTTAAGCTTTGCAATCAACCTTGTTCCAACTTATTCCTCCAGTGTTTCTAAGTGTAGCCAACCTCTGTATCTTTGAGTATGTTATCAATACACCATTTAACCATTGTCTTGATTCTTGCACTTCATTACAACATCATAACTCAACCTTTCCCTTAGGTTCTTTTATTACATCTTGTTGATTAAATCCTCTTCATCAATCAACTAAGTGATAGTACTTGGATCTTATAAGCAATTGTCATTCCTACAAATAACAGGTTTGACACTTATGACAAAATAATGATTGAAAACATTCTTTTAACAACAATCTCCCTCTTTGACAATAAACCTTTTCAATTAGATTTCCAACACATATTTGATGTATTTTTTGGTGTGCACACAAAACCTCACAACTATCCCACATGAACCATACAGTGAGAGTATTCTTATTTATGACTATTGCCCATCATTGTAGAAGGATCAGATTATCACTGACTACAGAAAGGTTCATAATGTCTTTTTGGGTAGATTGTGTCTTAAACTAGTTGGTGTACATAAACAAAGAATCTCACCTGAATCTCTACAAACGGTTCAAACCTATGATAGTGTGTTCATTTTGTTTCCTAAATTCACATACATTAGGGTGGGAGGTTTTGAAGAGAAACCTTTGAGGTTTCCCAAGTTCTCCCTAGATTTTTTTTTGTTAGCAGAGGTGTGTAGGCAATTGGTTGTTGTGGTAAAAAGATTCCCTCTAGAGGAGAAACAAGATGTTTTATTTCCTATTAAACTTGAAGAACTTTCTAGCAAATTTATGGAGCATGCTATCAATATTGGTTGTGACTTGTGTTGTTTTGATTTTAAATCTATCAAGAAAAGAGAGGGTTAGATCAGAAAGGATTTGCAAAGAACGTATTGGAATTAGAAGGTCAAATCATGTCATCCCCCATCTTGAAGAGTACTGGGAAGACTTCCCTAATAAGAGAGAAGTTTGTAAAAGGGAGCACTCTAGGTTCTTATTATCTCAAGTGACCTGATTCAAACTAAAATTGAAGATAAGTGGAGTACAAGACAATGGTTCAAATCTGGTTGAACTACGTTATTTGAACCTAGATGAGCTAACTCTACCTATTATTTATTGGATGCAAGATGAAGAGGATGATATTGTTCAAAGAACCAAATCTGTTGTGGATTGCACAAAGGTCTAGTGAAAATAGAAAATAAAGGAAAAAATTCTATCAATCAACTAGAAGAAATGAACATAGGTCCACGATGTTCCCATGTTGCTAATGTAATTCTTTCCATTAATCATGTAGGTGAGAAAAGAAGTTGGAAAAAAATGATCCCATCACGAGTTCAAAATAAACTTTTTGTGCAAAGGACCAAGTCTAGAACCAAATCCCAAAAGAAGACAAAGATGGAAACCAAATAAATTTTCAAGGGATAAAGATAAGGAGAAAAGTATTACATCTATAAGTAATGAACAACATATTCAAGGGTCAATAGACAGTGTGGTTCAAACGGTAGATACAATGGTAGCTCTAAAACTAGACATAGGAAAGAAAGAAGATTCACGTGGTGTCAAATTGGCTACTAACTTAGTGAGAAAAAAGTGTAGCCTAGTCCCTATATTGATACCAGTCCATGACATGGTAAGTAAATATAGTACAAGGACCTCTAAGCCAAAAAGGGTGAAGAATGTCAAAAAGCTAGTCACAGATTCAAAAATAGGGGAAGTCATAGTAGAAGTTTCTCTTTATAAACCTAAAGAAGGATCTACCAAATTGGACATCAATAGTTTTGAAATGACTAAAATGAACTTGGGAGTGTTAAACAAGGAAGCCAAAGAACATTGGCTAGAACACTCAACCCAACACATGCTCATACAATCACAGAAAGATGCTAAGGAGAAGAGGGAACTCAATCAAATAATAAATGCCATGGTTGGATATATTAATTCCCTCCATGGTTGTGAGGCATTGCCCTTAGTTCAAGAGCCATAAACCTTTGATATGAAATCCTTGAACAGTAAAAATCTCTTGAGCCATCTGCAAAAGGGCAAGTCTGTGGTAGCCATGATGGATAGTTGCATAGATGGCATGATCAAAGATGGAGTAAAGTTCATTCAAGAATATAATGCAGTCTTTATTGATGCAAAAGCATTGCTAGGGGGAGTTCAAATCCAGTTGCCAGGTTGGGAGGTTACTGAAGCTAAGTGGAATTTGATAGTCATATAGGTATCATAGATAGAAGAATAAGGAGTTGCTAAGTTCTTAACTAAAACTCCTTTGAAGATAGTGGACATGGTCATGTCATGTTTAATATATAAATCTGCAATTGTAGGGGCACAAGCTATTGAGAAAGAGATCAAAGAAAGGTTTAACATCATCATTGAAGATATGAAGATCATTAATCCAATTGGCATACCACAATATGAAGAGGGGAATGAGGACTTGGAAATAATGTTGAAGGTCTTTGAAGAAGATACAAAGGTCATGAAAGATGAAATGAACCCTACAGTGGAAGATCTCACAAGGATTGCTTAAGTGGAATGCATGTGCATGGATCAACTCCCTAATTATGTTGAAAAGATTGTGGGAATGAAATGGGAAAAGGATGCTTGAAAAATGAGGCTACTAAGTTTGACAAACCTTAATTCTAATGTTGTAATGAACTTGTAGGTATGTATCAAGGCTAGAAGTTGGTGTGTAATGCATTGGAGAAAGATGAGCAAGCTAAAGAAACCAAACATGGTATCCACACTTAGTTTTTCTTTTTCTTGATACAATTTAAACATGGGGATAGTTGTCCTCTAAACATTCGTTAGTTAATGAAATTGTTTTGTTAACTCCTAAGAGGTTGAGTATTTAGGGAGAACTCCTAGGAACCTAAAACTATATACTTTGGAACTTAAAGTAGATTAGGGGTTAGAAAAAGGAAGGGAACAAACATCATAGTGTTCTTAATAGTTAGTTTTTCTCTTTTTGGGTAATATCTGAACTAAGATAATAGTTTTACTTTGAAGAAGTTTATCAAAAAAAAATTATGATAATGCAAGAGGATATTAGAAAGATTTGAATCTTTGTGTTTAGATTTGTGGAATGAATGTTTCATAGTGAATGTTTGTTTTCTTGTTTCATGTCTTCTTACTATTTTGAAGGATGTTGATATTTATTATGCAATTGCCATTATCATTTCATATTTGATTAGTGATTCATGAGAATTTGAGAACTTTGTTTTCTTTCTTGTTCTTGTGGATATTCTAAACCTATTTTTATTACAGTATCTTATCTAAGAGTAAGTAAGGCAGCCTTGGTGCTTTCTAGTAAAAAGTACATTTATTTACATAGATTAGAAATTATTTGAAGATCTAAGAAGGGAGTTGTACCTTAACTAATTAAGAGGGAAGTGAGTTTTTAAAACTTACCCAACTGTAGTGGGTAGATTTTATCTTCCAAAGAAAGTGGAAATAAAGTCTAATTAATTAATTTATATAAGAAGACACATATGATCACCAATAATAGTAGAATACTTAAGATGTACATGTACAAAGAACCATGCATATCATGGTTTGGGACAATTATGTTAGAAACAATAGTCCACCAATATAACTAGGGGGTGGGTGAATCAGTTATCCAATAATTATTAATCTTAAATAATCTTAACCATTCAATCAAAGTAAACAACAACGATGCTAAGATGTACATATGCAAATACACCAGATTTGTTAACTAGGGAAACCCTTGATCAAAGGGAAAACCTTGGTGGGAATGATGCCCACAAGATGATGTACTAATATAAATATTCCTCGTTAGAGGAAGGACCTTGTTAGGAGTCTATTACAACATTTAGTACATATAAGTCCCTATTAGGAAACTTTGAATCCTTGTTAGAAGATTCCAACCCTATTAGTAGTTGTAGAAGGCATAAGGACCCACTATCCAAACAACTTCTAGGGAAAGATCACTGAACTCACTGTCCAACTAATCTCTCAAATATTCCTTGTAGAATAATTGTTTGTATTGTACTTTAAGTTCTTTCCTCTATCCTGTCAACCAGACTAATCACTGTCAAACCTTGTAGACTAGGTCATGAACCTCGAATCCAAATATCAAACTTCAAATCACACAATAAAACCTCGACAATGAAGTTTCCTTCACCTTCGCTATGCTCTACTTATCTTCACATTCCGCTCTTCATGCTTCATGCAATCATTAATCCATTCCATACGCAATAAACAAAAATTTCCTTCCTTTATACTAAATCCATAAAACAATTCTCTGAGTCAACTATTACACTTTCTCAATTAATTATTATAGGACCTCATTAAGAACACGTCACACTTAGTGATAACATTAATCTTTCACCTTGTAAATTGAATAACTTTTCGTACATGTAACATTATGATGAGCAAGATTAGCTATGTAATCTCTAGAATGTCTTCTTCAAATCTTGAACTTTGGCTTCTTAGAATAACAACTCTACTAAGGGATATAACAACTTTACTAGAACATGCTTCTGTAAACTCTATCTTAGAACAATCTTCACTGAAACTTGCATAACTTCTTCTAGAATTAATAACTTATGCTTTCAAGGTTAGCTTCATATACTAGACACTTAGTATTATCTCTCTTTAACCTCGCTTAGTGAAAATTCTCAACTGTTTATCCATACCAACTTGTTATTTACTATTGTTCTTCTATCAAATGCTACAAAAAAACTACTATGTTGACATCAATACAAACATAGTCATGAATGTAACATATCATCATGATAATGATCTAATCATGTTTCTACAATACTCCCACATAGAAGTATCATTAGCATTCATGCTTCCAACAATCTCCCCCTTTGGCATTGATGACAATATAGATGAAAAATACCTAGTTCCAAAAATACCAACTATAAAAGACTCTTAACCTTTCTTTTCAAATCCTCTTCATCAATCATTCTCCCGCATTGATATATCTCAATGTGCTCTATATCAAACTATTTTTCCATGCTCAAACTATTTTTCATGCTGTAACTTCTCCCCCATTGACATCAATGTCAAAGGTTTCAGCAACCATCAATCTCTACAACAACTATCTCTGACTTGCTCAAGTATCCAAAGACATTGTTCAAAAATAGTATCCAACAAGAGTCCTAGATGAATCTTTCCATTGTAGATACTCTCCCATACAAGAAGCATCAACATTTAGTCCAGACAAACAATATTTCTCTGTTACATTGGACTGATGCACTCTTGCATCATCTACTTTGATGTAGGAAGGGTCATAAACCCTAGCATAACTCGCAAATACTCAAAATTCTCTTTGGGAAGAGGCTTGGTGAAAATATTTGCAATCTGGTCTTTGGTGCTTACATACTCCAATCTAATTTCCTTTTCTGCAACTTTCTCTCTCAACATGTGATATTTGATCGAAATGTGCTTAGTCTTAAAATGCAACACTAGACTCCTAGACATATTCATTGTGCTTGTGTTGTCACAATGTATGAGAATAGGTTCACTACATTCTATCCTTGTATCCTTCAACATCTACTTCATCAAAATAGCTTGATTACAATTGTTTATTGTTGTAACATATTCTGCTTCTGTTGTACTTTGTGAGGTATAGTCTTGCTTCTTGCTTAGCCAAGAAACCAATTTCCTCCAAGAAAGAAGGCTCCACCACTAGTGCTCTTTCTATTATCCATATTTTTGCCTAATCAACATTAGTATAAGCATATAAACTGAAATCATTAGATCTTTCATACCACAATCTGAACTCTGGTGTTTGTTTCAGGTATCTAAATATCCTTTTCACTATTGCATAATGTGCTTCTCTGGGATCATCTTGAAATCTTGCAACAATTCCAACTGCATTTGCTATATCCAACCTTGTGTGAGTTAGATATTGCAATCCTTTGATAATAGATTTGTACTTCTTTTGCTAAACACTAGGTGTCTTATCCTTTGTAGATAACTTGTGTCCAATCACCATAGGTGTTCCAACAGGTTTACATGTTTCCAAACCAAACCTTTTCAATAGATCTTTCAAATAATTAGTTTGAGAAGTAAAGATTCCTTCTTTTTCCTACACCATATGTAATCCTACGAAATATTTCATTTCTCCTATCATGCTAATTTCAAATTCCTTCTTCATTTCTTCTGCAAACTTGTCACTTTCATCATCATTTCTCCAAATATGATATCATCAACAAATATTACCAAAATCATCAATCCATCATCAATTTATTTCTAGTATAGATTACTATCTGCCATACCTTTGTTGAATCCAAGCTTTGTTAAATGCTTGTTCAACTTTGCATACCAAGTTCTGGGTGCTTGCTTCAAGCCACATAGTTCTTTCTTCAATCTACATACTATATCCTTGTCATATGTTACAGGAAAACCTTTCGATTGTTCTATGTATGCCTCTTCTTCAAGTTCTCCATTCAGAAATGTTGACTTGACATCCATCTGATACACTATGAATTTCTTATGTGTTGTGTAAGCTAAGAATAACCTTACTGCTTCTATTCTTGCCATTAGAGCATAGTTTTTATCATAGTCTATTCCTTCTTGCTATGAATAACCTTTACATACCAATCTTTCTTTGTTCCTTACAACTTCACCTTGTTCCTGAATATCCATTTTGTTCCTATCACATTCTTGTCTATTGGTCTGGGGACCAATTCCCATATCTCATTCTTCACTATCTAATCCAATTATTCTTTCATAGCTTGCTTCCAATAGTCATCTTTACATGCTTCATCTACATTCTTTGCTTCAACTTGAGATATCAAACATAGTTCTTCATTGATTCTGCTTCTTGTTATCACACCTTTATCTCTGCTTCTGATGATCTATTTGGGTGGATGATTCTTTGTTATATTATTACCAGAAGTAGGAGTTGTTATCTCAACTCTTAGCTTTGTTGAAGGTTCCAAGCTTTGTTCATGCCTTATCTCTCCTTCATTCTACAAATCATTGTTAGTCTCAAAGAATACTTCATCATTCCTTGGTTTAGTAAAAAAATTCTCATCATCTGAATTGTAGTCAACTATTCTTTCTTGTATCCTAAATTTCTCATCAACTCTTACATTTGCACTTTCAACAATAGTCTTAGTTCTCAGATTATAACATCTATAGGCCTTGCTTTTCAACGAATAACCAAGAAATATACCTTCATCACTTCTAGCATCAAACTTACAAATATCATCATCTCTCTTGATATAACATTTTCTACCAAAAATTCTAAAATACTTGACTGTGGGTGAGTGACCAAACCATATTTCATAAGGGGTCTTGTTTGTGTCTTTCCTAACTTGCACTCTGTTCATAGTGCAGACTATTGTATTCACAACTTCTCTCTAAAAAATCTTAGGTACATCATTCTCAGCTAACATAGCTCTTGCTACGTCTGTTACTGACCTCTTTCTTCTCTCTTCAATGCCATTTTGTTCAAGGGTTCTTGGAGCTGATAACTGTCTTTTGATTCCATTAGATTCACAAAATATGTTAAACTCATTTGAAGTAAATTCTCCTCCTCTATTTGACATTAAACATTTAATCTTCATATCTGATTCATTCTCAAATATATTCTTGAATATCTTGAACTTATCAATTGCCTCATATTTTTCCTTAAGAAATGCAACCCACATCATTCTAGAAAAGTCATCAATAAAATCATGAAATACCTTTCACCATAGAATCCATAGTCTTCATAGGACCATTAAGATCTGTATGTATAATATCCAGTTTTTCTATAGTAGTAAACTTCTTGTTGGGAAAAGAAGTTTTGTTCTACTTTGCCAATACACACACCTTGTGAATTATGTTAGTAGTTTTTGCAATCTTAGGAAAATCTCTAACTGGAAACATACTAGTAGTCTTCACAATTCTATCAAAGTTTATATGACAAAATATCTTATGTCGTAACCAATTGTCATCTACCTTTACAACCAAACATGTCATTTCAATAGGATTCAGCTAAAATACATTACCTCTAGATCTAGTTCCTGTTCCAATTACCTTTCCATCTTTGTCTTTGATCATGCATGTCTTCTCTATGAACTGTAAGTGATAAACTTTATCCACTAGTTGTCCAACACTCAGAAGATTGTGTTTCAAACCATCAACAAAATATAAATCCTCAGTGTTAGTCTTACCATCAAGAGTTATAGATCCAATACCTTTAACATGGCACATTGCACTATTTTCAACTTTGACAATGCTTCCATCATGACTTTTGAAGTCAACAAATTTTTTCATGTCACCAGTCAGATGATGTGAAAAACCACTATTTATTATCCAATCAAATTTATTTTCAACCTATGATACCAAAGCCATTTTCTCTAGGCTTTCTTCTTTAATAACTATAAATCCTATTTCATCATCACTAGCACTTACTGCTTGTTCATCATAATCATCTTCTTCATTTGCATACAAACACTCTATCTCTTCTAGGTTTGAAATTTCGCTCTATACTTTTTCTCTCTTTTAGGACACTTAGATGCATAATGACCAAACTTATTACAAGTCCAACATTTGAAGATTTTTTTACCATCCTTTTCTCTTCTTACTAGAAGGGCACTCCTTCTTCTATCTTTCTATCCTCATCAGATCTGCTACTGCTAGCAAAGTTTCCTCTAGCACTTGTGCTCCTCAATAAACTAGGTTGAATATTTAGGGCATTGAAAACTATTTTTTTTCTGGTCAATTCTCCAGACTATTTAAGCTCATTCTCAACTACTTCAAGCCTCCCAAGTAATGTTTCCTTTATGAAATCTTTGGTACAAGAGATCAACAACTGTATCATTTGAACTACTTGCTTAAATGGTGGCGTTAAGCTCTTCAATATCTTCCAAATCACCTCATCATCTTGCTTGGTTCCTCCTTGAGATCTAATATCTACAATAATTTTTGATATCGTACCTGCATATGATCTTATAGATTCATCTTCCATCATTTTAGCATCTTGAAATGCACAAATCCAACTTTGTAGCCTTAATTTCTTAGAATATTCATCACCTTCAAAACTTTTTTCCAAAGCTTTCCAATTCATATGAGAAGTATTAAGTGATTTTACCTAGTTGTACTCAATTTTAGGAAATGCAGACAATAGTGCTTCTCTAGCTCTCATGTCACACATGAAACATTCTCTCTCTTCTTCAGTACAAGTTTCCAAATCTTTTCAACAATGATTGTCTTTTCTGATTTTTTCAAGATCCAATATCCTGGACCCATATACAACAAATGTGTCTTCATCTTTTCTTTCCAACTATCATAATTTGTTCCATCGAACTTTGGACTATCCTTTCTGAATATATTTGCCATGGATCTCTCCAAGTTGTTAAACTTTATCTTTAGGGCCCTGATGCTCTAATCCCAATTGTTAGAAACAATAGTCCACCAATATAACTAAGAGGGTAGGGGGGTGAATCAATTATCCAATAATTATCAACCTTAGATAATCTTAACCATTCAATCAAAGTAAACATAAACCATACTAAGATGCACACACACAAATCCACTAGATTTGTTAACTAGGGAAATGAAACCCTTGATCAGAGGGAAAACCCTGGTGTGAATGATGCCCACAGGATGATGTACTAATAGAAATATTCCTTATTAGAGGATGGACCTTGTTACGAGTCTATTACAACATTTAGTACATATCAGTCCCTATTAGGAGACTTTGAATCCTTGTTAGAAGATTCCAACCCTATTAGGAGTTGTGCCAACCCTGTTAGGAGTTGTAGAAGGCAGAAGGACCCACTATCCAAACAACTTCTAAGGAAAGACCACTGAACTCATTGCCCAATTGATCTCTCAACTATTGCTTGCAGAATAATTATTTTTATTGTACTTTAACTTCTTTCCTCTGTCCTATCAACCAAACCAATCACTGTCAGAACTTGTAGACCAGGTCATGAACCTCGGAACCAAATATCAAACTTTGGATCACACAATAAAACCTTGACAATGAAGTTTCCTTCACCTTCTCTCTTCTCTGCTTATCTTCGCATTACACTCTTCATGCTTCTTGCAATCATTAATCCATTCCATACATGATAAATGAAAATTTCCTTCCTTTATACTGAATCCATTAAACAATTCCCCAAGTCAACTATTACACAGGTTCTAAATTAATTATTATAAGACCTCATTAAGAACACATTACACTTGGTGATAACATTAATCTTTCGCCTTGTAACTTGAATAAAATTTTGTATGTATAACATTATGACGAGCGAGCTTAGCTATGCCATCTCTAGAATGTCTTCTTCACATCTTTAACTTTAGCTTCTCAGAATAACAACTTACTAGAACATGCTTCTGTAAACTCTATCTTAGAATAGTCTTCACTGAAACTTGCATAACTTCTTCCAAAATTAATATCTTATGCTTCTGAGGTTAGCTACATATACTAGACAATTAGTAGTATCTCCCTTTAACCTCTCTTAGTGAAAATGCTCAACTATCTATCCGTACCAACTTGTTCTTTACCGTTGTTCTTCTGTCAGATACTACAGAAAACTACTATGTTGACATCAATGACAAACACAGTTATGAGTGTAGCATATCATCATGATAATGATCTAATCATGTTTCTACAATTATCCCCAATAGAAGTATCATCAGTACTCAGGCTTCCAACAAATTATTGAATACGACATAGTAAAAAAAATGCATGTGGGTTATACAAAAAATCATAATTAGGGTCAAGGATTTAGGTGGTATAAGAATGTTGTGTTCACCAAAAGATGTGAGGATAACAAATTATTCTTCTTATTCTCTAACACAAATCTAGATTGAATAAAACAATCAAATCTAATATATAATTAATCATATCTATATTTTCTTAGTGATTAGAGTAATGAGAGAAATTTTTATGTACTTATCTAATTCAATATAGTGGAGGTTTTGACCTTATTGATCATTGGATGGAATATCATGAAAAAATGTAACCAAAATTTAGGTGTAGATCTATGCTTATGGAGTAATCATGATCCTACAAAAGGAACATACTAAATTGCAAAATAAAAGGCCGATTCATTCAACTTAATCTTCTACCAATATTTCTTGGTCCTAACTTCTATACAAGGTCCAAGTTTGGGTCATTCTTAGAATCATGGTGGAAATTTATTTAAGGAGAAGAAGATAATCAAGCTTTTAAAAAAGAGAAAGATCTCCAAACATGCCAAGTGAACTATGAGAATGCAACATTTGATGCACTACAACACTAGTAATGTGTACATATCTAACCTTTGTATACTTTTTAAAGGATTTTTTCTTGAGTAATTCAATATATATTGCTTGGAATTATCCTTAGATACATCTTCATACTCATTAGATTGAATTGTTTGGTGCATAAGAATGTCTACTTTGTGTAAAGGGCCAAATTTTGGACACAACAAAGGTGAATTTGAGTTTGGTGGACTAAGTGGCACCACTTTTTCTAGTTTAGTATGGTAACATGATGTTAAAGTGTAGTCATAAATATTGAGCACTTCAATTTAGGATATTTGAACTCCTCTTTAGTGTGCTTGCATTCCACAATCACACCTTGAGCACACACCTCACTTCTTTTCTCCTCCTTCTCCTAGGTGAAACTCAGGTGGGACCTAAAAAATTCTCCTTGATTTTCCTTCTTTTTTACGCATTTACTGAATTAAGACTTAACTTGTGAGTATCCTCTATTCATCGGACCCCAAATCCTAGTTTGGATCTCCAATTGACAGTCTGGGACATCAATCTCACCCCTGACCCTTGCTAGTATGGAATATAGAACATGAAGACTCTAAAGGTTGACCTTCTAGACTAGGTTGACCTAGGTCCAAACTAGGTCAACCTCAAGTCAACTTGGTCTAGATGAGGTCGACCATGCTGGCATAGTCTAGGAGCCTCCTATAATTCTAGGCTTGATATTGCTTTACCCATCCAGTAAGACCTTTCTTGTGTAGTTGGCCCTTGCGGGGTAATTTCTTGAATATTCAAAAAGTCTACTATAAAAAGGAATCAAATCCCTCATTTTCACAAGAGAAAAGCAAGAAGCAAGCATGTGTGGACACCTGAATCTTACATAGGACAATTTAAAGGTAAAAGAAAGGGGTAGTTTCTTATTCTTCATTGAAAAGTGAGGTTATCATTCTTCATTAAAAAATCAAAGGTGAACATCAAACATGGATTTGTGAAGGGATCTTAAAGATGGTTAGATTACTTCAGTCTTGGGGGCTAGGTATGATTTCTACTTATTTCAAATCTAATTCTTTTCACCTTCATACATCTTCATACATTTGCATACATGTACATACATGCACACTTACATACTAGGGTTTTACTCATGGAGTAGATTCTTAGCATTCTAACATACTTATGTTCTAGAACAACACTTCTAGGATACACACATATACGTGAATTTTTTCTTAATGAGTATTTGTGGAGGTGGAAATCACCAAAAATGGGGGGTTGACTATGACAAACCCCTTTATAGCCACCTACTCACACAAAATTATTTATAGATTTATAGGATACTAGTTTGGAGCTTATAGATTTGGAACCTACCCCTCGAGGGCTTTCTGAAGAAGTTTTTTATAGCACCACTGAACTACGTCAACTATTTTGTAAGATATCCTCCTAGTCGTTTCTACTTTTTGGCCAAATGATTTCTATGTTCTATTCCTTTCATCGTTTTATTTTGATACCCACGATCAAATATTCAAAAAAAGATGTAGATCCATGAATGTTTGAGCTTAATTACACCCTCTACTATAAATTTTAAGATGAGTACTTAACCTCTTATTTTCCCTCTTAGCATATACTTACTTTTAGATCTTTATTGGGCTATTTGTGTATTTCAAATCTACATTTGTCATATCTTTTGTTTACATTGCATGAAAGAGAACCTTGCTAGCATACTTCCTTGATAAGTCTCTAGATTTTGTATTGTCATCTTGCTATCCTCTTTAAGATTTTGCTAATAAAATTTAGGGATTGTTGAGAATTATACTTGGAAGCCTCTCTATTTGTTTTATTGAATGGCTTGGGGAGAAATTGTTGAACTTGTTTAGTCTTGTTTGCATTGTTATCATTGGTGCCACTTTCCCCTTGAACATTTTCCATCAGATAGTTCCTCAAACACTTCCTCCTAGTATGTTGTGTCATTCATTTGTTGGGCACTTTCCTTCCTTTTAGTCAATGATTTCTTCAGTTTCCCCTTCATCTCATTGATTTGATTCATGACCATCTTTAGTTCCAGTTTCTGATTCTCAATGGTCTTATTGAGCTTATTGAGCTTATACCTTTTCATCATTCAGATCTTTTCTTTGAGGTGATAAAACCCTTTAATAATTGAACTCACTTTGATACTAATTTTTGGTTAATTTAGGGAAGGTAGGATGCTAAGATGCAGGGAGGGGGTGGGGGGGGGTGGGTGAATCAGTATCCTTTATAAATTCAACCTTTAAACAAAACTTATGATGCTCTTGATCTTTTCACAACTCGGTAAACATATACCACTCTCCACAATACTTCAAAGTAAAAGTTACTTTATCTATTCTACCTTGAATAAATCATGAAAACATAAACCATAAAATCATGACACATATCACAAGTATTTGGGCACACGTAAACCCTTGTCTATAGGGAAAACTATAGTGGGGATGGTACCCACAAATCCATCACTACTGCAGTAAGAGGGTGCCTTGTTAGGACTACAATTTTTTGTCACTTCTAGTGACTTACTATTTTAGTAGTAATACAAACAAATCTTCTAGAATCTACCTTGTGAAAGGATTTAAAAAAACTATACAAAGTGTGTGCTCAGTTGAGAGATTTACAATTAGATAGTTAGGTTTATCTTGTGAAAGGATTTTAATCTTCTATGGTTAGAGTATAATAGTAAACTAATTTGTATATGCAACTTACTTTGCCAATCATATCCCTCTTCTTTTCACTGAATTATCACCTCTACTGACTAATATCAAATCCTTATATATATTTTAATCTCAACTCATGCCTCTAGCTTATCCCCTTCTCAACATAAAATTAACGACAACAACAAATCTCATCCCAATAACAACTTTTAATTGTCCCTTGTAGGTCCTTAAATTGTTTTCTTTTTTTTCCTCTTGTAATTTTTGACCTAATTAGGGTTTTGGAATTCTCTAGAAAATGCAATAGATCAAAATCAATGATCTAGAATAATCCTTGTTCCATACTTTTCCTTTCTATCATTTTATTGGCCTTCTCCTCCTTGAAATCACAAAGACTCAATACACATTTGCCAATAATTTTTTTACCTCGATCTATGTAAATAATGTTTTTTGCTCAGTAGGTTCATTTTCACATCAAATTTTGTGTCATTGTAAACTTTCATGTTCCCTCTATATAACTCACTGTATACTCTATTTCTGCTAGGTAGTGATGATGTCACTTGGTGTCCTTTAGACTCAGTTATGCTTACAATGCTTGGTGACATACGAGCTTGGTTAATATTGAATACCTTGGTGTATACTAAGCTTAATTATAACCTAACAAACTTATACTTCTCTCTTTCCTCGTGCTCAAGAAATATAGTGTAACTCGATTATCCTTGTTCTTATTTCCACTGTCATTTATTCCCCTATCATTAATTGTTTGATGCTAATGACAACATAAACATGTCTTAGGAGTAACATTTTTGTTATTGCAATCATAACATATATCATGTCATTAGTGTGGTATTTTCTTTCTCAAAATCTAATTATAATCTATAATTTATTTTTAAACCCTACTTGGATCTCCCTTAGAGTGTTATGTGTCTCTATCTGAAGTTGAATTTGGGGGCATGAACCAAAAAATCTCTCCATGTTCTCATTATTTCGGTCATGGGAGTGACATATCACTTTGGGACCATAACCATTGTGATCGTAATGGTATAGCACATACAGTAAACTTTGGCTCCTCATCCATCCCATGATCTGGTGGGGGCATCTCCTCTGCAACTATCTCCTCTGCTAAGGGGTGTTGTCTCTCATCTTCTCTCTCTTATAGATTGGGGACCTCCTCATCTCTCATCTCATGTACTGGTGATCATCATCCTCCATCTCCTCACCCTCTCTCATGACCTCATATTCCTCTTTGCCAACTCCTCTCTAAGCTCTATAAAATGGACCAGGATCTCATGTGGGGTAGTTCAGTGGGAAGATTTACCTCACTCCATGTCTTGTCTAGTAGCATATGTAGTCCTTTGTACAATTGGTATATAAGTTTATTCTTGCTGAGACATCCTCTCCCTCCTATGTATCACTAGAGATGATATCAACTATTGTAGGTTAACGTTTGGCTCCAGCTCATTGATTATATCTCTAAGGATGGGCATATTGTGACACTACTCTTGGAACACCCTATTGCAAGCCAAACTATTCTAGTACTCGATCATAGTAGTACGACATGATCACATTACTATATATATGATCCTTATGGAAATCTCCTCCTCTATGAGTATCTCATCTGATATTGAAAGATCAGGCCACTTAGCTATCTAAAGGTATGCTCTCCATACTATCCTATCTCCTCACATGTGATCAGATCTAACTCTTCAAAATAATATGTCTCTGAACTGCCACATCTTGGAAAAAGGATATGCATACAGTCTTAGAAGGCTCTAATCTAGCACTTTAGGAACTCCTATTAGCCTTGAGCATCTAAAATGCTCGAACAATCGCATCTGTAAGAGTGCACATAGTGTCAAGCTATGTCTTTAGTATCTAGTGAGTTTTCTTAACTCAAAATATAGAGTAGCTAACATACTCCTAACCCATGCAAATAATGTTTGATCTCTCTACACTTCTCATACCAAATGTATAAAAGATGACAAAAATATTGTCCCTTTACTATTTGGGGTCATGATGCAACTCAATATGCAACATATCTATTGTCTCGACAAGGGATTATCACCTGAAATGATATCATGTAGATCCATCTAGTTCACCCTAGACCTCATTACTGATCTTATCCTGTGCAATACTCCTCATCTACAAATAGTTTCTCTACATCTCTGCTAGCATGAAGCCTCACTAGGAGCCCTCTGATAGGAAGATAGAGTATCTTATATACATCCTTTATGGTCACAATGATCTCTCTTGTAGGATGATAGAATGTACAAGTGACCTCGTCCCACCATTGTATCAGTGCTAGAATCATGCCTTGATGAAATATCAAGTATAAAATTTGGCCTACCAAATATAGGCCCACATTTCTCAGTAAATGGATGTCCTCTTTTCTCATGTTCTTCATATTATCCTTGCTAAAGTGCATTTTTTGTGATATCTTATGCTCCTGTAGCGATACTAAAACTTGAAAATCACATCAAATCAGACATCAATATCATATTGTGAGCTAGTTTGAACATTGTGGATAGGGTCAACATTTTCCCATCCTAATAATCAGATTCTCCTCTAAACATAAAATGTACATCATAAAAGGTAAAAATATGCTCCAAAAACATAAAAAACATGCATATCGAGACAAAAATACTCTACACTAGCACTCACCTCAGGTAGCAAGTCACCATCTACAACTGCTCTCATAACCTCTATATGTGTTGGCTCTAGCTCCTTCTTCATCTTCAACATTCCTTCACTATTTCAAGCTACAAAGGTAACAAATGAATGGTAAGAACATCTATTTATAATGCTTTCAAGGTAAATTAGGGTTACAATTAGGGTTTCCTTTCTATGCATTTAGAATAGGCATCCACTCTTTTCATCACAACTTGAGCTAGATAACTCCAATTTCTTGCCATCAGAAGCATTGGAATCGTGATTTAGTTATCTTCCCTTTGAGGTTGGTTGAGAGATGTTTTGATAGCTTCTTCACTAATTTTGAAGGCCCTTTTCATCAATCTGCACTTTTGATTCCTAGGGTTAGCTATATCACCTTGTTTCACCTTTTTTTAAAGAGCAAGCTGAAACAAGGGGCATATGGGCACCTATGAACCTCACAGAATCATTCTTGGTAAGATCTAGGTGATATTGGATTTTCACTAATGTGTGTTGTGCAAGATGCAAGTACTAATACTTTCATGCAGGATCATGGCTTCTCGACTTTGTTATATCCTTTTCCTTTAAAAAGTTTTCTTTACTTTAGCATGCATGTTCACACAATGTCATATCCAACTAAAGTGGGGGCTAAATGTACCATCTTAAATTGGAAGCACTTCAATTTATGACCATTTAGCACCTATTTAATGTAATTTAATGATAAATTTGCATTTAAGATGTATTAATACCTCTCTCCTATCCTCTTTTAAAATGGGATCTAGGTAAGACCTAACAATTCCTCCTTGGCATTCCTATCCTACAACACAAAACTTGAGGTAGAGTCTATTTATCTAGGTTTTCCCCTTTCCTTTCATTTAATCGAGACATGATCTTCTTGGAATCTAGACCTAATTTATGAATTGTGAAACCTATTATGGGATCTCGAGATTGTCTTGGGGGTTTCTACACTTGATTATCAGGGGCACATTGCACCCCTAACCGATCAAGGGTCGAATGCACCCTTGATGGACCAATTAGGGCCACAATGTGCCCTTCAACAGGTCTCATTTTGGGTCCTTGTCATTGATCCTTTGTTAGGGTTTGGTCTGGAGTTAGGCTTTTGAGCTCGATCAGCTTGCAAGATAAAGGTAATTTGAATCCTATATAAACACCCTAATCGCTTCATTTGGCATTTATGGAAATCAAGCAAGCAAGCATACACACACTCAAGAAAGATTAAGCAAACAAATCTAATGTGAACATCCCACTTTATCTTAACACATTTGCAAGGTGAAAGCAAAGAGGCTTGGAAACATCCTTTGAAGTAAGAGAGCTATTTATCTTCCTCTTCACATTTTATTATTAAAGCATTCAAGATTCAATCATGGAGTAACAAATACAGATCATTAGTATGACTTAGAGTACTTTAGCTTTGGGGCCTTAATATGCTTTCAAGGTTATCCTCAGATCTATGCATTGTTATTTCATCTACATTCAAGCACAATAATACATGCTAGGGTCTTGGATCCTTGCATTGTATATTCAAAGCTCATACATGATCACACACATTACATTTGACATATTGACTACCTGTGGGGGTGGAAACCACCAAAATGAGGGGTTGACTAAGGCAAACCCCTACATAACCACTGAACACACCACAATTAAGATATCAGTAGATCTTAGAAGGAAAAACCAGTAGTAGATTAGAGTACCCTTTTCGTTGTTTATCAAAAATGCAAAATCAAAATCAACATCGCACACATTTCATTTGGGTTGACTGGCGGCGCTTGATGCATCAACGATGATCAAGCTGTCCCTAATCATTCAGTTCACCCCCAACAGATTGTCGAACAATTTTTGAGTTTTGTTTGCCTCACAGTTGCATAGCTAGATCCATCTCTGTTCAGCTGGAGAAGCAACACAACACACATAAATTGAGATTCAAGTTTCTAAGATAAGTATCTTTATCTCTCCTAGTCATTTCAACATTCCATTCAACACTTTCATTACTTTTATATTGCATATCTTGTATAGATCTTGAAGTATTTAGTTAAGATCTCAAGGCCTAGTTGCATTCTTTTTCTTGCCTTCATATTTGTTAAAACTTGGTTTGTGTTAATGTTCCTTTATCCCTTAGATTGCACTAACCTACTAAGATCTAACACCTTTGAGGGTTGGTTTGAAAGAATCTATTTCCTTGGATTCAATCCTTTTGAGGTGTGTGTGGTTATGTGATGAATTTAGGGTTAGTTTGCTTGACTCACATTCCACCTACACAATACCAGATCGATAACACACATTATGTAACATAAAATAAAGACATACAAATCTAAATACAATCGTGCTCCTTATGTGTATCAAACACAAAATAACTAAAATACCCACATTTAATTTTTTTAAGATAAATGACACAGATATTTTAGAAAAATCTAAATTAATCAAATTAAAAAAATTTTGACATAAAAAATATAAACAAACTAATATTCCCTTAAATATTCACCAAATTTATACATAATTTCAAACATCACTTTATATATGTTCTTATCTCTAATATTCCCCACTAGGTCAAACAAAGGAAGGGACAGTAGAGTAAAAAAAAACAAATTATGTGACATAACTTTCCTTCTTTCAATATGAACTCCAATTCTAGAACAATCTTATAAGCAAATTTTATTTGTAATGTTAATATTCTTAAATTTTGTCATATAATAGATATCACATCTATATTTTTTCACTTTGTAGTTTTAAGGTTTTTTTTTCATGATGTAGCTTTAAATTTATGTTTCCCATGTTTTAAATGCAACTATTTTTTAAAATACTTTTTCTAAATTAATCAAATTCTTAAATTTCTAAATAAATCAAAATAACAAAGAGCTTCCTTTTTTTTAAAAGTTTGATTACGCATTGTATACTTAGCTTATGTAATAAAGAACAAATATTTATCAATAAAATACACCACATTTAAACAAACCTAAAGTCCCTACAAACTCAATAGAGCAACTCCAGCTTTTTAGGACTACATACTTAGAAGTTGTGTCCTCAAGACTTCATTTTTTGCCACTTGTCATTCAATTAATATTTTCCAATTTTTATAATTTAATATTTTATTTTTTCAAGTAAAAATAACACTATAAAATACATGAGAGCCGCCTTAAAAAAATAATCCCAATATTTTAAATTGATGTGAAGAGATAATTGACTTAATAAGAAAGTATGCTTTAGACACGTAGAATTTTAATCCTGTACAATACAATAAAAAATAAAATAATCAAAATAAAATACTGATTACAAACATTCAACACACCCTCTGGTCAAATCCCTTCTGAATATTTTTCATAAAAAAATTCTTCCCACCTTAGCATCTCGTGTAAGCTCATGCGTATGGAACAAGGGCACAAGGGGTCAAGGGAAGATGCAGAATCTGCTGTTGGCTTCGAGGAAGGCCACCGAAGAATCTAACCTATCAATATCAAAATTAGTCTTCGCATCAAATATTTTATTTAAAAAAAACACGAGCATTCTTCTTCTTCTGAATGAGAACAGTATCCCATACTTTTCTCATTTGGATCAAGGATTGAGGAAAAGGAAGTGCGTAAAGACAAGATCCACGCATCTGATCCTAATTGGGTTTTCTTTGCCCCACCATTGGTAGCATTCCAGCCACCTAGGGCCCAATTCTTATGAGAATATTAAAAGGGCAAGATGTCACGGATCTGGACGCGCCAAACGGCATCATTTTTCCATCTACCGAATTCGGGTCACAATTTCTTTAATCAATTTTAAAAGGAGCCAATCTTGACTATACCAGGAAGGATTTCTACTTTTGTAGGGGCAGGAAAGCGATCCGGACAAGCAAACCCTAGAAAATTCCGCATCTTCAAACCTCGTTGAAGGTAGTCAAACTCAGACGCGGGCCAAACGTTAAACGGTATCTAAGATCTGATTAACTTAATAATAAGCTTCCGTCTAATATTATTATTATTCTTGCAGGTCGCCCTCGTGAATGCCTATACCTAATTAGCTTGAAAGTCCACACCTTAATGGCAGAGGAGATACTATTTACAGAGTGCTAATAAATGATGACGGTGGAAGCAGTGAGTGGAGCTCCAGTTGCCGGGCATGTGGAGGGGTTCACCGCCCAAGACCGAAAGTGGCGGAAACATTGCGTTGGATGACCTGACATATGTACAGTAAGCACAGTTCTTTTTTGACCACTCCTAACTGTAGGGCGTAACCATTTCAAAATTTCATATGCCTGGAAGATTAGGGTTTTATATTTAACTGAATAGAGATAGAGGCGATTTAGGGCTTTTTCTTTACCAGAATATAGACAGAGGCGACTTAGGGCTTTTTAGTTTATCTGGTATTTCTAGAATAAAGATTTGGTTTGTGGGGTTGGATTGGTGTGTTTGTTAGTGTATAATTCAAAGTTCCAAATTTTTAGGGATTACAGATGCCCTGTTGACGTGGTACCTAGGCACTGTTAATGAGGTTATTTAAAAAAAAAGATTTGACAGCCTATATAAAAGGATTGTCTAATTCTTTTTGAGATTAGATTGATTGGTTGATGTTGTATTTGTCAATTCTGAATTTTTAGGGCAAAATACGATTTGTCCAGTCTAATACATAGCTGACCTAATTTTCGCGGGATTGTTCATTATATCAACTCCCAGTTCCCTTCATACCAAGAAAATAAAAAATACACGTTTGACAAAGCACTTAATGCGTGAAGGAAAGGCGTCAGGAGAAGGACCCACATGTTCTTTTGAAGACGGGAAAAGCACGTGCTGATGCCACTCTGCCCACAACAACGTTATCTCATCTAACCTAGCCGGTATATCAGATCATGAGCCAAGGTAAGGATTAAGTAAAATCATGGTTAAGTCACATATACATAGGCTACGCCTACCCTATGTGGTCTGTCTTGAATTTCGAGATAGCATGGTTAAGCGTACGTTAGACAAGCTTATTCCTGGGTATTATTATCACTGTTTCCTTTTAGACATAGAT
Organism: Cupressus sempervirens; assembly: GCA_028749045.1. Classification (NCBI taxonomy): domain Eukaryota; kingdom Viridiplantae; phylum Streptophyta; class Pinopsida; order Cupressales; family Cupressaceae; genus Cupressus; species Cupressus sempervirens. The sequence goes on from CM053791.1 coordinate 507,900,015, forward strand.
ACCAGTCGGTAGATTCAGATTTGCTCTTTGCAGGGAATTGATTGGTACTTAGTTACCTAGTGGGGCTCTATGAGAAATGGAGATTCTGAACGAGCAGTTTGTATTGGTTTTCGTGCGCACATTTCTATGGATTGACCATCTGGAATAAACATATTTATATGCACTGGCAGAGTTGATATTCCATCTGGTGGTTTACAACTTAGTGGTTGGAAGAAGGGAAGAGCAGAACCATTGAGCACTACCTAAGGGGCGTCCCCTGCTTTAACAGCTGGAATTTCCGGAAAAGTTGAGCTAGTCTTGTTCTAAGTAGTTATACATATATTTACCAATATTCTATTTGAAGGTCCTCAGAATTGAAGCAGACTGTTTTCAGTTATTTGCAGCGAAACCGCCAGCGGGACCAGATCTGCATCGCCAATGGGTAGGAAATCCCTCTGCCATTTTCAGGAGATAAGAAAAAAAGAGGAGGTTTTTTGGTTGAATCAATTGTATCTCAGTTGCTGTTGAGTGAACTTAGAATATTTGATTTAAGGGGTTTCTGTGTTGGCAGAAATGGATTGGATGGCGTCTCTGGACAATATGGATGACGAGTACGAAAAGCTCATTATAAGGATGAACCCTCCAAGGTTTGCGCTGCTCTTATTCTTTCATCAAAGTGGGTTTGAATTGGGTTTAGTAAGGAAATTACAGAGTTGCTTGAGTTTCTAATTTGAAATCCATGCTTTGGGGGCTACTGGGTTTTGCCTTTTCTTCCCTATCGAATTCGCTATAAAAGGAACCCTTCTGTAGTAATAAAATGCAATTTGTGTTTTTAAGTTTTGTTGAATTGTTCGTTCTTTGGGGTAACCGACCTAGTCCTCTGAAATTTGCTACCAGGGTTGAGATTAATAATAGCGCCTGTGAGAATGCAACAGTTGTGCAGGTAATGTTGTGTTAGGGTTGGCTTTTTAGATTCAAAGATTTCTTTGTACTTCGTTTTTCTTTTAAAATTTATGTTAGTTAGATTTGTGCCTTATTTTTTTTCACTTTTGAGGTTGTCTAACTTTGTTCGTCTTGGTACTTACAGGTTGACAGTGCTAACAAACATGGTATTCTTCTTGAAGTTGTACAAGTGCTTACTGATTTGAATCTCTTCATTACCAAAGCCTACATATCTTCTGATGGAGGATGGTTTATGGATGGTAAAGTTCAATCAATTTTTCCCTTTATGTATTTACATGCCAATCTTGCTATTGTAATTGTGAATCTAACATTTACATATGTTGAAATGGCAGTATTCCATGTAACTGACGAGAATGGCAAAAAACTAACAGATGGTGGTGTAATTAACTACATCCAACAGGTATTACTATTTCTATTTTGGTTCTCCAGTTCGAAAGATTGGTCTTGAATCCAAAATAATCTTAATTTGGATTTGTGCAGACACTAGGAACAAATGCTTGTTTCCTACCTACTCTCAGGAGATCTGTAGGAGTGAAGGCTGCTACGGAGCACACATCAATCGAACTAACAGGAACAGATCGGCCCGGGCTGCTCTCAGAAGTATTTGCTGTTCTTGCAGACCTCAAATGTAACGTAGTGGGGGCAGAGGTATGGACCCATAATATGAGGGTTGGCTCTGTTTTGTATGTAACAGATGAGATCACAGGCGCCCCTATAGACGATCCTCAGAGGCTTTCCAGGATCAGAGAGCTTCTCTGCAATGTTTTGAAAGGCAATAATGATGTAAGAGGCGCCAAAACTGTGGTCTCTATGGGTGTCACTCATACAGAGAGACGCCTTCATCAGATGATGTTTGCCGATCGTGACTATGAAAGAGTGAGTAAAGGCAGGGCAGCCACCAAGGAAGATAAATCTAGGCCACTGGTCACTGTTCAGAACTGTATAGAGAAGGATTATTCAGTCGTTAGTATTCGCTGCAAGGACAGGCCAAAGCTTCTGTTTGATACCGTATGCACATTGACGGACATGGACTATGTTGTGTTTCATGGTACAGTTAACGGGGGGGGACCTGAAGCATATCAGGTAAGGAATGAAAATATATTAATGTATCCTTCGACTTAAGTTCTTAATCACACCTGATCTCTATGCTTGTTCAATAAACAATAGCTGGCCTGTTGTTTTTTTATTTGGGTTTTGGATCCTTGAATTAGCAAACTGTATGCCTACTGTTTAAGCCATACTTTTCTGAAACCTGACTTGGCTTTCCATTTTGAAGGAATACTACATAAGGCATACAGATGGCTTTCCTGTTAACTCCGAAGCTGAGAGACAGCGAGTGATACAATGTTTGGAGGCAGCTATAGAAAGGAGAGTCTCAGAGGTACGGACTTTTCCAATTTCCCACTTTACAGTGAAGTTAGTTATAGGTACAGAGACTATTGGAGTACAATCATTTTTGTAGGTTCCTTGAATTGCTACACTGAGTCTTGTTTAGGCGTTGAATTGTGTAACTTTGTACCATTACATTTTCAAAATTCATTTAATGGATTTATTAAGTTTTTTCCGAGCAGACTGTGAGGCAGTTTTTCATTTCTACATTTTAGATCTCACTGCATGATCCATCCTTCCAACAAGTTAAGGCAAAATGTTGCATTGACGATGCATGAAGAAGTGTAATTTGAGACGTCATATAAATAACTGCTACAAATGTTTCCTCTAGAAAGGTTGAAAAATTCGTCTTATTTAGTTTGCAACTGTCCCATTGAACAGCCATGGTTTAGCTTCATTGCTTTGATATATTTTTGTCTTGTGCAAGATGCCCTTGCTCCTTGTTAATAGTAAGTAGTATGAATGCAGGGATTGCGACTTGAATTGTGCACTAGTGATCGAGTAGGCCTCCTCTCAGATGTGACTCGCATATTTCGTGAGAATGGATTATCAGTTACCAGAGCCGAAGTCACCACCAGGGGAGAAAAGGCGGTAAATGCATTCTACGTGACAGATGCAGCAGGAAACCCTGTTGAATCTAAAACAATTGAAGCAGTCCGAAGAGAAATTGGCCAAACCATATTGCAAGTTAAAGGGAGTTCTGCTTGTTCCAAATCTCCCCCACGGGAGACAGCTGCAAGGTTTCTATTTGGTAACCTTTTTAGATCAAAATCCTTGTACAGTCTTGGATTGATAAAATCCCATTCTTGATTGTTGTAGATATCAGTTTTTAAACATCTCCCAAACGTCCACTAGTTGTAGCAAGAGCTTCCTATCAATTGCCTCCTTTGTACATAAAAAATCAATTGAATAGGTACCCCACTCCATTGACCAACACATTATCTTAGGTCTAACTCGTTTGCAGAACGTTCACCATTATATTTTCATTCACAGTTTCTGTTCTGGGCTCTCTTCTGCGAGGGAGGAAAACTTGTCTGGTACCTGCATATATGGGGTAAGAGTGATCACACTGTTCATATAACTTGAATGCATTACTATACTAGACTAGTATCCCAAAATATGAGGTTTTAAAGTCGAGAGAATGTTGGCAATGGCTATTGGTCATGTTCTGATCCTGTAACCATATGTACAGTAACGCATCCCCTCATGTCTCACCCACGACTACAATGGAAAGAAAAAAAGGAAAGTTACACTTTTATAGGGAAATGCATTTCCTGCATATAGAAGTTTCTCATTCTTCAAAGGAACACATTTGTCAATGTTTGAGCTTGAATATTGGAAAAAAAAAAATTCTTATTGGCCAATGGAAGCATATTTTTTTACATTGAGAGACTAGTATAACAGCTAGTAGGAGATCCACCTACCAGAAGCACCGGTGATTTTAGCAAATTTATGTTTTTTGAATTCAAGATTTCTTATTCTACATGGAAGTGCAGGTTATATCTGTCGTCAAATTTCTATTTTATGTATCTATGTCCAGAATGTCAATAATATAATGTGTGCGATAAATAATGATCACAAAACATTACCTTGTTGAAAAGGAGATTGCATTAGCTTTCCTTCGAAAATCTCGCCCTGCCTCAGCTTGGGATTTTCATTGGTTAAGGGCTGACTTTGTTCCATTAATTTAAGAAGATTCATTGTCTGGTTGGAAATATTTCTTCTCTCCTAACTGATTTCGCATGCTTTGAAATCCCAATATATTGTTCAATGTTATATGATGGTGTTCCATTTAGTTTTTTGAAATTCTTGTTTTACTGCAAATTTCGCAGCGGTAGGTTCATAAAATAATGTAAAAATGAAGAGCCCAGGCCCTACATTCTATAACATTGTTATTAAAATTCATTTTGATGATCCGAAACATGCGTCAAAGAACTTGTTTACAATTTTCTGAAAAGCCTTGAACTAAAATAACAATTCCACTTTTTTATTATTATTGTATAGAGATCTTGTTATTTGTTTGTAACAGCAAATGCAAATATTAGGCTTTAATTTTACATGCGAGAAAGCCTGCTTTCGATGCTTTCTCCACGATCATACTAAAGGCAGCAGGATCCTTGATACAATGGCATGCCTAGGATCTATTCTACGACGATTCTTGAGACAGTACATATAATGTTAGAAGGATCATTATACATGCTAGTACACTTGATATATCGAAGCATATTATTCGCTTTCCTTTTTTCAAATTGTCTATATATTCAGTAGTGCTAAACAATGAACATACCAAATTTCTCTTCCAAAAGCCTAAAATTCTAAGTATATTAAGGCAAGACTTGTTACCATAATTCCATGGAGTTTCCTGATGGGGGAATATGGTACACACGGTGATGGGTTTTTGGTATGAGGAAACAAGGCTCTGTAGAACTTGCAATAAATGCGGTAGACTGGGGAGAAGTTACTAGCATTGAGTGAGCGAGCACAAATGATAAAACGTGAATCCAGCAGGAGAATACAGAAGACACGTTTTTATCAGCAAATAAATTTGACGACTCTTGCTCCCTCCTTTTTCTCCCTTGAACACTGAATGAGATATTAAGTGCACTTTGTAGAGGGTACTGGCCATCAAGAATTTCCTTTTAACTCTTTCAAACTCTAGAGATGGCATGTACATAACAGCTGTATCTCTAATATCCCATAAAAACAGATGGTTCTACATTGTACACAACTGCTACTACTATGAAAGACAATTTTCCCCAATTTTTAACATAATAGGTAAACATTACATTAATTTGGCCCAATTTTTACAGCAATGGACCATCATCACAAATATTTTTCATTATGCAAGAATTGTATAATTTTAGCTTCCCTTGTTTTAGAAGCATTTCAGAAGATTGTTAGCTTGTTTGTTTCAACTTGAAATTTCCATGATCACTTAGACTATTAATTTTTTAACTAAAAATTTGATGTATAAGGACCATAACTTAATTCCATGTAAGTGGTACATCAGTTAATCAAGATCTATTTGACTCTATTCAAATACATCATAGCTTTAATTGATGGAGATCTAGTTGGTTAATTAAGATCAGTCTCACTAGATTCTAGTACATAAAAACTGCAGTCTGATCAAAATCTATTTAGTTAATCGAGATCTATTTGACACCATTCAAATACATCAGAAATTTAATTGATCAAAATTTAATTAGTTAATTAAGATCAGTTTCACTAGATTCTAATACATCAAAACTTTAGTTGATCAAGATCTATTTGAATTTGGGCAGATTCTAATACATCAAAACTCAATTGAAATCTATTTGATTCAGTTGAAACATATCAAAACTTACGAGACTGGAGTCTCTTCTTGCAATTTAACTTCAATTGCCTTCCCTACTCTGTTTAGTTTTGAGAAACATGCTTAACATCTGATATTTACTTTGTTTCAAATTTCTGGACACTTGCATAAGAAAATGGAAAATATATTTTGAAATATAAACCTGTTAAAACTCAAACTGATATTTGTTAAGTGGGGTAACTCCATACATAACAGGTGGTATGCTTTCATATTAACCCCCTTGTCCGTTGTTTCAAGTTTGTTCTCAATTGTTTTAGCTTTTTAGCAGCTTCCCGTTGATTTGATTGTATTTTAGCTGTTTGAAACCCATAAAATATTGGGTCATATGACGATAAAACCTAGCTTATAGGGCTCATGAAATATATGGCCACGGCCTCTCCACATTTTCAACATTCTAGTTTAATACAGCCTCCAAAACCCTTTTTGCTTGTAAACTGCGTCAAAACATGCTGGCTATGGTCATTAGATTCACACCTACTGAAAAATGCAATCTAACATGGTATTTGCTTTACGGTTGTTTCTTATTGACGTAAGAAGTCTAGTAGTTTGTGTTTTTCTTTCCTTTTTTAACAATATCATAGATGTACTTAAAAAATAAAATTAATTTTAATTAATAATTTTTTTATAAAAATATATCTGAAGGTTGGATTTCTTATAACTCATTGATAGTGAATAATAAGTACTCAAAAATAAATATATAAATCTGAACAGAAATTTTTTTATTCTTTTCAAAATAAAGCAATAACATTATTTTACATTAATTTTTGTAGTGTTATTGACCTCCTTTTAGGCAGTCAATCTTTCTAGAGTTTTCCGGTAATATTTTTCCTTACTATATTGGTTTTCCTCATTCCTCATGTTTTCTAGCCAATGTGTCAAATGCACGTTCATAAAAAGTAGTCATCAATAAATAGTTGACAATATATATTACTTTTAATTAACAAATATTTAAATAAAAGTAGAGAAGGTTGGATACCTTTAACTTGTTCATTAAAAACTGAACAATTATTTAATAGAAGAGCACCAAAAGATTGAATTTCTTATAACTCATTTTGATTTTGCAAGTTTAAAAGCATTGTAGTTGAATATCTAATAATTTAAAAAGTAAAAAAATATAACAATAAATGAATGGTACAAAAAAGAGAATTAAAATATTATTTTTTCAAGACATAAAATTAATGTAATTTAACATAATTTTGGTTATGTACTATTAAGAAGAGGCTTTTTTTTAATTTGAAAACTTTTGTATTAGGTAGTGTAGGGGAACTCGAGATACCTTAATTCTAAATTAGCAGTGTTAAATATATAAGAGTTAGAATATTGGTTAGCTTTCTTTGCTGCTTGAGTGATAGATTTTGGATATTAGTTAGCTTTGTTTGTTGTTGGAATGATATATGTAGATGCAAAAATGTATGATAGGTGGATCAATAATATGAAACTGTGTATGTGCTTACTAGAAGCCAATCAATAGGATGTGTATAATTGTAACAAGAATGCTGCACAGTCTCAAATTAGAAGCACTTCAATTTATGACTGTTAAGCACCTATTTAATATAATTTCATGTTAAACCTACATTCAAGATGTATTTGCATATCTCTTTTATCATTTTTTAAAATAGGATTTTGGTAGGACCTAATAAGTCCTCCTTGGCATTCCTATCCTATAACACAAAACTTGAGGCAAAATTTATTTACTTAGGTCCCCTTTTCCTCTTTTTCCAATCAATTGAACTCTTTTTCTGCACCAAAATGAGATTTCCTCAAAATTTGCACTTGAGACCAATTTTGGGATCCCTGACGCTGCCTCGGGGATTGCTACACCTGGTTGGCATTGATGCAGTATATCCCTGCATGGGTCCCATTTTGGGTCCTACTCATAGGGCCCTTGAGGTTTGATCCAAAAGTTGGTCTTTGAGATAGGTCAACTTGTAGGAGAAAGTCAATCTAGAATCCTTGATAAGCACCCTCAATTGCTTTATTTGGCACACATGTATGACAATCAAGTAAGCATATGTGAGCATGCTTGAGCAATCAAGCAAGCATACATATACTTCATGTGGACAAGCCACAATGGACATCCCTATTTGTCTTAGTACATTTGCAAGGTGAAAGCAAGAAGGCTTGGAAACATCATTTGAAGCAAGATATTTCTTCATCTTCTACTTCAATTCTATCATTCAAGCATTTGAGATTCAATTATGGAGTAGCAAATACAAATTATGAGTATGGCTTGGGGTACTTTAGCCTTGGGGGCTTGGTATGCTTTCATTGTTATCCTCAAATTTATGCATTGTTGCTTCACCATTCAAGCACAAAGCTTCATGCTAGGGTTTGGATCTAGAGATTTAGATATTGGCATTGCACATTCAAAGCTCATACGCGAGCATCAAACACATTACAATTGACATAACCACTATCTATGGAGGTGGAAAGCACCAAAATAAGGGGTTGACTAAAGTAAACCCTCACATAGCCACCCAAAAGACCCAATTTCAGATATCGACATATCTCAGAAGGCAGAATAAGCTGCACATTTGAATACCCTTTTGTCATTTGTCAAAACTGTGAAATCAAAACCAAGATTAAACATAGTTGATCAGAGGCATAATGATCCCCTGCTTTAGAAGGAAGTTGACATCACATGGAAGTTGACCTTGCTAGATCATTGAATGATTTATGGGTTTTGCAGATTTGATGGTTTTAGGCCTAAATCTGACTTTGTTCATCTACGGGAACAATACAAGGAAAAATTTAGGTTCAAGCATTTGTTCATTCTTCGAGATAAGCTCTTTACTCATCTTTGTCAATTCAACACTTTATGCCTTTTACTTTACGTTATATATTTTGCATAGATCTAAGAGTAATTAATTAGGATCTCAAGGACAAAGTGTATTCTTTTACCTATCTTCATAATCATTAGTCTTGGTTAGAGTTAATGCTCTGTTATCATTTGGATTGCATTGAATTACTAAGATTTAATACCTTTGGGGATTGGTTGGAAAAATTCCATTTCCTCGAACTCATCCTCTTGAGGTGTGAGGTTATGTGATGAACCTAGGGTTGATTCCCTTGATTCACATTTCCCCTTACACATTTTTGGTGAACCTGACATTCAATATTTCCTCTTTTGATGTTAGAGTTAGATTATTGCAATTGATTAGACATTGCATGTATATTAGACTTCATCTCTCATATGTTCTTGCATTTATTTATTTGAAAAATACAAAAAAGTCATATAATACAAGAAATACAAAAATATCATCGCATTGCATTTAGTTTACTTTCAAGATGTTTGATTTCTTTTATGAGTACTTTGATGATACTTTATTGTGCATAATGATAACTTACTCTAGATCAAAATCTTGCTTGTACGAAGAATGTGTTGAATGAGGTTTCTTATGATCCTACTGAGGTTTCTCATGATCCTATTCTACTTTCTTTCGCATATTTTTTGCTCAATATTTATGATAAGTTGTGTGCATGGCTTCCTTTTTCTATTATTGCTTGTTCTATTGATGTACCTCGTGTACACCATGAAAATCCGTAAACCTATGGACTTGTTGAACTACTTTGTTGATTTGGATTTCATTACTCATGCTTATCGCACTTAGAATAATCCTCAACCTACTATTCTAATTTCTTGACCACCTTCTTAACTCATGCTTCCTCAAGCACCTTGATTGCCAACTACTTCTTTCAAACAATATGACTTGGTGGAATAATTACAAGCTACTCCTGCTAAGATTTCTCTTTGGGAATTGCTTCAAACTTCACCTACCTATCATTAAGATTTGCAAAAGGCTTTATGTACTCTTCTTGTGCCTCCACCTAATATAGATACTATTAATTCCTTTTTGGATTTTATTTATAGTGTGCCATCCGTCTTCCTATTGTCTTCACTGAAGATGACCTTCCTTCTCTTGAAACTTAGAATATGTGTGATGCTCTTATGGTAGCTATGTTTATTGATAGGAACACCATATGACACTCTCTAATTGCTAAAGATTCAAGATTGAAAGTTCGTACCATGGACATGCCAAAATCTATATAACATGATCTTTCCACTATTCTATCTAATCACATTCCTATTCATGGATTTGATAACACTGCTAAACACACTCGGGACATTATTACATTACCTGTCAAGGTTGATCACCTTGGATACCCCTATGCATGTTATGCCTAGATTGTTAAATTATAACCTTCTTTTAGAAAGAGCATATACAACAATCTCATGTATACACTTCATGATGAACCCTTGTTTAAATGCATAATATGCTCAATCTTCTTTTACAGAAACTAAAGAAGAACCTAGAAAGAATGTAAATCCTTCTTCTCTTTTGAAGAATGATTGGGGCACTCTAGATTTTATTACTACATTTATTGGGGAACACAAAGTGTCAGATTTAAACTTCATGAAAAAGAAAATATCTACTCCACTTTCGGGTGAGTTAAAAACCACATTTGTGCTTGCTTCTATTGAAAAAACTATGGAGAGTATCAAGCCTGATTGTTATAATATAAACAACTTATGAAGCACCTTTTATACTTGTGAAAATGGCTGATTGTTATGGTCCTAGTTACACTTTGCTAAGAAATATGGATTTAATCGTAAGGGTTGCAAAAAATTTGAACAAGGTATATGAGATCCTTAGGATAGTGGATTTCCTAAATATACCTATAGGTTAAGATTTAATCCTTACAAAAAAAACCCTCATTATTCCCTCTAACTATTAATCACATTTGAAGTGGACCTTCAAATCTAATTAACCCAGATCTTAAGAATTTTGACGTGAAAACTGAAATGAATCTTTTCCCTGATGATGATGCTCTAATGGATTTTCTAGGAGTCTATCATAATCTTCCTTCTTTTCTTAATAAGAAGCAACAACGATATTGATTAAATGATGATGCTTACTTTGGAGAAAACATGACTTTTGATAACACGTATGATGATAATTTATCAATTAAAGATTCTACAAAAAGTAATAGAAACTATTGATGTTCAAATGGACTCAGTTGATTCTGAAAGAGTGATCAAAATTGGAAAATGTTTGACTCAAGAGGAACTTGAATAATTCAATACTTTCTTGATTGAATTCAAAGATATATTTGTATGGTCTTGTTTGGATATGCTTGGCATTGATCCTAAGATTGTGCATCACAATATTGTTCTTGCATCGAATGCTAAACCTATTAATCAAAAGATTCGTAAGATGAATCCGAGCATTGCTCTTCTTGTTAAAGCAAAGATTGAAAAGATCTTGGATGTTGGTTTCATTTACTATATTGATTATTCTCCTTGGATATCAAATATTGTTGTTGTTTCTAAGGGAGAAAATAATTTTTAGATGTGCATTGACTTTCAAGATTTAAATAAAGTTTCCTTGAAGGATGATTTTCCTTTACTTAATATTGACATGATAGTGGATTCTATAGCTGGATATGCTTTATTGTCTTTCATGGATGAATTTTTTGGTTTTAATCAAATATTTATTCACCTGAAAGACCAATATAAGACCACATTTATAACACCAAAGGGAACATTTTTTTGGGTCACGATGCCTTTTGGATTAAAGAATGCGATTGCAACTTATCAACGTGCTACGACTCTTATATTTTATGATTATATGCATAAGATCCTTGAGGACTATGTCAACAACATTCTTTCCAAATTAGTTAAATGTGAAGATCATATTGATATCCTTAGATGTTTGAATGGATATGAAGCTACAATATGCGCTTGAATTCTTGCAAGTGTGCCTTTGGGGTAGATAGTGGAAAATTGCAAGGATTTATTATTTCTAATCGTGGTATTGAAGTAGACACTGAAATGATAGAGGCTATTGTCACTATGCCTTTGCCTAAGACTATATTACTACTTCAAAGTTTACAAGGGAAGCTTCAAGATATTAGAAGATTTGTTTAGTAGACATGACAATTCCATTCACTTCCTTTCTTAGAAAGGATTCTACTTTCTTTTAGAATGATGAATACAATCAATTATTTCAATAATTTATCTTGCTAATCCTCTTACCTTGAAGCCTGCACAACCTAATGAGTCTTTTTATCTTTAAACATTAGCTTCGACAAATGCCTTAAGTTTTGTTCTTATTCAACATGATGATCATGGTAAAGAACATCCTATCTACTATGTCAGTCATACCTTAATTGATTATGAAACACGATACACAGATATAGAGAAGTAATGTCTTGCCTTAGTCTTTACATGCCATAAACTTCGACATCTCCTTAATGCAAAATTCAATGTAAATGTGAAAAATTGACACTTTAAAGCTTCTATTTTCTAAAATAGATTTATCTGGATGTCTTGTGAAATGTGTGATGCTTTTGATAGAGTTTGTCTTGAAATTTAAATCTCAAAAATCAATTAAAGGCCAAGCCTCGACTGATCACTTAGATGAGACTCCTTCTTCGCTTACACTGATAAGTCCTATTGATTTTCCTAATGCAAAACTATTATCTATAAGTAAAGATGATGCTTGGTAAATGTATTTTGATAGATCTTGACCTATAAAATTGGTATTGGTGTGCATATGATCCTAGTTCCTCCTTCTAAGAAATTGATTCCTCTTTTGTATAAACTCACTTTTCAATGCATGAATAATATTGCAGAGTATGGGGCTCTTGCTACAACATTATGAGCGAACTTATCTCTTCAAATCCAACACTTAGATTTTTTTGGTGACTCATAATTTATTGTGCAACAAATTAAAGGTTTATATCAATCTAAGAATGATAACATGACATGTTATAATGAATTAACTCTTGATTTATTGTCTAGATTTTCATCTTATGATATTGAGCTAGTTCATAGAAAGGATAATAGAAATGTTGATGCTATGGTTAGTGTCACATCTCTGCTATGTATTGATGATAGTACATATTTTCAATTCACTATTCATACTCTCCCGAAACCTATCATTTTTGATAATGGTCCCACATTTTAGTGTTATAATTTACATTCAGATGAATGGTTTTCTAACATCTAGTACTTCAAGGATGAAACCTTTTTGGAATATGCCTTTCATAATGCTCACAATTGTATAAAAAAATTAGCGCTTCAATATATCATTTTGGTTGATACCTTTATTAAAGATCTTATGATATTCATATACTAAGATGTCTAGGAAACAATGAAATCCTCATAGCTTTACAAGAAGCTCATGCTGGATTGTGTGGTGGACGTTTTGGTGGAGAGTCATTGGTAAACATGTTGCTAAGAATGGGACACTATTGGAAAACGATGAAACACGATTCATTTTCCTTTTGTCAAGAGATGTTTGCAATGTCAGCAATATGCATGTAATCTTATTCATGCTCCTTCTATTGTGCTTCACACTCAGGTCACTTCCAGGCCATTCAGTGTTTGAGTTTTAGATCTTATTGGTATGATTTCTCCTCCTTCCTCACAAGGACATACTTATATCTTGACAACCATTGATTAAATTCACAAAAAGGGTTGAAGTTGTCCCTCTTCAATCTACTACAATAGAAGTTATTTGTGACTTTATCCTTCATAATATCATTTTTCAATTTGGTATTCCTTCTCCTATCATTGCTGGTAATGGTACCTCTTTCAAAAGTAAAGAAGTTAAGAAATCTTTGGATGAATATCAAATTCATCAACATTTCTATACACTTTATTATCCTCAATCTAATGGTCAAGATGAAGCATCTAATAAGGTCATTGAGAAAATCTAATGCAAAAATACTTAATAAAAATAAAAAGGATTCACATACAGAGTTAATATATGCTTTGTGGGCTTATAGGAATGGTGTTCATATTGCTATTGGTAGTTCTCATTATAACCTTGTGTATGGTACTGATGCTATAATGCCTTTTGAGTTTTGAAATTCCTTCTCTTCGAGTATCTTTTCATGTGATTATTGACAAGGACACTTTTGTAGAACAATGTTTGCAAGAACTAGAAATGTTAGATGAAAAAGAAATTAATGTGTTGGAACATATAAAAGCCTATCATAAATCTCTTCAAAAGAATTACAACAATAGATTACTTGAACAATATTTTTCTATGGGTGATATTGTTCTTTATGAAAATCAAAGAAATGTGTATGTTTTACCTGATTAAAAAGGAAAATTAGTCTTAGTTGGTTAGGCCCTTTTTTAGTTACTGAAGTATATGGTTATAGTGCTTATAAGATTGCTGATATGGAGGGTGTTCCTCTTAAGGAACCTATTAATATTATGTATCTTTGCCATTACTATGTCTAACTTATTTCTTCTTTTATACTCATGTTTCTCCTAATGGAACATTTTATTGTGTTTTATTAGTGTGTAATGTTTATCTTCTTCAAATGTTACTTAAGAAACAAATTAGTATTCTATTTTCTTTACTGTTATTTTTATGCAATTAATTAATCATTAATCATAGGAATAACAATGTCTCTTATATATATATATATCATCATCATCATAAAAAATTTCAGTACATGAAGGCATCATACAAAATGTACCTTTAGAATATCATCATATATCTCCTAATCTCTCAATCTCTGAATGCTTCATTAGGCGATTACTCCCCGATCTCTCTAACTTGTGGTGTGAGAAGGATGGCTTGTGTGATGTAGTGTTGTGAATATAGCTCTTGGATAAGACGCGCTCACACAAATGCTCTCGTATCACTCATAACTTGATCTCTAAATATGATATGTGTCACTCAAGTCTCTCTTCAGTTTTCTATCCCAATCTTGATCTCCAACTCCTCTATGCATTTCTATATTGGGCTCACTCAATATAGGCCTACATCTCTCACTAATTGGATATCCTCTCTGCTCATGCTCTGCACGATCTCTCAAATGAAGTGCATAGCATGTGACATGGGATGCTCCCATAGAGATAGTAGCTCTTACAAATCACATCAAATCATTAATCAATACAATAATATACAAATTGTCAAAAACCTAATCAAAATAAGCAATGTTGAATTTCTCTTGATCAAGGTTAACTTGTTAAAGTAAAATGTTTAACTTAATTGTAAAACCAAGTTACCTTTTATGACTTCTTAAAATTTCACTTTATGCATTATTCACATTTATAATCATATTAATTATTAAATGTCTAGCTTTTAGGTCTTGATCTCCTTTTATAAGGATTGATCCTTTGTATTATGTAATCCAATTCCATTATTTGAGAAATAGATATTTCCTATTTTTAGAGCCATCTTCTTTCCTTTTGCTCCATCTTCCTTGTAACAAGTTATTTTGCACATAGGTGTTCTTCAGGTTTTCTGAAATTGTATTTCTCAACTTCTACATGGGATCAGAGCTTTGACCCACTCTTCCTTATTATTGTTTTGAAATTTTTTTGGAGCTTCAAGGGTTTGATGGTTTCAAAGGTTTTTTGAATGGATATGGAGATGAGCCTTTTTATTGGAGCACCTTGGGCCCAAACATGCCTCATGGTTGGATTCACAATTTGGACACATTTGAAATTTTAGGCAATTTTGTTTAGCCCAAGGCAGTACAACCTTGGGCACAGAAAATGAGATGAATTTAATTTTTTTAAAGAAAATATTTTATTCAAAAAATGAACAAAAATTAAAAAAAAGTTATATGCAAAGCATTTTTTTCTCCATAAAACAATGCTGGTTATTGACTCAAGTGCATGCCTTTTATGAACAAAGGCTAGAGAGGCATTTATTTAAATAATCTTAGACCTTGTGAGATAATGCAAACCTATTGTTCTTTTTCTAACTGTGCATTAGCCCATGCAGTTAGTTTTTGTGAGTTGATACAATCTTGAACCTTGCGCTATTGACTTTCCTAGCTTACCGTCTTCTACAACTTGCTACCCCACATTGATTACAACCTTCTTTTTAGCACTTCTTGTGATTAAGGGCCCCACACCAATGTGAGCTCTACCTATTGAAGATAGCACCACCATTTTTGGGGAGCAACACCCTCACCCTCCACTTTTCCTAGGTCATACCCACCTATGTCCTTAGCCCGTCCCAGTCTTGTACAACATGTAGGCCTTTTGTACCTATATGGGTCCCACATATCTTTTCAACATGTCCTATATCCATGTCAAATTTCTTAGCTCCAATCAATTTTTGATCCCCAATTCCACTTTATGGCCCTCACACAGAAGATTGTGCCATCCACAAATGTCAGTGAATTTGGACAAGTAGTTTTTGGGCCTACGTACATGCAATTTTGACCTTTGTTAGTAGACCTTATTTAGTAGCTTCAACAATTTCAATGGCAATTTTATGGGCCTATTTGATGCATTGCTTTATTTTTCTGTGGTTTCAAAATTTTCAAGGTGTTTGGTTATTTTTTACAACAACAAATTCTTTCCTTTTTATGGGTGATTTACAGTTTTACGGGTTCCTTGGTAATTTGCCAGCTTGAACAGTGGTCCAACAATTTGTGGGCAGTTCCAACCCTCTATAGAGTGGTTTTTTGGCTTCTTCAACATTTTTTTTGGTGTTCAAGGTGGTTTCCATTTTTCATTAGGAAATTTCAGCATGCAAATGTGGTTCTTAACCATTTTAAAGTGATTTTTAGACATCATTTTTCAAGACCACCAGATTTATTTTCGAACTTCAGTTATTTTTTTTCCTGGCAATAGAGGCTTTTTTCAAGTGATTTTTCTGGCAAGTGGGTCTTTTTTTCTAGCGATGACCAAATGGCTGTCAAATTTGGGCTTTTCATTCACTAACGTCAACATTGCATCAACTTACCTATTAGCCATTCTGGCTTAGTTTGGACCTACCTTCAGTTTTTTCTCATATCTCAAGCATACAAACTCCATTTTGTGCAAGTGAGATATCACTGAAAAACTAGTTTTGAGTCCATCATAGTGGTAGAGGAATTTTTGAGTTTTGATGTTGGTTTTTCTATCAAAGTTAGAGGTTATTTTTTGCACTCCATGAGACATATCTTGAGCAACCAATCTCCAATTATATCATTGGAAAGATTGTTCCCTTCTCTTTCCAATGATACTGGTTATTTTTCTAGATTCTACTCTAGGTACATTCTTTTTAAATTTTTGAATTTTTGCACTCTGGTCGATATCTTGGATGTTTTAGGTTTGGGGATCATTTTTGTTACATGGGATGACTCATCTTAGACTATACTTTCTATTGTACCAACCTTATGTCTCTTTTGATCTTTGTTGACATCTATTGTATACATTGTTGCAAATGTATTGAGATAGAGTGCAATATTTCTAACGGTAATTTTTGCTTTAGTTATTTTTCTTGTTTTTCCTTTTGATTCGAGAAACTTCATCTAAAGGAACTCATACAAATTATTATATTCTTGAGATCTACCATATCTTGTACCTCATTGTACATGAACTACATTGATTAAGTGTCATGAAAGGGTTTTTTTTTTGCCTTTGTTTGCCATCTACTTTTGTTAGTGGGTATTGTTGGAATACTTTAGAATAACTAAGAGGGGGGGAGGGGGTGAATCAGTTATCCAAGGTCTAGATGTATAAATAAAACTTTTCATACCTTAGTGAACCCATAAAACATTTATACTCATGCATGTATCCATAAGATTATACAATCACTTAAAACTTGTAGGTTACTATCAAATCAACTTGTAAAAATGTAAAGCATGAAACATAACATATTCAACGCACTTGAGACAATGATTTACATGGAAACCCAATTTGGGAAAAACCACCAATAACATGCTACTCTTTTCACTCTTCTAAAGTGATATCTTGTGAAAGGCCAACCCTGTTAAAGGTTACAATACACACTGTTACTATAACCTTGTTAAAAGATTTCAATCACTCTATTATGAGTGAGCCTTGTTAGAGGACTTTAGACCATTAACTTGGAATGTCACCTGGTTAAAGGATTTACAAATGACTATTAGGTCAACTTTAATCCAAAGGATTTACCCTAGGCTGATACAATTATTAGAGAGTAACAATAAGGCTTTGGTTTGATACAAATTACAACTTTACTTGTAGATTACAAATCTCTGTTCAGTCCTCAATTCTGCTTGGCCTTCATACTTTGCAATTTTGATAGCTTGTTCGCCCTTCAAGCATCTATCTCCTTAAGCCTTCTTGCTTAACACATCATTGTAGACTCTTCTCTTAGGTCACTTGATGAAGCAAAACCCTTGACTCCTTGTCTCTCGTTAGGTTCTAGCACATGACAACCTTGCTTCATGACCAACCATTCCTATAAATAGGAAATTAAAATATTTTGCTACTCATTCTCCATTGTCCAAATTAGGGTTCAGACGGATTAGGTAGGATACAATGTGTCTACCCCATATCACATATCTCTTCTAGAAACTTATCCTAGAATCCACTTTGAATTCACCTAAAAATGATTTACCTCAAATTCTATGCCACCAGCTCATCAACCTTATCTTCCACCTAGTTCACACAATCCAAGAAAATAAACTTGTCAAGTTAGATTCATTGAATCCATGATCTTTTAAATAATGCAGCAGCTCGACATTATCAACCTTTTGATGCTGGGCACATACTGTATTGCTTGACATCCATTATGAAATTACTTGGCACAAACTAGAGTTTACTGGTGCTTGTCATCAACTAAACATTACTTAGTATCAACTGTTCTACTCAACATACACTAGAATACACTTTTACTCGGCTTCAACTATTGTTTTGCTCTAATTATACTAACTTTTCTTGACACCTACTATCCACTCGGTCAAGCTTGGTAGACAAACTTTGTGTAACTTGTTCTTCTAATCTTTCTTAGTGTAATCGACCTTTGTAACCTTAAGTAGATTATCAGTACATCATGTCATCACTGCCTCAACTGATCCTTGTACTTCATCACATAATCATAACTCAACCTTTCCTCTAGGTGCTATTGTTACATCTTTTGATCAAATCCTCTTCATCAATCAAATAATTGATAGTACTTGAATCTTATAAGTAGTTGTCTTACCAACAAATAGCAGGTTTGACATCAGTGACAAAACAATGATTGAAACACATAATCTTCTTCAACAATCTCCCTTTTGCAATAGTCTCTCTCAACAATGATCTTTTCAATCTATTTTCAACAACTATCCCTTCCATTACATTAGCCGCAAGACATGTATGAGATTGATCACCTCATGACACTATTATGTATATTTCTATGCATCTTGATCATGGATCCTTACCATGCAGTTCTTATTGGCCACTTTTTCTATTGCGTGTCATCTCAGCCTTGTCTACATTAGGGGGTTGTCTCTCATTGGTTCTTATGCTTCCTTGGTTTAATGGTGTGAGCTATGTATACAACATTTGTTCCTATGTACTAGGTAGATGTAGTGGCTACGTACCTATGCATTTTGTTGAGATGTATCATGTTAGAGCAAAGGATAAATTTATCTAATTTTATTAAATTACCTTTATTCTCTTCTTAAGATTTCCCTTTATGCACATGCATTTTCATTTAATAATAACATATTAATTATTAAATGTCATTTAGCTCTTAGGGTTTCCCTTTTAGGTTTTACGATCTCCTTCTATAAGCATTGATCAATTGTATATTTTCATTTATTCTTTGGTTGATAATTCAATCTTGAATATTGTTAAAACAAATTCCTTGTACTTTTCTTCTCTCCTATTCTCTATGATAGTTTTTTTGCATGCAGGTCTCTTGGGCTTAGAAGATTTGTTTTGCATCAAATCTTACATGGTATTAGAGATGGATCTACTACAACTTGCTTAGAATTTTTGAAGGGACATAGATCAATGGTTTGTTGGATTAGATCTAGCATTTTTTGGCATCTATTGTGGAAATGGGGGGGTCTCTAAAATTTGAAGCACTTTGAGTCCAAACAAACCTCATAGTTGGATTTAGAGGATGTCAAAACCCCTATTTTCATATAGAACACTTCAATTTTGGTCACTGTTGATAGGGGAGAAATTTGTTTGCATACCAAGGTCATACGACCTTAGGCACACAAAATGATGTGATTAAAAGAAAAAAATAAAAGTGTTTTTAAAAAATGCTTCCCATATTTTTTTTCACTTAGTCAAATGGCCACCTAGGTGTCACCCAATGGCTACCTAGGCTCTGCCCAGTGATCCCCGCATCACCTGAACCCTGCTGTGACTCCCCTTTGCTCAAGCGTCACTTGACCTCTGCTCTAGTGCCACCACTACTAGAAGACATCGCCGCCATGCCACCCACATCTCACTTGGCCCTTTTTTCTAGTAGACAATCATATTAAAGGAAAAAATAACTTTTTTTTGATTAAGGGGTTATTTGATTTTTGTTTGCCTTCTAGAGTACCCTCTTTTTTTTTTACAATATCTTGAACATATGGTATCAAAATTGGGCAAACAAGACACCATTGGAAAGATGATTATGAGATAGACACATTGGTGTAGGTTTTACTAGTGAATGTTTCCAATATGGTACCTATTTTTAATGTCAAATCCAGATGATTTTTCTTGCATTCTTGGGGGCATAACTTGCTCAATTTTGCTCAATTTTTCAATCTAAACGAAGCACCAAAAAGGTTTCTTTGAACTCTTTACATATTATCTGTTATTTTTATCAATAAATTTCAAAGTTACACATGATACTCATTTGAATCTTTTTTTTCTTTTCTCATTATATAAGCTTTCCTTCTAGCATTGAGGGTTCATATTTTTGCATTCTGGAGGGTGTTTTTTTATTCTTATTTTTTTAATTTACATCAGTAAACTAGGAATTATATCAAAACAAACACCTTCTTAAAAAATGGCCAAGACCCCTTCTTGTCTAGCACTTTTGACCCCACATTACTATCACACATGGAAAACCTTGATGACACAACTTCTTCGTTCAAAAGGATTGTGGTCTTGTTTAGATGACGTGCAACTAATTTTATAGAGGGCCTTTGAGGTCATGCACTACAAGAACAAGATGGATGAGGCCATGGGGCTAATTAATTTGTAGATATCTAACAATTTGCAATTTCATCTTGATGGGTGCATTACTCCTTGATATATGAAGACTAAGCTAGAAGGCTTATTTGGTATAGTCAATGAGTTTAGGGCACTTTTGATTGAGGAAAAGATTACATCACTTGTACGTGATGATTTTCCCTCCATTGAGAAATTTTTGATGAAGTTTAAACAACACATATCTTTTTTACATGGTTGTGGGAAAGTAAAGATGGATAATGAGTGCATTTATCTAATTTTGTCAAAGCTTTGAGAAAACTTTCAAATTTTTCTCTTCTACCTACCATTCCACTATGGATGCTTTGGGTCCCAGATTTACCATGCTCACATTTGAGGTATTCTGTTATTGGTTGACTAGAGAGCATGCTAAGCTTACACAAGTAAACTCTCTAACGGGGATCAAAGAACTAGGTATTGGTTGCTCAGACATCTACATGGAAACCAAAGAAAAAATTTAAGCCCAAGAGAGATTCAATTAGTAATGAGAGTTTATCCAAGCCATCTTCTAGATCAAATTCATGAAAATCCACTCTGAAGGGTAAATCTTCTAATTCTAGTGAGTCTTCCTCCAAGACTAACAAGTTTACATGCGATCCTTGTAGTTTTTGTGGAAAGGAAGGACATCTAGTTTGTAGGTGTTGGAAGCATCTTGAGGCTTTAGAGGAGGCCATACAATAGCACAATATTGCTTCTTTGAAGCCACCACCTCCTCCTTCAGGGAAAGGACATACTCTTTTTGCATGGGCTTTGTCTACTTCTTCTACTTGGATCATTGATTTAGGTGCTTCCCACCATATGATATAGTCACCTAATTTGGTTACCTCACTTTCTCAAAGTGTTACTACACATATTGTAGTTGGTGACTCTGTAAAGGTTTCAGTTTAGGTTCTGGCACTACCTCTTTGGAGGGTGATTCCTTATAGGATGTTCTCTTGGTTTCGACCATTTATATGAAGCTCTTGCTTGTCTATCAAATTTGACATTTTGGCTCTGGTAAGACAGTTGATTTCTCACCACACGATGTGGTTATTCGAGACCTCCATGATCCTGATTTGGTTATTTCTACTGGGAGTGTTGATTTAAAGTCTTACTCATATCAGTTTGATGGCTTTGAGAGCTCTGATTCTACATGTGTTTATCTTGTTTCTCATGAAAAGATAATGAGCAAACTTTGGCATGACCAGTTTGGCCATGTCAACTAAAAATATCTACAGTAGATGATTATATAGGAGCTAGTGACTGGGCTACCTCAGATCTCTTACATTGACGGTATTTGTCAAGGTTGTGGACTTGGAAAACATCATAAAGATCCTTTTTTGATAGGTATATCCACACATGCTAAGGCACCATTAGAGTTGATACACAATGGTCTTATGTCATTTACCACTCCATCTTTTTCAGGTGCTCAATATGTGCTTACCTTAATAGATGAATTCTCTAAATACACATGGGTATAATTTTTGATGTACAAGTCTGATGTCTTTGATTCATTTTGAATCTTTAAGAAATTTTTTGAGAAGTGGTATGGTCTTTCTATCAAGTGTATATGCACTAAAAATGACAGAGAAGATGTGAATCAATCCTTCAGAGATTTTTGTGCCAAGCACGGTTTACATCATCAGTTCACAGTTCCCTATACCCCTCACCAAAATGAGGTTGTTGAGACAAAGAACATAACATTATGGGAGATGGCCAATTGAATGATACAGTCATGAGATATGAGTCCTTCTTTTTGGGTTGAGGCTATAAAATGTGCCAACTATATTCAAAATTGGATACCTTGCAAGGAATTGCAATATTTGACTCCTAAGGAGGCTTGGACTCATGTCAAGCCCAATGTTTCTACATTCCATATTTTTTGTAGTGAGGCTTGGGTATTTATTGTAGATTCACAAAGTAAATCCATGGAGAGGAAGAGCTGACCACTCATATTTGTGGCTACTGTGAGGATGTGAAGGTGTATAGGTTAATTGATCCTAATTCTAGAGAGGTCTTGTTTTAGTGAAATGTCCAGCTTGATGAGCATTATCCTCCAATGGATCCTCCATCACCAACTTCTCCCTCATTTCCTACTACTTCCTTTTCTTCTCTACATGATTCTTTATCCTTTAAGGAAGATTTTGATGATGATCCACCTTCCCCTCCTCCCCCTGATGTTTTGCAAGTAGAAAAGTGGGCTCATGATATTATGGATGCAATTAGACCTACGAAAGGAGATCCTTCAGATTCTCATCACACTCGTGCTTATACATCTAATATTGAACTTTTGAATAATGCTATTTTAGATGATCGTTAGATTTTTTCTTCGGTGATAGGACACTTTGTTTGGGACAAGGCTATGAATGAGGAGTACTTTTCTTTGATGAAGAATTACACTTGGGATCTTTTTCCTCTTTCAAAAGGAAGAAAGTTGGTTTGACGGAGGTGGGTGTAGCATACCAAGTATGTTGTAGATGGTTCTATTGGTAGGTACAAGGCACATTTTGCTACAAATAGATTTTTATAGGTAGAGAGTATTGATTACTCTGAGATCTTTGCTTCTGTCACCAAGATGAATTCTATTCATGTTGTACTCTCTCTTGTAGCTTCTTAGGGATGGACAATATTTTAGATGGATGTGAAGAGTTCCTTTTTGCATGGAGACCTACATAAGGACATCTATATGGATCAACCTTAGGGTTCTGTGCAAGAGTTTTCTATGGTGTGCATATTTTGGATGTCCTTATATGGTCTCAAACAAGCCCATCAAGCTTGGTATGAGAAGATAGATTCCTTCTTGTGTGCATCACACTTTAGATGCTATCATTCTGATCCTACAATGTACATTTAGCATCATGGGGCTGATCTATTGACACTTGTGCTGTATGTTGATGATCTCATTATTATAGGTAGCTCACCCTCTATGATTCAACATGTTTAGTGAGCTTTGAGAGAGTAGTTTGAGAAATTAGACCTTAGACTTCTACAATAATTTTTGGGCCTATAGGTCATTCAGTCTTTGGATGAGATAAATATACTCCAGCAGAAGCCTGTTCGCACATATTTTTCCATTGAGTGTTGTTTTAGCTACCACTTTCTCTACTCCTACAATGGATTCCACTTTATATAGACAACGTGTGGGTAGTTTTTTGTACCTGACACACACACATCTTGATATTTCCTTTGCGGATGGCCTTGTATCTCAATTCTCACATGATCCTCATGTGAATCATTGGCAAGCTGCAAAACACATTTTGAGGTACATTTAGGGTACTTCATGTTATAGAATTCATTATACATTAGGGGATCCTCACATTGTTGGTTATATAGATTAGATTGTGCTGGTGATATTGATGATCAAAAGTCTACTTCAAGCTTTGTTTTCTATCTTGATTTTGGTCCTATCACATGGTCTTGCAAGAAGCAACATGCTCATACATTATCATTTGTAGAGGTAGAATATAGGACAACTATGCTAGCTAGTTAAGAGGTTTTATGGCTTTGACAATTGATGTCAGAGTTTGGATTTCCCCTTGATAGTTCCAACTTTCTTTGGGTGAGAATCAAAGTGCTACATATATTTCTCGCAACCCACTCTTGCATCAACGAACCAAGCACATTAAGCTTCATATGCACTTTATCAAGCATTTGATTCAGGATTGATCTCTTAGCCTAGAGTATATACCCATTAATGAGCAAGTTGTAGACATCTTCACTAAACCTTTTGCATCCTTGCAGTATCTTCAGCTATGTTCTATGCTTGGGGTGAAGGAAGTTGTCCTTGGGGAGTCTCACTAATGAGTTCTTCCTTCTTTCTTTTTAAGTATTCTTTAATCTCTTTTTGGAGTAGGGTTTTTTCTCACATGGTTTTCCCTATTTCTTCATTTTTTCGAGACTTTGTTGCGCTGAGTACCTCATTAAGGCATGTTGTCGAGACCCATTTATGCTTTCAACATTGTAGTTTCCTTTCTTTTTCATGCATTGTTTATAGCTGTATTGTTGCTTATCTTAAGGGAGGTGTTAGTGTAAAGGATTAATCTAGTTTTATTTTATCAAATTACCTTTACTCCCTTCTTAAAAATTTTCTTTATGCACATGCATTCCTATTTAATAATTAAATATTAATTATTACATGTCATTTACCTCTTAGGATCTCCCTTTTAGGTTTTATGATATTCTTCTATAAGGATTTATCAATTGTATATTTTAATTAATTCTTTTGGCTAATAATTCAATCTTGAATATTGTCAGAGCAAATTCCTTGTAATTTTGTCCTCTCTTCTACTTTTTGATAGGTTTTTTTGCATGCACATTTCTTGGGATTAGAAGATTTATTTTGCATTAAATTTGACATATCATTTACCATATGGACACTTTCCTTTTCATTCCTATTTTGAAAGAAACCTTCCTTGTTCAATTCAGCAAGTCTTCAGAGTTTGGTGTTTTATGCCATTTGTGTCTTTGAGTTTAGTTTTTTGTTTGTTTGTTTGCCTCCTGATTTAAGTATTGTCATTTGAGGACAATCATGTAGATTATAGTCTTCTCTACATGTCTAAGTTCTATTTTAGTGGAGGTTCTTTAGATCATAAATTATCTTTTGACAGAGTTTGTAACTTTTGTATGCTTTAGTGGTGTTCTTCATAATCATTATTTTTTTCCTATTTTCTATGACATTCTCTAGTTTGGATCCTTTTGTAGTCATTCAATAGTTTTTTAATCATTCTTTCCATCTTCTCTTGGAGGATAGTTTTTCCCATGTGGTTTTCTCTATTTCTCTACTTTACAGATGTTTGATTGTGATTGGGTATGTCATCAGGTCTTGTTGTCAGGACCCAAGTTTACTTTTTGCATTGTAGTTTCCTTTTCTTATGATGCAGTGTTTGTAGCTCCATTTCCGCTCATGTTAAGGGGGGGTGTTAGAGTAAAATATATAACTTAATTATTTTATTAAGTTCCCTTTTATACCTTCTTAAGATTTTATTTTATGCATTAATCACATTTAATATTTATATTGATTATTAAATTTTTAACTTTTCGAGTTTCCTTTTAGGTCTTGATCTCCTTTGATAAGTATTGATCTTTTGTATTCTATAATCCAATTTTATTTTGATCTTTCCTATTTTGAAGCCATCTTTTATTTTTCTCCATTCTTCCTTGTAATAAGTTATTTTGCATGTAGGTATTCTTCTAGTTTTGTGAAGTTCTATTTCTCAACTTCTACATGAATTTATCCTAATTAGGGTTGATACTATCCTAATTAGGCTCAACTTCCTTTAGTACAGTCGACTTCCTTGATCAAGGTTAGAATTTTCCTAAAATGGAGGATCAAACTGTTGAAATGAGATTGTTGAAGTGAAGAAGATTGATGAAACCTATCATGGAACAATCATTATTTTGTCACTGATGTCAAACCTACTACTTGTTGGTGAGACAATTTCCTACTTTGGTTTGAATGCTATCATTTGTTTGATTGATGAAGAGGATTTGAAAAGAAAGGATAATAAGAGAATTTAGAGAAAGGTTGAGTTATTTGGTGTATAAAAGGAGCACTAAGACCAAGCAAGACATTGATGATATAATGCATTATTTATCTACTTAAGGCTATAATGAAAGTATACTTGAGCAAAGACATGCAAAAGGTTAAGCAAAGAAATGTGTTTGCCAAGCCTGACCAAGTGAAGAAGTTATTGTGATTTGAGAAAGAAAAATCTAGTTGGTGCTGAGTGAAAACAATTAGTATGTGTTGAGCACCATTAAAGAGCTAGTGAATGCCAAACAACCCAGTGCTGGCTGAGCATCAAAACACAATGTTTGCCAAGAAAATAGAGTGTTATTGCTGAGTGCTAGTAAAATGTGTTAGATTGAAGATTTAATGAATCTGAGATGATAAAGTTGATTTCTTGAATTGTGTGAAGTATGTATAATATTACTATGATGAGTTGGTGGCATAGAATTCAAGATAAACCATTTTGAAGTGAATTCAAAGAGAATTGTAGAGGGAGTTTCTAAAAGGGTATAAAATGAAAAAGTGGGTAGATTCATTGAATCTTACCTAACCCTAGAATGGATTATTGTGGTTAAGTAGAAAAAGACCTGAATTCTCTATTTATAGAGATAGTAGGCCAAAAGAAACAATTGTCATGTACGAGAACCTAAGGAAGACAAGGAGTCTAGGGTGTTGCTTCATATGGTGGCCAAATAAAAGAGTTTGTAATTTTCATATTAACAAAGAAGGCTTAAGAGGATGAATGCTTGAAGGGTGAACAAGCTATTAGAGATGAAGAAGATGAATTCCAAGTAGAATGGATGACTGAATGTGAGATTTGTAATATGCAAGTGAGTTATTATTGTTATCAGATCAAGTCCTACTATTACTCTCTAATAGTTGTATCAATCTCAATAAATCCTTTCGATTAAGGTTGACCTAATAGTAATTAGTGAATCCTTTAATTGGGTGATGTTCTAATGGAATGTTCTAGACTCCTCTAACAAGGATCACTCCTAATAGGGTGATTGAATCCTTTTACTAGGTCACATTTAATGGTGTGCATTGTAACCTTTAATAGGGTTGGCTCCTCATAGAGCTCACTTCAAAAGAGTGAAAATTTGTAGCATGTTATTTGTGGTTTTTCCCAAATTGGGTTTCCACGTAAAATCCTTGTGTCAAAATGTGTGATTAATTTTGTGGTTTTGCATGTTTACATTTTTGCAAAGTTATTTTGACATAAGACAACAATATACATATGTTTAATATATTGAATGGTCAATGCATGCATAAGGATAGGTTGTAGTACTGAAAAGTTTTATTTGTACATTTGGAAATTGGAAAACTGATTCCCCCTCCCCCCCCCCCCACAATTATTATAAATTATTCTAACAATTGATATCAAAGAAACAAGTGCTCATGAAGAGAAAGTTTGAAGGTATTTAAAGCTAAAGATCAAGATGTACAGAAAGGAGGTACCCAAGTTAAATAGGTAAAACTTTCCTACATGGAAAATTTTGATGAAGATACATCCAGGAGGTCTTGGAGATTATGGACAATCAACTATCATCAATGAGCATGTTGATCCAATTGGAGCCCCAACTGTTGATCAATTGAAATAAAAGAAAGAACACAATCAGACAATGTTTGATGACATCAAAGAATTTGATTCTACTAAGAAGATGTGGGACACCCTACAAAAGAAATATGGAGGACACAAAAATGTGTTGAGAGCTAAAGCTAAAAGCTTAAGAGGAAAATTTGATGAAATAAGAATGCAAGATGGTGAGACTGTAGTCCAGTATTGTGCAAGGATCAAAGATATTGTTAATGTAATTCAAAGATCTGATGGACATTTTGAAGATGAGACTATGATTAGTAAAGTATTGAGAACCCTATTTCCTATCTATGCCATTAGAGTATCTGCTTTACAAGAATTAAGGTGTACTCCTAGTAGCAATGTGACCCTTGAAGGACTGGTTGGTAGACTCACTGCTTTTGAACTTTCAAATTTTGATAATTTCATGTTTGAAAATGTTGAATCTACTTTCAAAGCTAAGCTAACACTAAAAGAGCGTAAATATAAGAAAAATAAAAAGGTCAAACTTGCTATTAGTGACAGTGATATAGATGATGAAGAGCTAGAGGAACTAGAAGTATTGTTGGCTAGGAAGTTTCACAAAGACAAAGGAAAATACAAAGGTAAGTTACCTATTATATGCTTTAATTTTCATGAGGTTGGTCATATTGCAACAAGTTGTCTTGATAAGTCAAACAACAAGAATGAAGACAAATTTAGAGGTATAAAATATGATAATAACAAAGGCTACAAGGACAAGGTAAAGAAGGCTTGTTAAATTGCTGAAGAAGAATCCAATGATGAATCTGATGATCATGATGATGAATTTGTCTATGTTCCTATGAAGGATGATTCTGATGAAGATGAGGCAACTGCATTGTTATCTTATGTGAATAAAAAGTGATAGATGGATCATTGATAGTGGGTGTTCACATCACATGACTGGAGACAAAAGTAAGTTCATTACCCTTGAGTATTACAATGGAAATAGTGTTAGATTTGGTAATGATGCACCCTATCAAATTAAAGGAAAAGGATCAATAAGATTGATAGATAAGATCATGTGTGACAATGCTTACTATATGAAAGGACTTAACTATAATTTGTTGAGTGTCACAATTGAATAGTTCAAGTTGCAAAGTTGAATTTGATAATAGAAAGGCTAAGATCAATGACACTGAAGGAAAACTAATTGGAAGTGTAGATCAGACTAGAGGTAATATATTTTATCTTGATATGAATGGTGCTACTTGTCTTGTTATACACTTGAATGATGTGTGGCTATGGCACAAAAGGTTATTTCATGTAATTTTTGATAATTTGGTTAGTATTAGTAAGATAAAAAGAGTAAGAGGTTTGCCAAAATTGAAGAAACCTAATAACGTGATTTGCAAACAATGTTAGTCAGGGAAGATGAAAAAGTCTAGTTTTAAAATTAAGGGTCATACTTCAAAATAAATTCACGAACCATGTCATACTAATTTATATGGACCAATTGATGTGAAAAGCTATAAAGGTGACAAGTACATTATCCTATTTTTTGATGATTACTCAAGAATGATGATAGCAATGTTCTTAAAAGAAAAATATGATTCTTTTCAAGTGTTTTAAAGGTAACTAGCAAGTGTTGAAAAGGAAATTCACAAGAGCTTGAAATTTCTAAGATCTTACAAAGGTGGAGAGTTTACATCAAATGAGTTTGAAAACTTCTGTAATGAAAGAGGAATCAAGAGACAAACTTTTGCACCTAGGACCCCTCCACAAAATGGGAAGGAGGAACATATTTGTAATGGATTCTGCTAGAATACTGATGATGGAGAAGAATGTTGCTTTGAATTACTAGAGAGAAGCTATTAGTACAATTGTCTATACCTTGAACCAAGTACAAGTCATGAAAGGTACAAATTCTACACCTTTTGAATTATGGTATGGATACTCACCCAATATCAAATATTTTAAGGTAAAGCAAGTGCTATATTCTTAAGGACAATAGAAATGGTAAACTTGATGCTAAAAGTGATGAAGGTATATTCCAATGCTATTCCACAACAAGTAAAGGTTATAAATGTTTAAATAAAAACACTAACAAAGTTGTGGAAAGTGTAAATGTAAAGTTTGATGAATATAAAGAAGTGCATGAAGATGAACCAAAGAAGGAACCTAAAAATTATAGAACCTTTATGTACTACTATGAAGAAATGTTTTTTGATGATGATTATTTTGCAAACCAAGTTGTTAATCAACACGAATCAGTGACTGTTGAGTCACATACAAGGGATACTGAGTTGCATTCAAGTGTCGAGTTGCAATGAGAAGCAAAGGTACATTCTAATACTAAGATTAGTTTACATGAAAGGAATGCCAAGTTACCTAATAGAGAAGAACACCATGAATATAGAAATGATAGACCCATTATAGAAAGAAGAGCTGAATCAAGATTGTCAAAGTATGTTAGAAGACATCACCCTGCTGGACAAATTATTGGAGATAAAGAAGAAAAAACAATGACAAGGAATAGGTTGAGAAATGACACATGTTTTTTAAGTATGCATGAACCTAAGTCATTGAAGGATGCTTTAGAGAGTGAAGAGTGGAGTAAAGCCATGAAAGAAGAGACTGATCAGATTGAGAAGAACAAAATATAGACTCTAGTACCTAGACTAGAGAACAAGAATGTGATTGGAACCAAGTGGGTGTATAGAATAAACTGGATGAGAATGGTGAAGTCACAAGGAATAATGCAAGATCAGTTTGCAAAGGATATGCACAAGAAGAAGGAACTCACTATAGAGAGACATTTTCCCAAGTTGCAAGATTGGAAGGATTAAGAACTTTGCTTGGTTACTCTGCATACATAGATTTTAAAGTTTATCAAATGGATGTGAAGTCAATATTTCTAAATTTTATACTTGAAGAAGAGGTTTACATAGAAAAACCAAAAGGATTTGTTGATCTAAACAACAAGAACATGGTGTCTATATTACACAAAGCTTTATATGGTTTAAAGTAAGCACACATAGCATGGTATGAAAGCCTTCACAACTATCTTGTGAAGATTGGTTTTGAGAAGATTGATGAAAACAACAATTTGTACTTGACACTACTATATTTGGGCCCAAATTGTGATGGTAGGCTATCATATTTGTGATGACCACTCATCACCCAAGCAACAACACTACGAATTGTCTCCTCTCGAATGGGCATAAGACTTTTGCTATCACAAATTGTGACGACAAGGGCATTTGTTCCAACTGTAATGGATAAAGGTGTCATAACTTGGAATAGGACAGGGAAAGAGTTCATCTTCTTACCATCCCACTTGCAATAGTAGGCCATCACAGTCATGACAGTCTAAGCTTCCAATTTGCCATTGGACCAATGGCTAGCCATTGAAGATGTCTATCACAATTGCGATGACTGTGCAATAGGTGTGCTGTGGAAGTGATGATTCTGTCAGAAAAATTTACCACAATTATGATGGGGATCTAAAAATAATGTTGTTAGTGTGACTGCTACCTATCGGAACAAGCTGTTGCAATTATGATGGATTGCCGAATTATTAAAAAAATTGGTAGCAAATGAATCCCATTGCTATTTTTCCACTTTGATTCAATTTGTAGTTTCATCAGCCACATGCCAGGTGGTAGCCAACTTCATGAGTTAAGATTCCTTTTTAAATGTGGCTAGGCAAAGCTAGAGAAATTCAAGCTAATAGGCTTGCATTGTTTCAATTCCATTATTTTCTTAAACTGTCACATCAGACCTTAACTATGGTTGGTTATGGGTAAACTCTCCTTTATGTCCATGAGAAAAATTAAAATGATTTCTTGGTAATGTAATCCTTCTTGACACAACCCAACCTGATCAACATCTATTTTTGATTATGACAATCCCAAAAAAAAGTAGGATAATTGATACAATATTAACAAGAACAAATTTTCACAATCAATCATAGTAGAGAGATGCATATTTTGGATTCAATTTTGTGCCATATTTTTGCATCAAGTGTGATTCTTCATCAAGATGTGAAGAGCTAGAGGAGATAAACCACTAAGTGTGATATGAAATGTTGATGCAAAAATATGGCACAACCAAATCTAGAATAAGCATCTCTCTGATATAATATTAATTTTATTATTGTTAGTTAGTTGTCATGCAACCATAGGTTAATATTGAGTTTCACTTAGTTTCAAAAATAGTTTAATATTCTCTACTAATCAGGACCAACCACATGAAGGTGGAAGCTTATTTGGGCCCACCCCCCTAACATCTAAAATCATTAAGAAAGGATCAATATTTAAAGTACAAAAATAGGTTCCAAAGTTACAAAAGTGACATCATTTTCCCATCTTTTGGTGCATTTCATTTTTTTGTCGCATCCAAAATAAGATTCTACCACTCTAAATTGAGAATGCATGTGCAACTGCATTATATATTCATGCACAATAGAGGTACTGAGAAAACCCACCATGTTTACATTTATTTAATAGGTCTATGCAAACCTCTAACAAAAATGAAAACTTGTTGGGTTTTTTCAGCTCCACCTGATGTTGTATGCATATGAGTTGAGATTGCATATTGAACTATGGCATCCTTTTGCATTGCCTGAAACCAATAGATTCACACAATTAGTTGTCATACAATCATAGGTTAATGTTGAGCTTCACTTGGTTTCAAAAATAGTTTAATATTCTCTACTAATCAGAGCCAACCACATGAAGGTGGAAGCTCATTTAGCCCCACTCCCTTAACATCTAAATTCCCCGTTAACATCTATTTTTTTAAAGAAAGGATCAATCTTTAAAGTACTAGGAATGTACTCATTGCCTCGTGCTACTCTTAGGGGAAGTTCATCTTGATTGCTCACAAGCAATTCACCATAATTCTTTACTGATTCTTGTACATCTAACATAGGTACATCCAAAAATGTCCTCATCACCTCTTGCATAAAATGAATTCAATATTATAAAATGCCCCCTAAGAAATAATAGTTCAAGTGAAATGAACACATAAAAAATGAGAGAGAAAAAGAAGAATATACTTACCAATAGATGTTTCCATCGCATCTATGGCCATGCTACATGTTGAGTGAGTTTTATTATTTTTTTGTTATGTCAAGATCTCTTTGTTTACATACATACATGCATATACATAGATCACAAGGGCACAAAAATGAGATGCCAAGATCACAAGGGCACAAAAATGAAATGTAGCAATCACAAGGGCACATATACATACATACATACATACTATTGATATGTGATTGAAAAGATCATTGATTAGAAAGATTGTTGAAGAAGACTATGTGTTTCAATTATTGTTTTGTCACTGATGTCAATCCTGCTATTTTCTGGTAAGACAATTGCTTATATGTTTCAAGTAATATCACTTAGTTGATTGATGAGGAAGATTTGATCAACAAGATGTAACAAAAGTACCTAGAGGAAAGGTTGATTTAAGATTATGTAATGAAGTACAAGGATCAGTTAAGAAAATGATAACATAATATATTGATGATCTACTTGAGGTTACAAAATGGCTAGCTACACTTAGAAATTTTAGAAGAATAAGTTGAACAAAGTTTATTTTCCAAGCTTGACCAAGTGGATTGTAGGTGCCGAGCAAAGTTAGTTCAAGCTGAGCAAAAAGTCAGTTGGAGCTGAGTGAAAACAAATTCTAGTGGATGTTGAGCAAGATAGTAGATGCCAAGTAATTTTTAGTTGATGCTAAGCACTAGTAAAATCTTGTTGATGCTGAGTGATTTTTATAGTTGATGTCGAGTGATGTAGTATGTGCCGAGCATCAGAAGACTAATAATGCCGAGCTGCTCAATTATGACAAAGATCAAAGATTTGCCAAATAAAAGCTAACAAGTTTGTTTTCTTGGAACTTGTGAATCAGGAAGAATATAAGATTGATGAGCTAGTGGCAGAGAATCCTATGTAAACTATTTTGGAGGCAAATACAAATGGATTCTAAGAGAAGAAAAGATATGGGGTAGATACATTGTATCCTACCTAATCCATCCAAAAACTCTAATTTAGACAATGGACAATGAGTGGGAAAAATTTATAATTTCCTATATATAGGAATATTTGGTCATGAAGAAAAAGTGTTAGAGAGTTTTGGTGCGAAAAATTGATAAGGGAAAGGAGAAAGGGGTTTTGCTTCATCAAGTGACCACAAAGTCTATAATGATTAATTAAGCAAGAAGGCTTAAGAGGATGAATGCTTGAAGGGTGAACAAGCTGTCAGAGCTGCAAAGAATGGAAGCCAAGCAGAGTTGAGGACTGAACAAAGATTTGTACTCTACAAGTAAGGTTGTAAGTTGTATTAGATCAAATATCTAGTATTACTTTCTAACAATTGTATCAATCTAGGGTAAATCCTTTGGAGTAAGGTTGATTTAATAGTCATTGGAAAATCCTTTAACAGGGTGGCATTCCAAGTGAATGGCCTAAAGTCCTCTAATAAGGCTCACTTTTAACAGGGTGATTGAAATCCCTTAACCGAGTCACATTTAACAGTGTGTATTGTAACCTTTAACAGGGTTGGTCTTTAACAGGGCATCACTTTAGAAAAGTGAAAAATGAGTAACATGTTACTGGTGGTTTTTTCCAAATTGGGTTTCCATGTTAAATCATTGTGTCAAATGTGCTAATGGATGTGTTGTGTTTCAGGCTTTACATTTTTGTAAGTTGATTTGATAGTAACATATAAGTTATAGTTGATACACAATGAATACATGCATGGGTATGCATGTTCTATGGGTTCACTGAATTGTGAAAAGTTTTATTTGTACATCTGGACCTTGAATAACTGATTCACCCCCCTCTCAGTTATTCTAAAAGAATTCCAAATTATACATATATGTATGTATGTATACAATGAAATATTTTTTAAGGTGCTAAGTGACTTATCTCAAGATCCTACACACAAATAATATAGACTAGGAAAAATAGGTAGAATTCACAAGAAATTTTACAAAATCATATCATAGCAGATGTTTTTAGAAAGAAACAAGCTATAACCCAGTTGATTGGGTCTAGTTGCTGATTAGCTGGGTTGATTACAAATTCCTATAGAACTATCATCAGATTAGGTACAATAAGATGAATGAGATGTAGAGATAAAAGGGCATGACAAAGACATGTAGAGATCACAAGGGCATGACAACAAAATGCAGTGATCACAAGGGCACCACAACAAAATCCTAGATTTCCACTGATCTCCACAATCCACAAGATCTCTTTGTATACATACATACATTAACACACACACACACACATGTGTGTGTGTATATGTATATACACACATACATACAAATACATACATATACATGTATGTATGTATGTATGTATGTATGTATATATAGAGAGAGATATTTCTAAGGTTCTTATTACGTCTTAACACAACAAAAAAATTGATCCAACTACATAGATATTCCATAATCCAAAAAAAAAAAAAAAAAAACTCACTCAACCTATGCTAAGTGACTTACCTCAAAATCTTGCACACAAATAATGTAGAGTTAGTGGGATATATATAATGTATGTAGGGGAAATATAATACCCATTAACAATGACATTAACTTTGCCCATTTTTCCTCGTCTATATATATGTATATACATACATAGGTACATTTATTTGCATCCTTTGCATGGTTTAGAGGTAATATCATTATGGTAGAGGCTTCTGCAAGGGAGTGCACCTTGTGATTATGACATTTTCACAAAACAAATGGGAAATGATTGATGTCATGTTTTCTTTTCTTTTTTGTTTATTTTACATAGTCCTCCATATGGCCTATTATAAATATACAGTCTCCACCAACATTCAGATCTCTCCACAAAATCCTAGATCTCCATTGATCTCCACCAATGTTTAGAGCTCTCCACTCTCGTTTGGAGCTATTGATGATCAAACAATATAGAAAGTGCTTGACATGAGAGGTCTGCAAGTGAGGGTGTTGACCAATCTTGAAAACTTGGATGCTAAAATGAAAGCTATCGATGATAAAAAACCTATGCTAGAGTTACAACAAATGTGAAGTTGAATTTAGATATTGTAGAGATAGATATTCAAAAGTTTGATAATCAAAATTTAAGGCATGAGAACAAAGGAGAAGGAGCCAGTATATCAAACCATTCGTTATAAATTAGGGATTGTGCTTCATGCCTAGCATTCAAGTGATGCATCTGCATATGCAATTTTATCACCTTGGAAAATTGTATTTGATCCTACTAGCTAGGAACAATTGATTGTTTGTTTGATTGTACTTGATCTGAAGAAAATTCTATATGAATTTGTAACCAACCTAGCTAATTAGAAACTAGACCAATTTAATTGGGTTAAGACTCAGGGATGTGCTATTCCCATTTATCATATAGTTGCAATGTTGGAGGCAACATTTTTTCCAAAGTGGCAACAGGTTTTGTATCATTGGCTTTGTTCAAGTCCTAATTCTAATGAAGTAACAAAGTGGTTTTTAGGGTGGAAAGTACCATTTCACCCCAAGCTTCTTGTGCCAAGATCTCTCTATATATACATACTTAGGAACACACATATGTGTGTGTATGTATGTATATATACACATATATACATATACATACATATTTATATATGTATATATACCTATGTGTATGTATACATATACATACATAGACATATGTATATATATATGTATGTATTTATGTATGTATGTATGTATATACATACATGCATGCATATATATACACAAATAATAGTAATATATGTATTGCATCTTCATTTGCTTTGTCATTACTTATAAGAGTATTTCAAGGTTGGGAACCACTTCAACATCCTTTGCATGGTTTAGAGGTAATGTCATTGTGGCAAAGGCTCTTGCAAGGGAATAAGCGTTGTGATTATGGCATTTATATAGAAGCAAAACTTGCTTCTTCAACTCCTTACACTCAACTCTTCACTAAAGTTATTCTTCTAGTAGTGAGAATAATTGCTACAAATTAATGGAAGCCAATGAACCCTAAACCTATGCTACATTTTATGGAGACACGGGAGGAGTTTTCATAACATTTTGGATCATATAGTGATACCGAAATTAATAGCAATAGTAGATACTTGGGATCCTTATAGGGAGAGCGTGCCAATACATGCATGGTTACATCCTTGGCTTCCATTGTTGGGAAAACATATGGAGCCTTATATCTAACCATTCATTATAAATTGGGTAATGTGCTTCATGCCTAGCGTTCAAGTGATGGATCTGCATATGCAAATTTATCACCTTGGAAAACTATATTTGATCCTACTAGCTAGGAACAACTGATTGTTTGTTTTATTGTACCTAATCTGATAATAGTTCTACAAGAATTTGTAATCAACACAACTAATTAGCAACTAGACCAATTTAATTGGGTTATGGCTTGAGCATGAGCTATTCCCATTTATCATATGGTTGCAATGTTGGAGGCAATATTTTTTCCAAAGTGGCAATAGATTTTGTATCATTGGCTTTGTTCAAGTTCTAATTTTAATGAAGTAACAAAGTGGTTTTTAGGGTGGAAAGGACTATTTCACCCCAAGCTTCTTTTGCCAATATCTCTTTGTATATACACATACATAGGCACTCACACATGTGTGTATGTATGCATACACACACACACACATATACATACATATACATAGACATATACATATACATATACACATACATATACGTATACATATACATATACATATACATATACATATTTATACACATATATACATATACATAAATAATTGTAATATATGTATTGCATTTGCATTTGCTTTTCCATTTCTTATAAGAGTAATTTAAGGTTGGGAACCACTTCAACATCCTTTTCATGGTTTAGAGGTAATGTCATTGTGGCAGAGGCTTTTGCAAGGGAATGACCCTCGTGATTATGGCATTTACATAGAAGCAAAAATTGCTTCTTCAACTCCTTAAACTCAACTCTTCACTGAAGTTATTCTTCTAGCAATGAGAATAGCTGCTACAAATTCCTGGGAGCCAAGGGGCCCTGAACCTATGCTACATTTTCTAGAGACATGGGGGAGTTTTCATAAAATTCTAGATCATATAGTGATGCCCAAATTAACAACACTAGATACTTGGGATCCTCATAGGGAGAGTGTGCCAATACATGCATGGTTACATCCTTCGCTTCCATTTTTGGGCTAGTGTATGGAGCCTTTATATGAAACCTTTTTTAATAAATTGGAGAATGTGCTTCATGGCTAACATTCAAGTGATGCATCTGCATATGCAATTTTATCACCTTAGAAAACTATATTTGATCCTGCTAGTTGGGAACAATTGATTGTTTGTTTTATTGTACCGAATCTAATGATAATTTTATAGGAATTTGTAATCAACCTAACTAATCAAAAACTAGACCAATTTAACTAGGTAATGGCTTGGGCATGTGCTATTCTCATTTATCATATGGTTGCAATGTTGGAGGCAACATTTTTTCCAAAGTGGTAGCATGCTTTGTATCATTGGCTTTGTTCAAGTCCTGATTTTAATGAACTAAGTCAGTCATTTTTAGGGTGGAAAGGACTATTTCACCTTGAGCTTCTTGTGCCAAGATCTCTCTGTATATATACATACATAGACACATACATATGTGTGTGTATGTATGCATATATACACACACATATATATACACACACATATATATACACATATGTATATATGTATATACATACATACATACATACACAAATACATATACATAAATAATAGTAATATATGTATTGCTTCTGCATTTGATTTGGCATTGCCTATAAGAGTGTTTCAAGATTGGGAACCACTTCAACATCTTTTACATGGTTTAGAGGTAATGTCATTGTGGAAGAGGCCTCTCTAAGGGAATGAGCTTCATGAGTTAACATATAATGGCTTAAAATAGTTAAGTACTACCTAACTATGTCCAAGGTGTCTGCACACTAGGGGCATACTCTGCCTACCAAGCTCCTTGCATACCCATATCCATGGGATCACTAATCACTCTAATGAATATGAGTTCTGGCTTCTAATTATTTTTATGTAGCTGTATTCCTATAATCACTGGTGAGCTTTACTCACCTAATACAACTCTTCACCATCATACACCCACTCAAGCGAATCAGTCAATTTTCTATAATTACAATACTATAATACCCTAGTGCAACCTTTCAATTGTAGTTTAAATTTAATGTAAGGTTAATCTATATATGTCCTAATTCACTCCTTATATAGTTATGTTTAAAAGCTTGTGACAATAATCAATGGGTCTAGATAGACTAGTCAAGTTAATGCCGAAACTCATAGTTTAGCCATTTATTTTGAAAAGCTAGGTATACAAGGTTGCATCTACTGAAATGTCTTAAGATAAGCCACAAGTATAGATTATTCATTCTATAAGGGGACCCTTTATTCAAATGTAAAATCGGTTGAGTGTATAACTCCAATGAAGAGTTGAGTGTGAGGAGTTACTACCCTAAACCTATGCTACAAATTCTTGGGAGCCAAGGGACCCTAAACCTATGCTAAATTTTTTGGAGACATGGAAAAAGTTACTACTAGCTTTAGTATTGTTGGAGATACAATAGGGAAGTAAATTTGGGGGGTGGGGGGGTGTAATCAACAGTTAAAAATTTCAACCTCAAAAACATTCACCATAAATCCATCTCACAATCTATGCATATAAACTAAAATACCAAATTAAGCATATACATCCATAGCATGAAAGTTAAAAATTCAACACATGTATGACATAAGATATTTGGTTACCTAGAAGCCCTCCAAGGAGAAGGTAAAACTGGGGTGGGGATGACACCCACAAATCTCCACTACTATAGTAATAAAGTGTATCTAATGAAGGTTACAATGTCTTGATCTTGAAACATGATCTACCCTATGAAAGGTTTTCCCTGTTAAAGGCTTACAAGATTGCTAGATCTTACCCTGTTAAAGGATTTCAACACCCTATTAGGAAGTGTGCCTGGTAATAAAACTTTAACTTATAATGAAGTAAGCACCCTGTTAAAGGATTTACAATAGCTTATCAAGACTACTCTATTAAGATATTTAACTGATTCACCTATTAGAATGTCTGAATAATGATCCTTTGGTTAGCACTCTATTGCTTGATGATAGATTACCTCTTTTCTAATGTGTACTTGATCCTTTCTAATTTGATGTATCTCTGCTATCTTCTAATTACTTTCCTCTATTCTCCTCTAACTGATTATGGAATATAACTCAAATCACAAATCATTAGTCACCATGAATGCTCTATTTGCACATGCAAACTTCTCTCCTTACTCCTTAACATTCATAAAACTTTTAGGGTTTGTCCTCCTTAAGAAGACCTAGGTGACTTAGGGTTAGGTATGAATCAACGATTGTGATTCACCCATATTGCCGCTTAATCCTTCTTTTTTTCTGATTGCATGCATGTAATGCATATAAATTCACAATATAGATTTGTCCTTATCATCTACCACACAAAAAAATCCTCAAGTCAACCCAAAAATGGTTTACATAGAAGTTTGTGCCATTACAAACAACTATGGCAAAAATGTATAACTTGGTACTTGAAGTCCCTGATGCTCAACATCAATTGCAACTTCAATGATGTAACTCAACCTCTAAATGGATTAGCATCCATTAATCACTTGA
This sequence comes from Cupressus sempervirens, assembly GCA_028749045.1. Classification (NCBI taxonomy): domain Eukaryota; kingdom Viridiplantae; phylum Streptophyta; class Pinopsida; order Cupressales; family Cupressaceae; genus Cupressus; species Cupressus sempervirens. Next base: position 507,940,355 of record CM053791.1, read on the forward strand.
CATCTAAATAACTCAAGATATACCATCTGATCATCACTTGAGTTACTCAACATGTACTGAATATCTTTCGCTAGGCATATACTATCAGACAACTTATGCTCAACATGTATTACTTATTCAACATGAACTAAGTAGATGACTTATGTATATTGTCACTCATATGTCAAAACCAATTTGAGATTAACAATCTTCCCCTTTGACATGAGTGGCAAAAATAGTTGGTCATGCACGAATAACTCTAAGCCTTTCAAGCATAACTCATAAAATATCCATTTACCTACAAAATTTCAAAACTTCAAAAATTTGCAAAAAACTTATGACTCATCAGTCATACCTAAAAATTCAATAACCCCCCCTAAGTTAATTGAGCTATTTTGCATCTGAATCAAAATCATTCCTCCTGCTGAGTATATTTATATAAGCTGATCTATGTACTCTGTTTCTATCATTAACTCCCTTTTTCTCAAAAAATAGTAGCTACTTATAGTGTGTTTGTCCAATTTTTTTTAATGGACCTCAAGCATAATTTTCAAAGAAACATCCCAATTGTCACAAGCTACCTAAAATGATTTGATTTGGATGGCCAGCTCGATAACAAGGTGTACTAAGCCTTCATGAGTAGAAAGATGCATATCTTTCTTCATGAATGTTTCATCAAAGGCTAGTTCCTTGTGCGATATCTCCATATGTGGAGTCAAGATAGACTAGATGCTAATCAATTTAACCTTAATGTTTGCCTCATTTGCATGTAGCACTGCTAACTGACTTTGGGTGTTTAGGAGATTCCTGAAATGTTTCTCACTTTAGGCTAGAGACCTTGGTAGAGTCATACCATTTGACTGCATATGACTCTCTAAACTCATTATGTGGCTCCTGATTTCCTGTGTGAAGAGTGTTGGATTGCACAATTTGGTGTATAAAGAGAAAATATTCTCTAGTACCTTCTTCACATTGTCAATTTTGGTTGCTAACTCAACCTGTGAAAGTGCAATAGCACTTGATATCTTTTCATTAACCTTATTTTGAAACTTTCTTTCAGACCATTCAAGTAATTTCACACTTGAATCCAGGTCTGTGACATTAACCTTCTTGACTAAGTTGGTTAGCTGCTCTATGATAGGCTTGGTTTATTCTAGTGTTAGTAGGTCAAATGCATCAAGAAAAATTTCCTTGATATCTAGTAAAGCTTGCTTTTGCCTATGATGCCTTCTAAGCAGTTCTTGTTCCTTTTTCCTTGAAAGAGCATTCTGTAGTATGCCCATTTGTTCAATAGTGATGGATTCAAGATTAAAATTTTGCAACTCAATCACTTTTTCTAAGTTCACATCACCAAATGATGTAACTTTAGCTACCTTGAATGTGCTTGGATTTGGCCTTAATGATTGCAAAGGTATATCTTCTATACTTAGCCTATGCAGAGCTTGACTTGAAGGAGTAGCACTTTCTGGTAAAGTCACCAGTGTTTGTATTGCAAGTTGCTCCTCAAGTTTTTTAGTAAAATGTAGCTCTTCAATCCTATCCTATGCTTTCTCTACATTCTCAGTTATACCTTGATCTTGTGCTATAGGTGTAGGAGTAACATCATGTCCTATTTGTGCTTGTGTTTCTTCATTCTCTTCTGTTTCATCTTTTTCCTCTCCATGTGTCTCATCCTTGTTATTTTTGTTTTTGTTTTTGTTTTCCTTTTCATTTGCTGAGACTAGAGCACTTTGTACCAATGTGCTGACTATAGAAGTTGGTATCTCCTTCCTTTGATATACCAAAATAGGTAATTTAGTTTGTACCATGGTGAATTGAGGAGGGGCTATAGATATCTTTTGTGTCTAAATTTCCTCCCCTGCAGATGCCTTGTCTGCCTTCTCAATTTCATAAACACTTAGCAGTATGGGATTTTCACAAAGTTTGGCCAAGGTAGTGGATTCTACCTACATCTTCTTCAAGTCTTCCTCTATAAGGGGATTGATGTTCTAAGTGGCAGTATTAGAAACATCCTTAATCTTTATAGTATTAGTGTTTGGATTCAACTCATGTTGATGATTGACACTCGACACTAGTGTATCTAATACAATCTTTTCTGTCTATTGCTCATCCTTAGTTGGTGCCTATGTGTCTATGTTCATTTTAGTGTCTTCTACAATTGTATCTTTTTTAGTGTCTTCTTTGGTAACCTTAGTTACTTGTTGTTCATCTTTGTCCGCACCTACCTCAATAGGTGTTTTCACTATTGCCTTGGGTGCTATCAAACCATATAATGACTTCCACAACTTGGTGGACTTCTATACAACATCCTAAATATTATTCTATAATATAGTGAATGCCCTATATTTAGATTCAAATTTCCTAGTCTGCTTCTTTATTTCCTTTTCCATTGTTTTTCTATCCAATTCTAGCATCATTTGTGCAAGTAGTGTAGTCTCTCTGATTTGTCTTTCTATATTGAGACTATATCGCCACTTTTGCTCAACTCTTTCATTTAGATCTTTTGGTAATAAGTTGGCAATCTCATTTGGAGTTTTTTTTAGTGTTTCCATCATGGCATACATTGACTCCTCTACTTGGTTCATCTCAACTTTTGCAAGTTTATCAAACTCAATATGTGTGAGACTAAATAAGTTAAAATTATTCTTTATGTTCTCACATATATTGTCTAAATCTAAGGAAGGATGGTAACTTACCACTTTGAATTGGCTATTGTCATCAGATTCTATCCTTCTTCATCAAATTCAGCTAGAGCTATATACTTTCTCTTTGGTCTCTTCTCAGGTTCTTCTTCTTTACTAGCTAATCTACCCTCTTTTTTTTTGGCTTCTTTTCTCTTGAGCCATTTTAGTTGTAGCCCTTGTGCTTGCTCTAGAAGTAGGAACTATAGGCTTAGGTTTGGAAATCTTATTTTTTTTGCTCACTGCTGGAGTCTTAACTTTTCTCTTCTTCTTCTCAATTGTGGTAGGTGCTTCACTAGCTTCTTCTCCCTTGACACCTTCTTCAATTTCTACCTCTTATTTTTGATCTTCACCTTGACCTTGAGTAATAGCCAATGGTTCTTGAGAAGATACATCTTCATCATCATCATCTTTTTCTCCCTCATCAAATTTCTCTTTGCGTTTCTTGACCATTTTGTTTGTCTTTCGAATAGTTGAGGCAATCTCCAAATCCATAGTAATTTTGGATTTAGCCACATTAAAATTTCCAAAAGCAATAATCTTAGTATCAATTTCTTCTACAAGTAATGTTGTAATACTTGCAAAGGCTTCATCCACATTAATTTCATAACCCAGTGGTCTTAATCATCTCATTCTTGGAACTACAACCTGCACATATGTGAAGTCAGTGTCAACTGGAAAGAAAACAACATCAAAATGTTTCTCAACTAGTGAAACTAGGATCCTTGGTGTCTTTTCTTCATTGACTGCTTAAAATCTTCAAAGTAGCCAGTCATTACAAACTCAAAATTCTCTTCAAGTTGCTCAATAAATTCACCTATTTGCACTACAATAGATCTATTTGTTTTCAATGCAACTTTACCAAAAGTAGGGAATGTATTATGTACATAGAAGAATATACATACAAGAATTGTACCAAATTTGCATTGTGCACTCTTGGTCTTCCTTATTGCTCCCAAATTTTTTGACAACTGTTGCATCTACAAATCGGCAAGGTCATAATATGATCCTTCTTCACTATTTTGTAGCCCATGTCAACAAAAATATAAGGTAAACTATTGAGCACATTGGATTGATAGAATTTGTGTTCTATAATCCTCACTATAAAAGAAATTATGGGATCTAAGATAGTGTCAATTGTCATTCCTCTTTTGTTCCACACTACCCCTATATTCTTCTCAATAACTTCTTTTACTTCACTCCTCATGGTTTTGGGTCAGTCATGGGTTGGATACCTGGTTACTTTATGTACAATCTTCTTTGTAATCTTCACCATTCCATTATCCAACCATATAGAATTATCATGAAGTCTGCTCAGAACTATCTTTATCCATTTTATTTTGAAGACGTTGGGGAAATCTAAGGCACATGTTAACCCTTTTCTCTCTACAATTTTGAATTCATCTTTCAATAATCCATTTTCACATAGTTTCCCATAGATTTCTCTAATTTCCATGTCACCTATGCTACCCACCTTGTATGTGTAGCAACATCTTACATTTTAAATCATTAAAATTTGTGATGGTATCATCGATAATGCACTAGATGGATCTTGCTTGTAAGAAATATTAGGAATAGCTCTAAAATTTGGTTGTCTGATCTCATTGCTTATCAATTGTACCATTTTTGGGCTAACTTCAAGATTTTTGTACCTTAGGAGCTAAAGAACTAGAACTAGACACCATTAAAAAAAACTAGGGTTTGCAAAAATTCAAATTGTGTAGCTTGGCACATGATACATACCTTTTTAAATCTACTGAGATGATGTCAAGCAACTGTTGAATCCTATTTGCAAACACTTTTAATGATCTCTTCAATTTTTTTTTCACTCTTCATGCTTTTGTTCAAATTTGAATGATGTCAAATGAGTAGAAATCGATCAAATAGACCTTAAAACCTCACAACTAATGCTCAATGCTTACACAACTATAAGCTCAACTTCAATAGAACTTTCAAGTCACTTATCTTCCATGAAGTTTCCTTTACACTTCACAACCACTACGAGATTGGTCAACACTATCATTTGTGATAGCTCAAGAACCATATTAAATTTTTTTTTTCTCAACAGTAACATGAAAACTAACAAAACTTAAAGATTTCTTCTGGGTTATAATCAACACCTTGTATCTTTCTTCATGCAAATATAATCTTTTTAGAACTAAATCCTTAGAACTAATGTATAGTATGTTTTTAAATATTAGTCCCATACATACCTCTTGATTTCTTAATTGGAGGTGGTGTAATCACCTAACCCATTGGGTGAAGTGATCCCATCTGAACTTGGTGTGCTGCAATCTTCCTTTCTCTTCCATGTCTTGTTCATCTCATCTCTAACATTTTCAACATTTGCCTTTCCTTTTCCTTTGTTAAACTCACTGCTTGGAGCCTTTGACCTTGTTGGACAATTCCTACTTATGTGACTGATCTTTAAACAACTAAAACATGTAGTTTGACTCAACCATCTCTTGTAGTCACTTCTGAAATGTATTGTTATGTAATTTTGAGCAACATGTCCATACTCTTGACAATAGTAACAACTATACCTAGTATTATAATCCCAATTATAAGAGTTTCTATTGTGCTTTACCTTTGTCTGCTTGTTGATGACCATTTATGCTTGGATCTGCACTCATATGCTCTATGTCCATACTTCTGATAGTTATAGAAATATCCTTCAAATCTTCATGTGCTTATGGCCTTGGTTCTTCATTCATTTTCTTGATGTCCTTGTTTGTTGAATTTGTAGAAATGACCCATGAACTTCTTCTTAGGATTCTGGTTTGTAGTCTTGCTCATGTAGACATTGGCAGTATGACCTATCTTACCACAATTATGACAAGTAGGTTTGAAATTATTACCTTTGTTACTTCTTTCTTCACCACTTTTAGATGATTCTCCTTCTTTAGTACTAGTGTAACCCAATCTAGAAGTGTCATTGTTGGATCTAGGAGATCTTATCAATTGCTCAAAGTACTTGATGGCTTCATTAGGTTTGTTGAAACTTTTAGCAAACTCCTTTTCTCTTTTCAGATCATTTCTTAGTTGTTCATTCTACAACTTCACTATGGTGATATCAATATCCTTTGCATTCAGTTCATGATTTGCAATCATCATTTGACTCAATGTTTCCAATTGCATGTTAGCAATTTTATTTACCTCTAATGTTTTCTTTTCTAGTCTATTGGTCAAAATCCTTTTGTCATCTTCAATCATGACCTTGTCCTCTTCAAATTTATTTATTTTCTCAGTCACCTCACATACTAATCATGATTGGAATTCTTGTTCTCTCTTAAGATTTCTGACCTCTTCAGTTATAGTTCCATTCTTTTCCATCAGATCTGCAACGATTGCATCAAATTTATTAGTGTTTCTATCTACAAACAATTCAGCAGTGTCAATCTCTTGATAATGTGTGTCATTTTCTTTAATAGTTATTTCCTTCTTTCTCTTGAGTGATCTCTTTAACTCATTTCTTGCTTCATTCGCTTGATGTAGGGCAAGTCGTGTTTCAATCTTCTAGTTCTCAATAGTCTTTCCCAACTTGTAGACTTCCATCCCCAAGATTTTTCCTCAAAGATGCAAAGCTTTACTTTCCAAAGAACTCTGCTCTAATACCAATTGTTGGAGATACAATAGGGAAGTAAACCCTGAGGTGGGCGGGGGGAGGGTGTGTGTGAATCAACACTTAAAACTATCAACCTCAAAAACATTCACCACATATCCATCTCACAATCTATGCATATAAATTGAAATTCCAAATTAAGCATATACATTCATAGCATGAAAGTAAAACATTCAACACATTTATGATACAAGATATTTGGTTACCCAAAAACCCTCCAAGGAAAAGGTAAAATTGGGGTGGGGATGACACCCACAAATCTTCACTACTGTAGTAATAAAGTGTATCAAATGAAGGTTACAATGTCTTGATTATGAAACATGATCTACCCTGTGAAATTTTTGCCCTATTAAATGCTTACAAGATTTTTAGATCTTACCCTGTTAAAGGATTTCAACACCTTTTTAGAAGTGTTCTTGGTAAAAGGACTTTGATTTACAATGAAGTAAGCACCTTGTTAAAGGATTTACAACATCCTGTAAAGACTACTCTATTAAGAGATTTAACCGATTCACCTATTAGAATGTCTTAGCAATGATCCTTCAGTTAGCACTCTATTGCTTGATGACAAATCACCTTTTTCTTGATGTGTACTTGATCCTTTCTAATTAGATGTATCTCTTCCATCTTCTAATTCCTTTCCTCTGTTCTTCTCTAACTAATTCTACAATGTAAATCAAATTACAACTCCTTAGTCACCATGAATGCTCTATTTGTGCATGCAAATTTCTCTCCTTACTCATTACACAATCATAATTTTTGTAGGGTTTTTCCTCAAGAAGAGCTAGGTGACTTAGGGTTAGGTATGAAACAATGATTATGATTCACCCATATTGCCACTTAATCCTTCCCTTTTTTTTTGATTGGATGCATGTAATGCATAGGGATTCACAATAAAAAATTGTTCTTATCATCTAAGATCATAAAACAATCTTGAAGTTAGCCCAAAAATGGTTTACATAGAAGTTTGTGCCATTACAACAACTATGTCAAAACTGTATAACTCGATACTTGAAGTCCCTGATGCTTAACATCAACTACAACTTCAATGCTGTAAATTAGCCTTTGAATGACTTGACATCCATTGATCACTCAACACTTGAATAACTAGGCATACACCATCTGTTTGGCACTTGACTAACTCATCACTTACTAGTTATTCGGTATGTACTAAATATCCTTCGCTCAGCATATATTATCTGACAACTTATGCTTGACATGTATTACTTTATTGGCATGAACTAGGTAAATGAATTAAGTATATTGTCACTCATATGTCAAAACCAATATGATATTAATAAGTACTTCATAAAATTATGGATCATATAGTGATGAGAAAAATTGAAATTATTGATAAACCAAACATATAATGAAGAGGAAACTTGAAAAATTGAATGCTGAAATGTTGAAATGAAATCTATCAAGGATCAAACACCAATGCTAGAGTTACAACACAATGTGAATTTGATTTTAGATTTAAACAAAAAACATGACATAAATCATTCCCCATTTTTTTTAATTGTGAAGAGCTGCGTGCAAAAGAGGGTGGAGAGCTTTAAGCTAAAAAAGTTGGTGGAGATTTCATTTCCATTCCCTTGTGATCACTACATTTCATTTTTGTGCCCTTATGATCTCTACATTTTTTTTCATACACTTGGTGGAGATCAATAGAGATCAACGATTTCATTACTATATTCTTGTAATCATTGTATTTCATTGTCACACCCTTATGAGCTTTGCATTTTGTTAACGTGCCATTGTGATCACCATGTCCTTTTGCTGCAATTTTTCTTCCATGTCATGCCCTTGTGATCTACGTGCCCTTTGCACTAGAACATTTGGGGTCAAATTGTGAAAGCCATGTAATTTGTGGTGATTTTCATATTTTTTTTGCAATATGTGATGGTAGTGTAATTTGTGGTGTAGTTTGGGCCCAAATGTAGTAGTGCTTGCTCTACAATTTTCTTTAAGGGGAGAAAAGGTACCTATGTAAATGTTCTTTCATTTTCCTTCTAAATATGTATCTCTTTATTTTTTCCCTAGCAGGTGATTGGAGAAGCTTCTCTTTATGTATATGTATGTACACACACACACACACACACACACACACACACACACACACACACACACACGTGTGTGTGTGTGTGTGTTTGTATATATATATATATATATATATATATATATATATATATATATATATATATATATATATATATATATATATATATATATATATATATATATATATATATATATATATATATATATATACACACACACACACACACACACAGAGATCACAAGGGCATGACAACAGGGTGTAGAGATCACAAGGGAACAATAATGAAATGTAGAGATGTAGAGATACATACATACATGTGCATATGCAATTTTATCACCTTAGAAAACTATATTTGATCTTTTATCAATCACCAAGAGATAATATAATCTATAAGTATAGTTTTTTTGTACACTTAGTTTGGTATAAATAGTTTTGATTGAATTTATCTGAGTGAGTCTACTCATTATGATAATGGTTCCATTTATTGGGTCTTTAGAGGAGAGAGAATTACAAAACATTAGATGTTGTTTCTAGCTCAAATATTCCCAATTTTATGTTTACAACTCAAATTCTCTCTGATGGCCTGAGGTAAAACCCTCATTACTGCATCCAAAATTAAGGAATAAAATATGATTATGTCCCCAACAGAGAATTGTAATGCATATTCAATCTAAATTATAGTCTTTGAATCTCAATACTCTGATCCAAGCCAAGAGCCTCTAAATATTGAAATGACTAAACTCCCTAGGACATTGAACTTGTTGAACCTCCTTGAACTAATGGAACCATTTTAAAACAGGTTCAATGAGATTCAAAACCCAAGAGAGACTAATATATAAACCTCAAATAAGGGGTGCATGCTATGGTGGGAGAGGAGGAAGATGGTTGTGTGAATGGTTGATTGGGTAAGTTGCAAAAAATTAGGGTGTTAGTTGCAAGTAGTTTTATTAATTTAAAAAAGGGAATCAACTTTGAAAGTGAGATGATCAAAATTGGCATGTCCATCCTTACGATAAATGTATTTATCTTAGAATAGAAAATTACCTCAAATGACAAGTGAAAAAATATTAAATGTATGGCAAATCAAAAGAACATTCACCTATGCTATTTTTGAAGGACAAAATATAATAAAAATATAATTTGGTGGAAAAAGTCATGAGCTATATGGCTCCACATTGTAGCTATTTTGTTGTCCAGTAGTGGAAACTCTTCACGTTAAATATGAAGATCTTGAAATTAAAAAAGATAACTATCAGAGATCTATATTTGTGTTTTAGTGATAACAAATATATAGTCTAATTTTAAGAAAAATAGCAGTCTTAAATGTATATGATTAAATAAAATAAATAGGAGTACTAGTTGTAGTTGTATAATTCTAGTATTAATGATTATGTTAAACAAAATGTTCATTAAAATAAGTATGAAGTAACATAAATGGATCATCTCCTCGATCCTATTATGACTTCATGTGAATTCATTTGATCATTACCTAGACAATATTATGCATGACATCTTTACTCAATCACCAAGAGATAATATAATATGTAAGCACAAATTTCTACATACTTATTTTGGTATGAATTGTTTCAATTGAATGCAAGGATAATTTCTGGTGCAAATTCAAGACTTGAATGATTAATTTAATTTAGCACAAGTACTATGCAAGTATGTGCCTATGCATGTAAAGAAATTCACATAGTGAATTGATATACATACATACATACATGCACATATGTATACAATCATCATAATCAATTATCCTTGAATTTGACCAAAGCTATTATATATGAACAAGAGATAAATGTTTAGAAGGAAAAAAAAAACATTTACATAGGTACCTCTTTTCCCCTTGAAGAAAATGACAAAGTTGGGGCACAAGGGTCACAAGAGCACGACACGAAAATGAAATGCAACAATCACAAGTGAACAAAAATAAAATCCTAGATCTCCACTGATCTCCAGCTCTCCACCTTCTTTTGTACGCAACTCTCTATAATCAATCAAAATAAATGGGGAATGATTAATGTCATTTTTTCTTTTCTTTTTTGTTTATAATCCATAATCCACAATCCACAAGATTTCTTTGTATACATACACACATACATAAAGACATATATACATATACATATACATATGTATATACATACATCCATACATACATACATATATATACATATGTGCATATACATACATACATACATATACATATATATATACATATATATATGTTTATATATACATATATATATATTCATGCATGTATATATGTATGTATGTATATATATATATATATATATATATATATATATATATATATATATATATATATATATATATATGAAAAAATAATGCACTTTCTAAGAGTTTACAATTGTTCAACAAAATTAATGTTTTACAAGAAAATGCATGTGAAGAATTGTTAGGTCAAAAGCAAGAACATGCTGTTGAAATAATACAGAAAGTGCTTGACATGAGAGGTCCAAAAGTGAGGGTGTTGTCCAATCTTGAAAACTTGAATGCTGAAATGAAAGCTATAAATAATCAAACACTTATGCCAAAGTTACAACACAATGTGAAGTTGATTTTAGATAAGGTAGAGGCAGATATTTAGAAGTTTGATAATCAAAATTTAAGGCATGAAAGAAAAGAAGGAGAAACTTTAGAAAGATAAGGAGAAGGAGTGGCTTTAGAAAGAGAAGGAGAAGGACCAACTTTAGAAAGAGACTGCATGATAGAAACACATCTAGAAACAACTCCTTACACTCAACTCTTCATTGAAGTTATTCTTCAATTCCTTGCATATGCAATTTTATCACCTTGGAAAATTACATTTGATCCCGCTAGCTAGGAACAACTGATTGTTCATTTTATTGTACCTAATTTGATGATAGTTCTATAAGAATTTTTAGTCAACCTAACTAATAAAAAACTAGACCCATTTAACTGGGTTATGGCTAATTTCTTTCTAAAAATATTTTCTATGATATGTTTTTGTAAAATTTCTTGCAAACTCTGCCCATTTTTCCTGGTCTACATTATTTTTGTGGAGGATCTTGAGGTAAGTAACTTAGCATGGGTTGAGAGAGTTGTATTGTTTTATTATTTGGATTCTAGATATGTTTGTATTTGGATCAATTTTGTTGTTGTTCTAAGATGTAATAAGAACCTTAAAAAATATCTCTCAATATACATGTTTAGAAGGAAATATAAAGAGATTCCTATTTAGAAGGAAAAGAAACAAACATTTACATAGCCCTTGAAGAAAATCATAGAGCTATGGCATAGAGATCACAAGGGTATGCCATGACAACAAAATCATACAGCAAGGGCACGGTAATGAAATCATCGAGAAAGGGCATGACAACAAAATGTAGAGATATCAAACCAAAACCTAGCTAATCATGTGATTGCTACCCTAAACATTCTAAATGAGAACATCAATAGTTTGGGAAAATCGTCGAAAAATGCAGGAATCAGTGGGGATAAGGAAGAAAAGGCCAGCTCAGACCTCAGGAAGACTAAGGGGGAAGTGAAAGAGACCAGGGGCAAGGTGGAATGAACTAATGATCCAAACCAAGAACATGTGGGCTTGAAGATCCAGAGCAACAACGAGGGAGCAAAAAATCTACATGATCTAGATAGTGAGAAATAATTGCTAGTGGTCTTATTTTTTGCTTCATACTATCTTTAGTTTAGTTTAGTGCATCTAGATTTTGTCTACTGGCCTCAAGCTTGTCTTTTGTTTTTGGCCTTTGTCTCCTGGCTGCAAGCTTGTCTTTTGTTATGGCTTTTTATAGGTAGTTGCATAGGGTCTGGGCTTTATTTAATATTATTATTATAGATATTACGTAAAAAATCTCGAGTTTCAGGATCCTTGTAAAACCTATTTTTCTTAATAAAAAATAAAATGTAGAGATCACAACAATGAAATTACAGAGAAAGGGCACAAAAATAAATGCAAAGATCAGAATAATGAAATGCACCAATCACAAGGGCACACCAATGTTCAGAGATCTCCATCCTTGTTTAGAGCTGTCCACCCTCTTTCATGTACAACTCTCCACAATAAAAAAAATGGGGAATGATTTATGTCATGTTTTAATTTTAATTTTAATTTTTTTTTATACTCATGCGAACATCAAAATTATGACACCAACATCAGTATTGTGATGATGACGAAGACAAATTACACCACCGTCACAATTTGACCCCAAATGTTGTAGTGTGAAGATAAAAGGAGGTAAATTTATTTTTACTACTTGAAATATTTGTCGATGATAATATATTTGGAGGAAAAAATGTATTGTGTAAGACATTTGCAAATGAAATGAAGAAAGAGTTTGAGATGTCTATGTTTGGAGAAATAAAGTTCTTTTTTGGATTGCAAGTATATTAGATGAAATATGGTATTTACATCACTCAATCCAAGTATATGAAGGAAATCTTGAATTTTTTTGGTATGGAGGATTCAAAACCTATTAGTACTCGTATGGTGACTAGACACAAATTATCCAAAATTGATGATTCTACTGAAGTAAATCAAACATTGTATAGGTCTATGATTGGACAATTGTAATATGTAGTTCATAGCAAACCTAACATTGCATTAGCTATTGGGATTGTTGCAAGGTTTTCTAAATTTTTTAAGGAGAATCATTTAATGGTTGTTAAAAGGATCATGAGATACTTGAAAGAAATAGAAGACAATGGTCTATACTACAAGAAAAATGACAAGTTTGAATCGAGAGCCTATATAGATGTTGATTGGGCTAGAAACATTGATGAAAAAAAGAGTACAAGTGGTGGAGCATTTTTCTTAGGAAAAAGATTGGTCACTCAGACCAACAAGAAACAAAATTGTATATCACAATCTACTACTAAAGCTAAATATGTGGCTTTTGCAGTGAATTGCACAAATGTGGTATGGATCAAATAGTTATTCAAAGGAATGAAGGAGGAAATTACTAAACCTGTGGTACTCTACCATGGCAATAAAAGTCCTATAATCATATCAAAGAACCCTATGATACATACAAATATAAAGCACATTGCAATAAAGTATCTTTACTTGAGAGAGTTGGTTCAAGAAAAAGTAGTGAGAATAAAATATGTGAATAGAAAAGAATAGATAGTTGATATATTCACAAAGGATTTACCTAAGGATACACATGAATATCTTAGAGGTAAACTAGGGGTGATACCCCTATCCAAATATACTTAAGAAGCAAGAGTAGTATTGTGCATCAACTAAGTTGAATGACATATTTTACAAATTGATGCAATGGATCTTACTTTAGGACCTTTGTGAAGTAAGGAAGGAGCTGAAATAGAATATTTACAGTCACATGCAAGGTGACAGAGGGAGAACTTGAATTGATTATATCTACGTGTATAAAGACAAGTCTTTGACATTGTTGTCAAAGAGGGAGATATAAGAAAAATAGAGAGATATAAGAGAAAGGGAGATATAAGAGAAAGAGGGAGAGCTTACTGAGAATATATAGAAGGAGATGTCAGAGAGACATGATTAATATCAAATGAAGAGATCAAAAATTGGAGGAATGCACACATATTGATAGAGGTGTTGAGATAATGGGTGTTGCACACATTGCATAATATTGTTATTATTATTATTTTATTTTATTATGTAATGATGGACGTGCAAAATGTAAAGATTTCCATGGAATATTCTTGATGAGTTGTATTGTAACATTGTGATAATATTTCATGTAATTATTTAATATTGGGGAAAATAATTAAATGCCCAATATTAAATGTGGGGTCAGTGGGTTAGGTAGCACATGGTTTTAGCACATGGTTTATGTAATACCACTTAGTGGTTTTGTGGGACTTGCTACTATATAAGCAGCCACAAGGGTAGTTGTTGTAGAGAGAGAGAGAGTGACAAGGAGAAGACAAAAGGCAAGAGTCGAGCGGGACAAGGCTTGACAGGTTAGCCAAGGGAGCATTTGTGAAGGTTGGAAGCATGGCATGGGATGTGTGGATTCATGCTTGTTCACATAGTTTGCTCGGTTGTGGCTATGGCCATGAAGGCTTCCATGGTTGTATGGCAATGGTATTTTTGCTGAATAATACATGATGATGGATGCTTTTGGAGGCTGGGTTTTTCCCTCAATGAGGGTTTCCCAGGGTATATCATGTGTCACATTTTGTGGGTATGTTGTCTATTCTCTTGCATGTGGATTTTAATTTTGTATTTATTTTAGATCTATTATGGGTTATGTGGAAACGGTTATATTCTTTATTGCCAAGTTTCCTTACAAGAGGGAGAGATTTCAATACAAGGTATTAAGTTTCATTTTGGTATTGTTGTTGGTATTGGTTTGCCATTAATGCCAAAGAGGGAGATTGTTGAAATGAGATTGTAGAAGAGAAGAAGATTGATGAAACCTATCATGGAACAATCATTATTTTGTCACTAGTGTCAAACCTAATACTTGTTGGTGAGACAATTGTTTACTTTGGTCTGAATGTTATCATTTGTTTGATTGATAAAGAGGATTTGAAAAGAAAGGATAACAAGAGAACCTAGAGAAAGGTTGAGTTATTTGGTGTATAAAAGGAGCACTAAGACCAAGCAAGACATTGATGATATAGTGTATTATTTATCTACTTAAGGCTATAATGAAAGTATACTTGAGAAAATATTTGGAGAAGGCTAAGTAAAGAAATTTGTTTGCCAAGCTTGACCAAGTGAAGAAAGTTAGTGTGAGCCGAGTAAGAGAAATCTAGTTGGTCCTAAGTGAAGACAGTTAGTATGTACTAAGAACTAGTAAAGACCCAATGGATGCCGAGCAACCCAGTGTTGGCTAAGTATCAGAACATAATGTTTGCCGAGAAAACAGTGTTATTTTTTACTACTAGTAAAATGTGTTAGATCAAATACTTAATGAATCTGAGCTGACAAAGTTGATTTCTTGAATTGTGTGAAGCATGTGGAAAATTACTATGATGACTCGGTGGCACAAAATTCAAGATAAACTATTTTGAGGTGAATTTGAAGAGGATTGTAGAGGAAGTTTCTAGAAGGGATAAAATGGAAAAGTGGGTAGATTAATTGAATCTTACCTAACCATAGAATGGATGAAAAGACCTAAATTCTCGATTTATAGAGATAGCAAGCTAGAAGAAACAATTGTCATGTGTGAGAACCTAAGAAAGACAATAAGTGAAGGGTGTTGCTTCATATGGTGGCCGAATAGAAGAGTTTGTAATTGACATACAAAGAAAGAAGGCTTAAGGGATGAATGCTTGAAGGGTAAAAAAGATGTTAGAGATGAAAAGGATGAATGTCAAGTAGAATGGAGG
Organism: Cupressus sempervirens; assembly: GCA_028749045.1. NCBI lineage: Eukaryota > Viridiplantae > Streptophyta > Pinopsida > Cupressales > Cupressaceae > Cupressus > Cupressus sempervirens. The sequence goes on from CM053791.1 coordinate 507,956,028, forward strand.
ATTAGATGTGAGATCTGTAATCTGCAAGTGAGTTTTTATTGTTATTAAATCAAGTCCTACTATTATGCTCTAACAATTGTATCAGTCTAGATAAATCCTTTGGATTATGTTTGACCTAATAGTTATTAGTAAATCCTTTAACATGGCAACATTCTAATAGAATGTTTTTAGTCCTCTAACAAAGCTCACTCCTAACAGGGTGATTGAAATCCTTTAACTAGGTCACATTTAACCGTGTGCATTATAACCTTTAATAGGGTTGGCTCCTCACATAGCTCACTTCAGAAGAGTGAAAATTGGTAGCATATTTTTCCCAAACTAGGTTTCCACATAAAATCCTCATGTCAAAATTTGTGATTGATTATGTGGTTTTGTATCTTTACATTTCTAAAAAATTATTTTGACATAGGACAACAATATGCATATGTTTAAGATATTGAATGGTCAATTCATGCATAAGGATAAGTTGTGTAGTACTAAAAAGTTTTATTTGTACATTTGGACCTTGGATAATTGATTCACCCCCACTCTCAGTTTTTATAAAGTATTCCAACACAAAATTTTGGGTATACATAAAATATGCATCAATAAACCAAAAATATGATGTGTTATGGGTGTAAAATATGCAAATTGATGCAAAAATCACTCTACACTAGCACATACCTTAGGAAGTAGGTCACTAACAATTATGACCTCTCTTAAGACCTCCATCTTGGTCAATTCTATCTCCTTCATCATCCTCCACACTTCTCTTAAACTTCTCCAATATAAAGAGGTAACAAATGAATGGTAAGCATCTCTATTTATAATGTTTTGAAGGAAAAGTATGGCTATAATTAAAGTTTTCCTTTTTATGCATTCACAAGAGGTATTCACTCTTTTCATTATAACTTGGAGCTATGTAACACCAAATTTCTTGTTATTATAGGTGTTGAAATCATGATTTAGTTACACTCTCTTTAAATTTGGTTAATTGAAGTTTTGATAACTTTCTCATTAGTTTTGAAGGTTCTTTTAATCAATCTGCATATCCAATTCATAGAGATAGCTAAATCACCCTAGATTTCACCTTTTCTAAAAGAGAAAGCTGAAATAGGGAGGCAAATTGGAACCTTTGAACCTCCCAAAATCATTACTAGTAAGCTCTAGGTGATTTTTGATTTCTCACTAATTTGTGTTCTCTAGGGTACAGGTGCTAACACTTTCTTGTAGGATCATGACATTGTGGACTTTTCTATATCCTTTTTTCATCCAAGTAAAAGCTTTGTTTACTTTACCTTGCATATTCATGTAGTGTCATATCAAGCTAAAGTTGGGGATAAAGTTATCATCTTAAATTGGAAGATCTTAAATTTATGATAGTTTGTACCTATTTAATATAATATAATTTTAAATTTGCAATTAAGATGCATTTTCACATCTCTCTTATCCTTTTCCTAAATGGAATCTAGGTAAGACCTAATAAGTCCTCCTTGGCATTCCTATCCTATAATAAAAAATTTTAGGTAGGATTTATCTACTTAGGTCCTCCCTTTCCTCCTATCAATTCAACTCTTTTGCCGCACCAAAATGGGGTTTCCTCAAAATCTGTACTTTATTTCTTAGTTTCAAGACCTATTATAGGATTCTAAGTCTACCTTGGGAAATGCTACACTTGTTTGGTAGGGACATAATGTTACAAGCTAGAGCCACCATTGCACCAAAAGATTGACCTGTTAATGCTTGATACAACCACTAGTCTTATAAAATATAGGAGGTGGTTAAGCCATGTCACGAATCTTGAAGGGGAAGGTTGATGGTTAGTCCAACAATTCCCCCCTTAGCATTTACCGAGTAGATTTGAACCTATTACCTTGCTCTAATATGATTGTTACAAGCTAGAGTTGCCATTGCACCAAACTATCAACCTGTTAATGCCTGATACAACCACTAGACTTATACAACATAGAAGGCAGTTAAGCCATGTCATGAATCCCAAATGGGAAGGCTAGAGGTTAGTACAATAGGTAGTGTGTTCCTACATAATTAGGGATGTAGTACATCCCCATTGGAACAATAAAGGATGTAGTATGTCCCTTCATGGCTCCCATTTTGGGTCCTTCTTATTGGGCCCTTCCTCAAGATTTGATTTGGAACTTGGTCTTTGAGCTTGATTGACCCACATGAGAAAGTTAATATAGAATCCTTTACAAACACCCTCAATTGATTCATTTGGCAATCAAGTATGTGTGATAACTCCTAAGAAATAAAAAAAGATCAAGCAAGCATACACAAACTTCATGTGGACAAGCCATTTTGGACATCCCAATTTGTCTTAGTACATTTAAAAGGTGAAAGAAAGGATTCCTAGAAATATCCTTTCAAGAAAGAGAGTTATTCATATCCTCCTCCCATTCTATTATTCAAGAATTCAAGATTAAATCATGTAGTCGAAAACATGAATTATGAGTATAGCTTAGAGTACTTTACCCTTAGGGGCTTGGTATGATTTCTAGGTTATCCTAAAATATATGCATTGTTGTTTCATCATCATTCAAGCACAAAGCTTCATGCTAGGATTTGGATCTAGATATTTAGATATTGGCATTACATATTCAAAGCTCATACATGAGCATCACACATATTACAATTGACATTGGCACTATTAGAGACATAGTGCTCCCCTACTTTAGGAGAAAGTTGACATCGTGTGAAAGTTGACCTTGGTAGATTATTGAATGGTTTCTAGATTTAATAGATTTGATGGTTTTAGGTCTATATCTAGATTTGTTAGTCCATGAGAACATCACAACACACATAAATTCAAGTTTAAAGATTTGATCCTCCTTTGAGATAAGTTCTTTACTCATGTTTTTCAATTAAACACTTTATGTCTTAATTTATATTGTATATTTTGCATAGATCTAAAAGTAATTAATTAGGATCTCAAGGGAAAAGTGCATTCTTTAACCTATCTTCATAATCATTAGACCTTGTTTTGAGTTACTGCTCTTTTATCATTTGGATTGCATTGACCAACTATGGTTTAATACCTTTGGAATTGGTTTGAATTAATCCTTTTCCTTAAACTCATCTTCTTGAGGTGTGAGGCTATGTGATGAATCTAGGGTTGATTCTCTTGATTCACATTTTCCTAAATAAATTGTATAAGGCTAATTTCATGCATTATTTATGACAAAAAATGTGTGATGCATTTATTTTTCTTTTGTATCTCTTATTGTGATGAATGCATGTTTATCAATATACAACACAATTAAGATGATAAAACATTTGAAACCAAATAATTATTAAAGTCTCTCCATAATTGTAGAAGTTGAGTCAGGACATGTGTACCATGTGGATGTTGAGATGCAATTGTACAAATGCTTTAGGATTTGTTGTTACATCTTGAAGAGAAATCATGCCCATTGTGTATAGTTGTTGCAAAAAGTGTGAAGATAAATTGATAGTCATTTTTCTAGGGAGCAACTTGACCTACTTTTATGATTTAGAGGAGAGGAATATCTTGTTTCCATATCTTTTTGAAATTTGTGTTAATAACTCGATAGACTTTTTTTCTAACACTATACTCTAGATTGATATCTATTTATTGAAAAATATGTGCAACATATATTTCATTAAACAAAGATAGAAAGTATTTGGTACAAGATCTCAAAGATAAAGATTGGATGCAACCCAAGGTAAGTAGTAAGATTAAGCTCAAAACCATTATCTCTAACTTTCTTTGTGATGGTGTTGGGCTTGTATTAAAGGGGATAAAAACTATAATAAGATCTTACAATCATTTCTTTTATAGGCTTACCTAGACATGATCACCACTTTGAAAGGTGTGCATGACTGATGCTTACCATAGTGTTGATTATACTCTATATTACCTCATTCTGGAATGGTCTACACCTATTTTGCATAATGTTGTCAACATTTTTTTGAGCTAAATGAGTTGTTTCTATTAGTGGAAAAATATGATAAACTACATTAATGAGTGTCACAATTTTGAAACTTAAGCATATTGAAGATGGTTGTCTATAATAGAGTTATCTAGAGATCTATCATGGTTATGTTGATTGAAAGATATGATTTCATTGAAAGTGAAATGCCTCTTTAAATTATATGTGTTGAGAAGATGCTATATCATCTTTTTCATTGCTTCCTTATATCTTTTAGCCTTGGAATGAAATATAGTAGAATTGTTCAATTTTCACGGTAATTTCCAAAACTTTCTTTATACAATTATATCTCTAATTGACAAGATGATTTATGGGATTCCAAAGTGTATCTGGATACACTAAAATTATAATTGACTTATTTTTGGAGAGAAGATTTATTTCTTGTAAGGAATAAAAATTAACATGATTGAGAATTTATCAAATTTTATAAAAAATCATGTTTGGTGTTAGGGTATCCTACTAGGAAGTTCACAAAAATCACACACACACACACACACACACACACACACACACACACACACACACACACACACACACACACACACACACACACACACACACACACACACACACACACACACACACACACACACACACACACACACACACACACACACACACACACACACACACACACACACACACACACTCACACACTCATGTATAATGTATAATGTTTGACTAAGAATTTTTATGTATGATATCATTTATATCTTAAATGACTAAGAAATGACATAGATAATGTTATAGCTTTATTTATAAGACAAATGTGTGATAAGAAAATAATTTATATTACACACACATATGCATTATTTATTGTGTTTAACTAAGCATGCTGATGTACACTATCACTAATATGAGAAATGACATAGATATTCCCATAGATCTCTCTAGAAGTCAAATGTGTAATAAGATTTAAAAAAAAAAAATTAATAGTCCCCAAAAATGTTGGCATTAATTATTATATGCATTCATAAAGGTTATGGTAGAGCTAGGAAGCTATATTTAGGAAAATTTAACAACTAGATAATTAGAATTGAGTAATAAATATCAAGCATGTTGTATGTGGGTCGTATATGAGTTCAATGATGATTTTGAATACTTACCTTGAGATATTATCCATTGTATTATCCTAAAAAGTTAGCACTAATAATTGGATATTTTAGGACCTATTAGATCCCATTTTGGTGTTTTGGAGCCTCAAATGCTCATTATGCTTGATCACAACCAGCTGCATTTTTTGTGTGTGTACAATATGTACCTTACCTACGTCATCAATTGAAAGATTCATCTTAGAAGTATTGGTGGGGGAATACATGAGAATTTTATTTGATTTTCCTGATTGAAATTCTAGTACTATTTCTCTTCTTCTTTTCCTTATCCAAGTTTCTATATATTTAATAACAACATTTGTTCTTTGATTTATGTTTTCCTCCTCCTTTATAGTCTAGTCAATGATTGATAATGTTAGTTTACCCCAATCCAAGTATCCTGGCTCTATAATACTAGAACTGTCATCCTACATGCCTTAAATATTCATTCTTAATTGCATGGAAGAACAATCGTTTTATCTACTTCCTTCTGATCTTGAAAATCCTCCCAGAAATCCTCTAGTTGAGAAATCGGTTCCATTTGGCCTTCTAATTCTAGGACTTTCCTTACAAACTCTTTGTTGTCAAAATATTTTCACTCACCATAAAATTTTATATTGAAATTACATAAGCCACTTCTACTACTAATTGAATCCTTCATGTTCTTACAGGAGATTTGATCCAATTGAATAGGGAAAACCATTTCCCACTTCTCTTCAAGAAAAAAATTTATAATTAAAACAAAAATTTGGAAACATACCTCGGCTAGTACAAAACAATCTAATGCATACCCTGTCAATTTCATAGGTTCATTCTTGAAACCTCCAATTCTAATCTAGGTGAACCTCAAGAACTGAATATAGAAGTTACCATATGTTTGATCCAAGCTCTGTGCCATCAAAAAAATCCTTCTTTTTGGAAGAGGTGTTAGTTCAAAGCATAGTTTCCCTAAAAATATGTCATGAACTCTTTTATGATTTTCTAGAATCTGACTTCTTTGTAACATGGAACATTATTGGTAGATAGTTATCTTGCTATTTCGGGGTTCATGAGGGATGTTAGTGAGGTTTTGAGTATAGGATTAGTAGTATATTACATAGGAGGACATAAATATATCATTTTTAATTGTTTGTCATAGTTTCAACTTTTGTCTCATTGAACTTGCAATCAATTCCCCTTAGTCCAGGTATTGTTTCCCTTCTAATATTATTTCTATATATAAGTACATCCAATTTTCAAATAGATATGACTTGAAGGAACCTTTGACTCTATCAAATATTACTACCAAGTCTTGTACATGTTTTTTCATGTCATCTTTATTGAGACTTTAGGCAAGTGAGAATTCCCTTTATAAAACTTTTCTATCCAATGCCTTGCTTTGACACTAAGGTTTTTCTTGGGAAAACCATTGAATTTGGCTAAGGATTGTGTGGGAGTGAATTAAGAGTAGGATTCCTCTAGTATCTTGAATACTAACATTATTGTCCCCCAATTAAAAGAAAATAACACTTCACCATTGTATTTTTTTGTACACTTAGCCCTAATATCATAAAGATTTATACATTCTTGGACCAACTTGGACTCAAAACCACATGTGGAAATGTTATGATGGATATCAAGCCACTAAATAGTATTTTAAAGGTAAGGGGTTTAGTGAGGTTGCTAATTAGCCTTTTGCTAATAGCTTCTACATCTACTCCTTTCATGTCTATATCATTGATTATTGGACCCCTACAGTTTCTATTGGTAGTATAAATAAAAAGATATAAAGAGGAATACAAATTTATTCCTATTTTTACAATAAAAGAAAAATGCACTTTTTTCTACAAAATGAATGCACAAATTTCCATGTGATAGGGATCTTTTATTTTTAAAATAACTTTAATCCTACTCCACACATTTCTTTCCCACTCAAAAGTCAACTATTGATTGTGATTAGTGGAGATGATTGTGCACATGGATCACTCAAGATTCATTCTCCTCCCTTGATTATGCCTCTTTTGCCTCTTAATCTCCACCGTCCATTTTTCTTTAAAAAGGAGATTATGTCCCCATTCTTGCATAAGAATCAAGGAGTTTGAGCTATCGTCACACTGCTAGTTTGAAGCCTTGGTAATTTGGAGTCTCATTTCATTCTTGAAGTACTTGGAGCCTTCCCTCATCTTGCATCCTAGACCTTGTTCACCATGGCTAGGTTAGCATCTATCCATCTTGCATTTCAATTCCTATATTAGCTTGTTGGCTTCATGCATTGCATTGCACTTTTACTTTCACCATAGCTAGGTCTTACATCTCATTTAGATTAGATCTTGCATTTCATTTGAATCTTCTATTCTATGATGCAACTTACAAGGGTTTCTTAATTGGGTTCATTTGAGAGCCATTAAAATGTTTTTATTTTCTTGCTTCAACCTTGCATGTCATAGATAGAAAACTATAAACCACCTCCTAAGATTTTCCTCATCATGGGTATTCTTAAGTATAATGATTTATAGAAGTGTGCCCAAATTTGTACACACAATAACAACTTTTCAAACTTGAAGAAATAGTAAATTTCACAAATATGCACTAGAGAAAGTTGTAGATATTTACCTTAAGCTCACTAGATTATAATTTTTTTCTCCTTATACTCTTGAGTTTCATCATCATATTCTGCACTTTGGAAAAAAATACCAATTCATTGTGATTATATAGTGACTTTCAAATTGATAAAGGAAATAAAAGAACATCTCCAATGAGTGATTCTTGATTTGACTCCTCGTAGTAGGTGTTATTAATGATAGTCACTTCATAAATTTAACCTTATGATACAATGATTAATTTACCTAGTTGAACCACCTTTTTACTTACCCCATGTTGCCAATTATGTCTTCCCTTAATGTCACAACTTTAAAAGATTACCTTCTTTTTGCATTCATTAATCATACTATCATGTCATATCTTTATTTTTTACAATCTTTGAAAAACCTCCCCAAACCCCTTTGAGCTTTTTACAAATTGGTTGTGAACATTTCAAGATTGACCATTGCATCACGATTGTGGGTCCCACCACTGTCTGCATGATACCTATGATACCTTACCATTGAATCTATTTGAACCATTATGAACTTGATACAAAGTGGTTCAAACAGTTTCCATTGGTACAAGAGTTCAAGACTTTACACTTAGCGAATTTCTAACAAATGTGTGATGCATATAGACCCAACATATACAAAGGTGATTCGTTTAAGGCATTAAAAATACATAAATAATGAAACCCAATTGATGCTTGTTGGGTCCTTCTTCCTTTCAAAATCTCTATCAAATAATGGGCCCATCCTCCAACTATAAAGGAAGGGTAGTTGAATGCCTTGAAAGAGTGCATTTAGTTTCATGTCGAATGAGCTTCACATTACCCTTCAAATAGTAAGGGTGCATGACTTAGTTGGGTGGAATGCCGCTTATTGACAATGTATTCGACTATTCCCCCATAGCTACGAGAATATTTGGTTAGGAATGGAACAAATGAATAGAGAATTGGTATGGATCAAAGCTAATGAATAGAGAATTGGTATGGATTGAAGCTATCTCATAATACAAATTCATAGGTTAACAAAATAGGGACTTTTGGGGTTTTTCAAAGGATTGCAAATACAAAGGTTTGTGATAAGTTCAAGAACAAAATGAGGTATTGCAAAAAAATGTATGGGGACCAACATCAGCTTTGGCTGGAGATTGGGGTTCAAAGGGAGACACAGAGAACCTAGAACCTCTAGCTATGTAGATCTAAAACAAGGAAAGAAAATAAACATATAGAAAAAAAAAATACATAAAACACAACTAGACTAACTATATATAGAGAAAAAATTGAAAAAGAAATTAGAGCTTGTAAATTTTTAGATCTTGCCCATTGCAAATGAGTGGTATGATCATTCCATAAGGGTACTCCAATTTGAAAGTATTCATCCCAATGACCTCTTGAACCTTGAAAGGTCCTTTCCATAGAGACTCAAACTTTGTATGCATTCTTTCTAGTTCCTTTCTTTTATCCTAGAACAACATCTCTTATCCCTCCATGAAATTTTGAGGACTTGATTTCATATCAAAATTTGTTTGACCTTCATTTGATGTTTAGTGACATGATCCATCAATTTTTCCCTTTCTTCTTCCAGTTTTCTTAGGTGCATTACCAATTTCTCTAATTTTTTTTGAAAGAATTCATCGTCTATGACTGATTGCTATTTGGCAATGGAAATTCTAGGGGTAGAGACACATGAGTACCTATACCATACACAAGTTCAAATAGAGCCATCCCTATATCTCTCTCGGGAGCTATCCTCTTAGCCATAGGGCCTCATATATCTTCTTGTTCCAATCATGAGAGCAATAATTTACTAATTTCTTCATGATTTTGATGAGGTTTTTATTTCTCAACTCCACTTTTCCATTCCCTTGTGGAAAATAATCAAATAAATGTGATAGGGAAATACCATGTTCATAAAAAAACATGGTTAGTTCTTTGAATGAGAAATGAGTTACATTATCAGTCATGATCTTATGAGGAACCTAGAAGTGCACTAGTATATAGTATTTTAGGAAATCACACACCACATAAGAATCAACCCTTTTGGTTGGGATTGCCTCCACCCATTTGATAAAACAATCTTTCATAGTAAAAATATATAAATTCCCTACACTTGAGTGAGGGTTCAATGGACCTATGAAGTCTAAACCCCATTTCTTGAAGGTTTCATCTACCACCATAGGTTTTAAGTACAGTGCCACTAATTTGGGTTTCCCAACAAATAGCTTGCACATTTCACAACACCTGATGCAACAGTAAGCATTCTTGAATATGTCAGGCCAATAGAAGTGATTCCTTTAAATCTTAAAAGAAATTATTGTTGATGAAAAGTGTCCCCCACACATGTCATCATGGAATGTTTTGAAAATTTCCTTTTCCTAGGTCTCATCCACACACCTTAAAATGGTTCCATCTAATCCTTTTTTATAGAGAATGCCTTGTGCAATCACATAATTAGCTTCCTTGAGCTTTAAGTCACATTATTCTCCATATGTGAGATAATGGGCTACGTTTGAGAACAAAGAATCAACCAGACTTACAAGCAATGTAGTGGGTAACTCCTTTGTGCTTGATGTTTATGAACCTCCATCTTCTACTATCAATTTCCATAGGCCATACCCTCAAAATAAATTGGTTTTCTTGATAGTGAGATCATACTCCTAAAGTTTAGCTACCCATATCACTCTCTTGTTCATCCCTATCTCCTATTTTGTTAAGATGCTCTTGAATGGGTTCTTGGTACACATACAACTAAATGGGAGTGTAGACTATAATAATTGAAATGATTCACCACTTTTACCACAACAAAAATATGTTTCTCCATAGGTGAATACTCAATTTTGTTCTTGTTTAATAGAAAACTCATGAATTTTAAATGTGCTTTTTCTCCCTTCTTGTTCTTTTGAGTTAAGATCCCAAAGAGGGTATGCTCTAAGGTATAGAAGTAGATTATAAAATCCTTTCTAAAATTAAGGGTAATCAATATGGGTACTTTCTCTATGACAATATTTATATCCTTGAAATTCTTTTTTCATTCCTCACCTCATTTGAATGGTTTCTTTTCACTCATCCTTAATTATCTCAAAAAAAATTGGAATGAATGCTCTTAGAAATTTTATCTAACCAAAGAAAGATTGTACTCTACTTCTTTTAGAGGGTAAATTGAGCTATTGAATAGATTTGACTCTATCTAAATCTATCCTAATTCCATCCTTCAAAATAATTTGACCTAGGAGCTTTCCTTCCTCGACAAAGAAAACATAATTCTTTGGATTCAAAGAAATACTCTGCTCGTGACACCTCTACAACACAATTTTCAAGTCTCTTAAATGGTGTCTTCTTCTCTTAGAAAATATGTCAAATCATCTAGATAAACTACAATGACTCTAAGATGATTTCATAGCCCTTTTAAAAGTGGATCCAGCCCAAACAATATTTTGTTATAGGAAAAATTTCCTTGTGACATTATAAAAGTCATCTTACATTGATCTTAATCCACCACACTTATCTGGTTGTACCCAAAGAATCTATCTAACATAGACATCATATCTAATCTGGCCATAATTAATAGCACATGTTCCATCATAGGCAAGGCATAATTATCCTTCAAGCTAGCATGGTTTAAATTTTTGAAATCAATGCAAATTATTATCTCTCCATTCTTCTATTTGACTAGCACTATATTTTCTACCAACAAGGAATGATAACTAGGATATATAATTTGTCCCTTCAACATTTATCTAATTCTTTTAGTATTTCTTTTGAGACTTTGTGATTCTAGTTTCTCAAGTTTTTGCTTGAATTATAGGGCATCAGGTTTGAAAGCAATATATTGACTAAATTGACCATCTCTAAAAAAAATCAATTCATTATAGCCCCATGAAAGCACATATTTATATTTAAACAACTCTTTCACACAATGAACATGAGCTACCTATTGAGACCTAGTTAGGCTCTATTTCATTCCCAACATTGATTCTATCATATTGCTTCAAAGATTTAGAGTGTCAAGCTTTTGTTTCTACTATACTTTCATCTTTCCTAGAAAATAAATATTCTAAAGAGTCTAGACCCTTAGGAATTGAATTCCCTTATAGTTGTATCATGTCACTGCCTCCCTTAGAATTTTCACAAGTCTTCTTGCATTTGTTTCTTCAACCTTGAAACTAAAGTGTATAAAAACACTAGGCACATGCCATACAGTCCTTTATTAGAGAATCATTATTAATGACTTGCTATTATTTTTACTTATCTAGAACACTTGACCTATAAATTATCTCTATCCTATAAGAATCTTGTTTGAACTCAAGATGGGGTAAAAGTGGGGAAGAAGATACCACTAGAGAGTCAACTCTAGTATTTTCACTTCTAGGATTGAACTCAATAGAGAATGCATGGGAAAAATCAACTTCATCCTAGACTCTATTTCTATAATGTTTGAGTCTTTCATTTTTAACTGAAAACAATCCTCTCACCTACTTCACAATCAATCCTGCATCTTCTTTAATGATCAACATCTTTATTCCTCTGAGTTTCACCTCCTATTATCCAAAAAAAAAGGCTTCATACTCTACAATGTTATTTGTATTCTTAAAATATAGCTTGAATGAGAAAGAGATATAATCACACAAAGGAGATATTAGTACTAATCCCACACCTGAGCCCGAATTTGAATAACCTTCATCAAACTCCATATTCCATAGTCTTCTCTCTTCCTTCAAACTTCCTATAGTGAACTCATCTTTCTCTCTATGAAGGATAACATAGTTTTCAAACTGACATTCTTCATAGAGAATCTATGCTTTAGGATCATTTGAAAGAAAGACTATATATTTTTTCTTTGTTTTAGGTTCAAGAATAAAATTTTTCTTACCCATTGGTATAACAACCTCTAATTAATCCATTTTAATCTCTCTCCCCATATCTTAGTAAAAGGTTATGTTAAGAAACATGTCATAGCTAGCTAAGATGTCTACCATAATAGTCAACTTCACTCTTTTGTTAAGATATGTAGCTAAAACTACTTTGGTGTCCTTTACCTTTCCTATCAAGGTAACTTGTTTCCCATCTATGGAGTAACGTTGACCAAAGATTTTAGTAAGTGATAGATCTAGGGCTTTGAAAATAGTTGATGGCATAATATTATCTAATGCCCTTGAATCTATAATAATGTTACTCAATTTTCTACCATTTAAAAGAGAAGATAAGTAAAAGGGATTTAGTTTGTTATCTTCTCCATTAGTTTCAAAAAATATGAGGATGATTAAGATCTTGCATTTGACTCAAATTAGTAATGCAGATGAAAACAAGTGTTTCTTGTGATGTTGATGTTTCTCCTACTAGAAACTGACTAGTTTGGGCTTGTTGATTATGTTCTTCCTTGAATTAATTAATTAATTAATTAAATTCCTTAGGGTTCATCCTTAAGTACTCTATATGATAAATTGACATAGTAGAGGATTTAGAAAATTCAACTATGTTAAATATAGAATAATATGAACTTACATTATTTCTTGCAACATTTTGAGCTCTAGTATCTTGGCACTAGCATGAGTAGTGCTGATGACTTGATCTTTACATTTTGAAGTTGTGTTTGACGAATTCGTACTTGGAGTAAACTTGGAATTTATCTTATTCTAGGTAAGAACTATCCATGATATATCTTCAAGGGTGACCAGAATATCTCCTCTTCTATCAAAATCTAATTCATACTCAAGGCAAAAAGAACAAGAATTCTTGAGACCTCCTTGAGTTTCTTATTCTTTCAATATTTCACCAAGGGTATTTTTTGTAGCCTTCATTTGAAGGTGTCTCAACATGTCAAGAAAACTATCACTATCATTATCTAGAGTTAGATGAAATAACATATGGTCTCCTTCAAACTTGGTTCAATCTACTATTTAGGCCATGGAGAGGGTAATTGAGGAGACTTTCCACAGGGTTCATTGAATTTCCTTCGATTGACATCTTGATAGAGTGTTTGATAAGATGGGCATGCTCTATGTTGTTTCCTTTCGAAATTTTCCTTGTCATTCACCAATCTTTGCACAATGAGATCCGTCGTGGCCAAATATTGGACACCCAAAGTTTGTACCTCCTTTTTCTATTTTCCAACTATGATAAAATCATCTTCTAGTTCAATGGCTAGTCTTTTTACTACACCAAGGCCGGATACCCTACCCATCCTAAGGTAAAAATTGACATCAAGTTGCATTGCATGCAAGGAGAAACCCTTTTTTTTCACATCATTTAGCCTTAAATTCATAAGGATATGATGTATTATTGAACTTGGTAATAAAACTCCTTGTGGGTATGTTTATCTCTTTCTTCAATTGACTTAATTGAAGTAACAAAGTGTGTTAATCATTAGATGCTTGAATCTAGCTTCAAAGGCTCCTATAATTTCATTCTAGTTATGTGAGGTAGCACATGGAAGATGATGAAACCAATTAGCAATAGATTCAATAAGACTTTGTACAAAGATCCTTATTACTACATCTTCTTTTGGAACATCTAAGATACTGCAGGAAGAATAGAAGGCAATCATGTGATCTTCAGTTATTGTCTTACTATCTCCATTGAATTTAGGTAGAATATCTTGAGCTCCCTTTGGTAAATAATTGAGATTTTCTCCAAGGTTTAAAGGGCATATTTCCTATCCCCAAATTTGGTTTAGGGCCATCTTTGGCAGCAAAAATTTCAATGGTTGGATATTGATGCAAAGAGGCATTATAGTGTGAGGAATACTTAAGGCTTGTACAATAGCTAAGGAGTGTGAAGTTAGGGGTGGGGAAGAGGGTCTTTTACTAGATTTGACCTTCTTCTTCCATCTCAAGGTGTGATTAGGGGAAATTTTCAACCCTTTCAATGCTTCAAAATATTTATCTAATAACCCCATATTCCTATCAGTGCTAGTGTATATTCTTTTGACTAGCTTATTAGTTTAACCTTTTGATCAATTTCTTACCAAGGCTTAGAAAATCCTATTAAATAATCCCACTTCTTGAACTATAGGTATCCCTCTTAAGGCATTCTTTTATTTCTTCTTCTTCTTCAAGAACTTAGAGAACTTGTAGATACTAGTGGTTATTTCACTACCAAGCTAATGAATTCAAGTCAGATATTAAATCCCTTGAAACCTAAGTTTGGCTGTAGTATAGGGGAGACATCATTATGTGGTAAGACCATGGTTTTTCATTGCACAATAAATTGATTAGCATTGGGTCATCAATTTAAATGACTACTGAATAGAGTCAACAAAAATTTGTCGATGAAAAAATTCGTCTCTTCAATAAATGCTAACAAGATTGACTCTACTACATCCTTCAAAGATAAATGATTCACAATATTTGGGTAAGATTTAATGCTCATTTCCCTCTGAATTACAAAAGGTACTATTCCCTTATAAGGTTCTCAATGAACCTTATTCAACATATTCACATATGGCTACTTTTAATTTGAAAGTACTTAAGTTCACACACCTTATTCTTAGATAAAGGGCTTAGTACACTTAAAATACAAGGATGATTACAAGAACTAAAAGGAAAATTTTGTTATTTCCCAAAACCTAAATTGAATCCAAAAGTTTTTTTTTTAACAAATATTAAAAGATAGAATGAAAACATACTCTAAATTTAACAAAATAGAAGAAGGCTTGAACTTAGCATTCCTGAAGAAATACCAACTTCATAAATTAGAACACAATAGACTCAATTTATCATTGGGCTACAATTTTTATTATCAAAGTTCAAAGAGAGAGATACTTCTATTTCAGACTATATGAGTTCATTTTGCACCTTCCATAAAAAAAAAAAGGAAAAAAGAAAAAGCTATCTCTCTATATTGTCTTTTTAAATTCATGTTTTCTAACCCCTACTCAAGTGTATGCACCAACATATGTAGTCTTAGATAACTAGGAGGTTCCTTCGAAAAACTAACTTCATGGTGTTTAAAGAAATAGTTAAGTCAACTAAAAAATTCCTAGAGGATACCTATCCCCAAAGCCTAAAAATATTATTAGAAATTTATAAAGATTAAAGAAATAGATAAATTAGTTTCTACACCGTCAACTTGGTCATCTTCCATCATGGCACCTTGGGTAAGTTTCCATCTTCTATATGCATCAATGAACTATATGATGTTCATGTTGAGGTTCTTGAGGTTTAGTAGCCACAACCTCCATGTGTCTTTCTCCTAACTTAGATTTATAATGTGTCTTTTGTACTTGGGTAGTTGATCCATGTAGAGGAACAACATGGCCTTGACCTCTTTGACCTTTGTTAGATCTAATACTATGGGGTTCATTTATTCTTTAATAGTCTTTATGGTTCTTTCAAATATCTTCACTAGAGTTTCTATATCTTGACTCCCTTTGTCATACTATAGGATATCCATTTGGTTAATGACTTTCATATCTTTAGTCATGTTTTCATACATTTCCTTAATTGGCCTTTTGATATCTTGATCCCTTATGATAACATCTTTATATATAGACCACCTCCAAGCTATATTTTTCTTTATGATTTAAAATACACATGCATCAACCTTTTTTAGTGGATTCTCAACTAGAAACTTTTACATACCATATTTCTCAATTACCTCTAAAATCTATGTAACCACCACATACCATTTTTCTTCCTCTACCTCACAGGTTGGGAGTTGAGTTTGAATCTCCCCTATCTAGGCATCTCCATCATTAAAAACAACATTAAACTCATGGATAAATTTATGTCCATTTCTAGTTGCTCCATCGATCCAACTATCCATAGCTATGGCCATGGTTTTACCTTGTTGAAATTAGTTCAACAACTTCTTACTATCGGGGGAGTTTAGATCAAAAGCCTACAACACTTGTTCTTAGGGGAAAGGTCCAAAACTAGTGAAGCAATAAATATACTTGGCCATGGTAGTGATTATATTCTTGAGTTCCTTCTTATACCTACTATATTTTTGAGATCGTGTTAACATGTGTTGAGTTGATTTTTTAAGTAGATTCTCTTTAGCTTCTCTGTCCAAGATCCCAAGAACAAATTTGGTCATTTGAAAATAATTAACATTTAATTCTGATGTTCCCTCTTTAGGATTATAAATTGCAACCTTTGTAACCACCTTTCCATTCTTTGAATCCATCACTAGCCTCACAAAATTCTTGACCTTTTTTGTTGGAATTTACAAGTGGGAAGATTTACTTCTGAGAGGGGGGGTGAATCAGCATTAACAATATTTTCCCCTCTAAAAAATTTAGCTAAAAACAATCACATGCATCTATTATATCTAATTAACATTAAGTAAAGACATGCATGAAAATAGATAACACAAGATTTGATCACCCAAAAACCCTCCAAAATGAGAAGGTAAAACTAGGGTGGGGATGACACCCACAACTTATCACTGTAGCAATATGTAACTGGTTAAGGTTACAAGGTTTGACCATCATCAATGGTTTGTCCTGTTAAAGGCTCTACACCCTATTAAAAGTGACCTGTCTAAAGGAATTATAAACATTCACTCGGAATGTCACCCCGTTAAAGGATTTAACACCCTGTTAAAGATTTACAATATGGCTGCTAAACCAACCTACCATTATAGGATTTTCATTCTCCTAATACAATGGTTAGAAAGTATAGTATAATGTGTTGACCTGATGACTTATAAACTTTAATTGCTGATTCCAGATCCTTGTTTTGTCCAATCTAATCTGATCCTTCTTGATCTGATATAACTCTATTTGTAGTGCTAATACTCTATTCTTAACCAACTGATTTTGCAATGTTGTTCTTCCTCTAAGCCTTCATACCCCTTTCCTTTTCTTCAAAACTTTTCTAGCATTCTCTCATGCATTCCATACAATCCACTTGACACTTTTACACACTTGAATTATGGGGTTTCAACCTCCTTATAAAGGTTTTGAGACTTAGGCTTAGGTATGAATCTATGATCGAGATTCATCCATCTTTCTTGCTCAATTCTTTCTATTTTTTTGATTGGTTCCATGCTCTCTCCACTTTTCTGATTGGTTGCATGCTTATTGCATAGGGAATGTAATAGATTCAATCTTATCTTTTAGATCCTTTGAGATTCATCTTTAATCATCTCAAAAATGGTTTACATTTGAGTTTGTGGAGGCACAAACTCATATGTTGATTCTGTGTTACTCGATACTTATTAATTACTAATGCTTGGCTCATATAGGGATTTTGTCTTGTTCAGCTCCTATAGTAACTTTGTCTTGCTTGACACCTATACTTTGCTTGGAAAATACACTGACTTGGCATCAATTGTCACTCGACACTTGAATAACTTGGCACCTATTGAATTTCTGGCTCGCCACATATGGTAGCTTGACATATACATTATTCTCGGAATCAACTTAGAAATTTCTTAAGTGTGTTGACACTTGATTGTCAAAACTAATCTAAGACCAAAAATCTCCCCCTTTGACATGAGTGTCAAAAACACTTAACTAAGCATTATGAATCTGATCTCTGTGAGTATAATATACATCTTGTTCAACATATGTACAAAACTTCAAAAACTTGTTCAAAATTTTGTAGAAGACTATATACCTCAAAACTTGTAACTCCCCTTGAGTTGATGTGCCATTTCTATATTCAAAACTCCTTATGTTGGATTTGACTCATGCTATTTCCATGCTTTGCCTTATCATTTTTCTCTTCTGTGTTTCTACTCCCCCTTTCACACTTCTTCCCTTGTAGTTTTTGTATCCTTTTGGCTTTATCTCCTTATCTCCTCAAAACTCAAAATTTTATTATCTCCCCCAATTTATTATATCTCCCCCTTTTGGGATCTCCCCCTTTTTGGATCTCCTTATTTATTATCTCCCCCTTTTTGATACTTATGTCAAAGGGTTCTATGAATTAATTGAAAAATTAGCCAAAAGGGATTTGTTTACCTCCATTATGATCTTCAGAGCAACATCCCAATCATCTAATGCAATTTCCAGTGCTTTAAGCTAGATGATTGTCTCTTCTACAAGGTGTATTAGGCCTTCCAATGTAGAAATATTGGGATCTTTCTTCAAGACATTCTCTACATAGGCTAGTTCTTTATGAAAAACTTCCATGTGAGGGGTTATGGTAGATTGAATTTGTATTAGCTTGGCCTTAGTGTTTGCCTCATCTACTTAGTATAACTAATTCCTTTTGTGTGTGAAGTGTTGTAGCAAAATGCTTCTCAATTTGAGCTAGATCCTTTGGTAGCTGCATGCTAGATACTTTAAGATTCCTCTCCAAGCTCAATATCCTCTGGTTGGTCTCTTGTGTGAAGTATGAGGAATCACATAGTTTGGAGTATAGTAAGAATATATTCTCAAGTATTGCTTTTACCTTCTCTATCTTCTTTGCCAACTCTACTTGAGAAAGTGCTATCTGACCAGATATTTTCTCATTTACCTTCATCTAGAAGTTCTTTTCAAACCATTCAAGCAATTTGGCATTGGTGTCTAGGTCTTCATTCTGTACCTAGTCCACTATGTTGGATAATTGCTCCATTATGGGCTTTGTCTCATTAGGTACTTGCAAACTGAATGAATCTAGAAAGATGTCCTTAATTTCAATCAATGCTTACCTTTTCTTGTACTCATTTTTAAGTATCCCCTGCTTTTTCTTCCTCTTAAGTGCCTCTTACACTTCATTTATCTAATCTATGTTCATATTTTCATAGTCATATTTTGGAATGACTATCTCTTCATCAAGTGCAGGGTCTCCATAGTGAAGTACCCTTGCTACCTTTGTAGAGCTCGAGCCTAGTACTAATATTTGTAGTGGTACTACAGTAGTGTTCAATTGCTATATTGTTCTAGTGGGAGTCCCTGTAGTAGGAAAATTTATCAATGTTTGAATTGCGTCTTGTTCCTTCTCCTTAGGGGTCTTCTCCTCTTTTGTTTTTCCTTGATCAATGATTGTGATCTAAGAAGGTGCACCTTGACTTTGTGTTGTAGGAATAGAGATATTCTTCTGTCTTGTTTACTCCTTTGCTTGCTTCTTGGTAGTTGAAGTCACCATGACAGTAACTGTGGAATCAACCCTAGCTAATGCATCTTGTGCTACTTGCTCTTGTGGTTGTCCGCTTGTAGCTGTTGGAGTATGTGAAGATGGTTCTTATGGATTCACCTTCTCCTTTGTTATCTTAGCTACTAAAATTTTTAGTTCCTCCATACTCACCAAGACTGGATAAGTACATAGTTGTGATTCCAAAGTAGTTTGGTGAAGGATCATTTTAAGATCCTCTGCAGTCAATGGGTTGATGTTCTGACTAGAGGTCTTAGGAACATCCTTCAAAATTACTATCTTTGTAGGTGTGGGTGTTGCATGTGGAGGACTCAGTGGTGGGATTTTTGTGTCTTGCACACTCTGTTCCTATTGTTGCTCCTTAGCAGTTGCCTTTACACTCTCTTCTATATTTTTCTCCACGGTAACTTCCTCCTTTTCTTTCTCTCCTTCTTCTTCCTTGTCATTTTCCTCTTCATTATCTTCATCATTCCTTCTCTCAAAGGGATCTTCTTGTCCTTCCTTAACTATTTGGAGGCCATAAATTACTTTCCACATTAAAGTGGACTTCTTCACGATATCTTCAATTTTGTTTTGTAAAATACTAAATGCTCTGTATTTGGGTGCAAATTTTCTCCCATGATTCTTACTTGCCTTAATTATTTGACCTTTTGTGAGTTTAGGCATCACATAGGCCAATGTTGACTCTCTTATTTCCTTCTCCATATTTAGGCAATAATGCCATTTATTTTCTACAATAGACTATAACTCCTTAAGCATAGTGTTATCTAGTTCAAGAGGAGTATTCTTGAACTTTGCCATCATAGTGTATATTGATTCTTCCACTACATTTTGTTCCTCTCTTGTCAACTTATTAAAATCAATGCCTTTAAGTCCTGACAAGTCTGCATTGTCTCTTATATTTTCACATTTATTCTCTAGATCAAACTTAGTGGTGTGACTTACCACTCTAAACTGGCTATTATCATCAGACTCTATCCTCTCCTCATCTAATTCTAGAGGTGCTACATATTTTCTACTTTTCTTCTTCTTTTCTGGTCCTCCCTACTATGTGGCTTTCTTCTTTTCTTGTTGCTTGGCCACCTTTTTTGTAGCCCTTGTATCTGCCTTGGTGGTAGGTTTTGCTAGGCTTGGCTTTGCTTTCTTTTTTCCTATAGGCTATGCAGTAGGTTGTTTCTATGCTTTCCTCTTCTTGGGTTTTTCCTTGGGTGCTTCCTCTTCTTCCTTAACACCTTCTAGTTCCTCAACATCTTCACCCATGCCTTGGGTTGATGCTAGTGGCTCCTGGTCCTATTTCTCTTCATCTTAACCTTCCTCTTCATCATCTTCTTCTTCTGCTTCTGCTAAGCCTTCACCAAATTTAGCTTTGAGCTTCTTCACTAATTTATCCTTTTTCTTTAGTGTTGAGGCTATTTTTAGTTCCATATCCACCTTGGATCTTAATAGATCATATGTGCCAAAGTGTTGGGCACTTTTATCTACTTCCTTTGCAAGCAATGCCGTAATTGTTGCAGATGCTTCATCAATATTTATTTCATAACCAAGTGGCCTAAGCCATTTTACCTTTGGTATGGCTACTTGGATGTAGGTATAGTTAATATCAACAAGAAAACAAATATCATTTATATGTTGCTCTACAAGTGAGATTGGAATCCTAAGTCTCTATTTCATTAATTTCTTGAAATCTTCAAAATAATTGGTCATAATAGTCTCAAAATTGGCTCCCATTTGTTCTATGTATTCATTCACCTAGGCTAATATTGATTTGTTAGTTTTCTAACTTATCTTTCCATAAGAGGGGAATTCACTCTATACATAGAAGAATATATGTATCAATATTGCTCCAAATTTTTATTGGGCTGCCTTTGTTTTTCTTATAGCTCCCAAATTTTCATTGATTTCTTGTAATTGCAGTTCAACCAAATCATAAGTATGATCCTTTTTAACAAGTTTATAACCAACATCCCCTGCAATACAAGGAACACTGTTGAGTCTGCTGATAGAATTTGTGGGATATGATTTTGATAGCAAAATCAACAAGAGGATCCTTAATGGTATCAATGGTCATGCCTCTCTTGTTCCACTTAGCTCCAGTATTCTTCTCAATACCTTCTTTGGAGTCACTCCTTAGGGTTTTATGTCGTTCTAGGGTTGGATAACCTATTACCTTATGAATAATCCTTTTTGATATTTTAACTAGCCCATATTGTAACCACAAGCTACCATCATGTATCCTACTAAGTACAATTTTAATCCATTTAGTCTTAAAAACAATAGGGAAATCTAGGGCACGGGTTAAACCCTTCTTCTTAATAATTTGGAACTCTTCTTTCAAAACTCTATTTTCACACAATTTATCATATGCCTCCCTAATTTTCATGTCTTGAATAGCACCAATTTTGTAGTTATAACATCTCCTAACATCTTGAACTATTACAACTTTAGGAGGAATTATGGATAGGGATTTGGTAGGGTCATTCGTATATGCAACTTCAGGGATAGGTCTGAAATTAGGCTGTTTGACTTCATTTGAAACTAACTAAACTTTAAATGACTCTTTATCTTGGGGTTTTCTAGAACTAGATGCCATTTGTACAATCTAGGGTTTCAATACAAAGAAATTTTGAAACTGCATAGCTCGACACAAGTATAAATACCTTGAACCATCGAAACTATGCTAAATCTTTGTTGAAATATGCTCAAATACTTCAAACTCTTCTTGGAAATTGTTTTTATCTCTTCTCATCTTTTTCTCTTTGATCGTGATGGTTCAAAATGATTCAAAATGCTATCATATACCCTTATTTCATAGCATTTAATGCTTAGTGCTTGTACAACTATCCACTCGGCTCCTTGAGCAATTTTGCTTTACTCGACTTCCTTTGTCTTTCCAATCACTTGGCATATACTAGAGTTCTACTTACTTGGCTTCAATGAAAATTTCCTTTCACTCAGCATCGACTACTAACTTGACTGCAACTATCCACTTGGCTTCTACTGACTTTGACAAATAACCTGACATGTATTAGGATTTTACTCAGCATTTGAAGGCAACTTGACAACACTTGTGAAAACTTGAAATTTTAACTTTGCATCTCTATTCATGCTAATCTATCCTTTTCAATACTTACTTGTCTAGGAACTAATGTATGATAAAGCATTGTATATCAGTTCCACATACCTTATTTTTCTTAGTTGGTTGTAGTGTGACCACTTGACCCTTTAGGTGAAGTGATACCTTCATTGGATGTGTTGCCTTCATCTTTATTCTTCCCTGATTTATTTATCTATCCTCTGATGTGTTCAACATATACCTTCTCTTTTCCTTTGTTGAACTTTGAGTTGGGTACCTTTGACCTTGTTGGGCAATTTCTGCTGATATGACTAGTCTTGAAACAACTAAAGCATGTAGTTTGGCTCAACCATCTACTATAGTTTCCACTAAAATGTGTTCATATGCAATTTTTAGGAATGTGTCCATACTCTTGATAGTAGCGACAACTTTTCTTGGTGATGTAGTCCCAATTGTATTGATGTCCATGACCTTTTGTGCTTGCTAGTTGATTAGGTGTCCTCATAGGATTTGATTTGAACTCAAAATCTTTATGTCCATACTTCTTAGAATTGTAGTAGTGACCTTCAAATCTTGGTGTTCTAATGGTTCTAGTCCTCCAGTCATGTGTATGATGTCCTTGCTTGTTGCACTTGTGACAGTGACCCATGTTTTTAGGTTTGTCATGCTGATTAGCATTCTTGCTCTTGCACACATTAGAGGTATGTCCCTTTTTACCAAAAAAATTAAAAGTGGGTTTAGTATTCTTACCTTTGTCACTTCTTTATTCTATAGTCTTGGATGATTCTCCTTTTTCAGTGCTCGTGTATCCTAATCCTGAAGTATCACTACTAGATCTTGGTGATTTTAGAAGCTATTCAAAGTAGTTGATGGCTCCATTAGGTTTTTTGAAGCTCTCTGCAATCTCCTTTTCTCTTCTCAAGTCATTTTTCAATTATTCATTTTGCATCTTCAGTGTGGAGATCTTAATGTCCTTGACATTCAACTCATGATGTAAATTCATCATCTGGCTTAGGGTGTTTAGTTGCATGTTGGAAATTTTTGCAAGCTCAATTGACTTTTCCTCCAATCTATTGGCAAGGTTTCTCTTGTCATCTTCTATCATAGCTTTATCTTCAATGGCTCTTTTCTTCTCTTCAGTCACTTCACAAAGCATCATGGCTTGAGATTCTTGTTCAATCTTGAGAGTTCTGATCACTTATGCTTGAGCTCTATTCTTCTCCATTAGATCTGCTATTGCTGCATCAATCTCCTTGGAATCTCCATTGGAAAACAATTTGAGGTGTCAATCTCCTTGTACTATGTATCATTTTCAGCTATGGCAATCTCTCTTCTTCTCTTTAAGAATTTCCTCAATTCTTCCCTGGCTTCTTCCAGAGAATGTAGAATGAGATGTATCTCAATTTTCTAGTTCTCTATGATTTTCCCAAGTTTGTAGACTTCCATTTCCAGATCTTTTCTCCAAGTTGTAAGGCTTTTCCTTGTGAGAACTTAGCTTTGATACCAATTGTTGGAATTTACAAGTGGGAAGATTTACTTTTGAGAAGGGGGTTGAATTAGAAGTAACAATATTTTCCCCTCTAAAACATTTAGCTAAAACAATCACATTCATCTATTATCTCCAATTAACATAAAAGTAAAGACATACATGAAAATATATAACACAAGATTTGATCACCTAGAAGCCCTCCAAACGAAGAAGATAGAATTGGAGTGGGGATGACACCCACAACTTATCACTGCAGCAATATGTTGGTTAAGGTTACAAAGTTTGACCATCATCAATGGTATACCCTGTTAAAGGCTCTACACCTTGTTAAAAGTGACCTATCTAAAGGATTTACAAACATTCGCTTGGAATGTCACTATGTTAAGGATTTATAATATGGTTGCTAAACCAACCTATCATCATAGGATTTTCATTCTCCTAATACAATGGTTAGAAAGTATAGTAGAATGTGTTGACATGATGACTTACAATCTTTAATTGCTGATTCCAGATCCTTGTTCTGTCCAATCTGATATGATCCTTCTTGTTCTGATATAACTCTATTTATAGTGCTGATACTCTATTCTTAACCAACTAATTTTGCAATGCTATTCTTCCTCTAAGTCTTCATACCTGTTTCCTTTCCTTCAAAACTTTGCTAGCATTCTCTCATGTATTCCATACAATCCACATGACACTTTTACACACTTGAATTATGGGGTTTTGACCTCCTTATAAAGTTTTTGAGACTTAGGCTTAGGTATGAATCTATGATGGAGATTCATCCATCTTTCTCACTCAATTCTTTCTATTTTTCTAATTGGTTGCATGCTCTCTCCATTTTTCTGATTGGTTGCATGCTGATTGCATAGGTAATGTAATATATTTGATCTTATCTTTTAGATCCTTTGAGATTCATGTTTAGTTGGCTCAAAAATGGTTTACATCTGAGTTTGTAGAGGCACAAACTCATATGCTGATTTTGTATTTTTTAACACTTATTGATTGCTAATGCTCGGCTCATATAGGGATTCTATCTTGCTCAAATCCTATAGTAACTTTATCTTTCTTGGCATGAATACTTTTCTCGGCACATATACTAACTCGACATCAATTGTCACTCGACACTTGTTGAATTTATAACTCGACACATATTGTAGCTTGGCATCTACATTATACTCAACATTGACTTAGAAATTTCTTAAGTGTGTTGACACTCGATTGTCAAAACCAATCTAAGACCAACACTTTTGGGTTTGGGATTTTTTTTTTGTATAATTACTTACCATATCTTTTATTGGAATACTATAAATATGTCCTCTAAAGTGTAGTATTTGTAACATTAACACATACGAATGTAAAGCATTCCCTAGACCAATTCTAATAAATAACCAAACTATAAGTCAACCATAAACTCCAAATATATTACATGCAATACTAAGGACAAGAAAATATAGAAGTGCAATGAACACAAATCATACACAATGTGTTTGAATTTTAAAATAACATTATCCAAGGTAGATGAATGTAGAAAATTTTGTTGTCTTATCTCAAAGTATATAATCTCCACTATCACATCCAAAACCAAGAGAAGGTTAACAAATGTTCTTTCCTTCCGTATCATGTAATTGTTAGAAACTATAATTGGAAAAAGTTTTGTTTCATTGATGTCAAATCTATTGATGAGACATGTTGCTGTCTGATCTAAATATCATATCTATCTTGATTGATAAAGAGGATTTGAGAGATTTATCATAACAATA
The DNA here is from genome assembly GCA_028749045.1 of Cupressus sempervirens. NCBI lineage: Eukaryota > Viridiplantae > Streptophyta > Pinopsida > Cupressales > Cupressaceae > Cupressus > Cupressus sempervirens. The sequence continues at coordinate 507,981,983 of CM053791.1, forward strand.
GCACCTTGAGGAAAGGTTGAGTTATGAAAAGGAAGTTATAATGGGCATTTGAGTAGTTAGACTTTGATAAGACAAAGTGATTATTTATATCATTGATGTAAAGATTAACTAAGAAATAGTGTATTGTCAAGTGATACTAGTGTCAACTGAGCCACAGTAATTGCCAAGAAAATTTAGCATTGACCGAGCACCAATATTGATCGAGAAAGCTATTTGATGTTGATCCAAGAAGTTCTTCAATGACCAAGTGATTAAGTGATGACTGAGTGCCAAAAATTAGTATTTTTTGAGTAACAATATTTTGAATGAATTTAAGGAATTATGATTTCCAACTGACTTAGTTGATTTCTTTAGATATGGAAACTATTGGAAATAATTGAAAATCTCATGATTGAGGAGTAATGGAACTGATAAAGAATTTTTTCAATCATTATTTTGTCATTGATGTCAAACATGCTACTTGCAAGAATGACAATTGCTTTAGTGGTCCAAATACTATAAGTTGGTTGATTGACAAGGGGGTGGCAATCAATAAGATGTAACTAAAGTACCTAGAGAAAGGTTGAAGTTATGATGTTGTAATGAAGTATAAGGATCAGCTAAGCCATTGATGAAATATTGTATTGATGACATACTCTAAGACATAGAGGATAGACACACTAAGACATATCAAAGATGTAAGGTTTAGCTAAGCCATTTGTATAGCCTAACTAAGTTCATAAGAGAGTGCCAAGCAAGCTAGTTAGTGCCGAACAGATTCTTAGTTGAAGCTAAGCAAGTTCACCTTTAGAGTGTGTCGAGTGATCTTTAAGTGCTGAGTAAATATCAAGTGCTGAGCAAAGATCAAATGCTGAGCATAATATAGGAGCTGAATAATACAAAGGGTGCCGAGCATCAGTAAATCAATAATGCCGAGTTGTTGCATTATTTTGAAAATTGAAGATTCGCCAAATTTGAGCCGACATGGTTGTTATCTAGAATTCTCTGAATTAGATAGAAGATAAGAATGATGAGCTGGTAGCAAAGAACACTATGTAAACCGTTTCTGACAAAAATAATTGGATTCTAGGCGAAGTTTTGAGATAAGAGAGGGATATGGGATAGATACATTGTATCTTACCTAATCTATAGAAACCCTAAAGTTGGAAAGGGAGAATCAAGTGGGAAAGGTATTCCAAATTTCTATTTAAGGAGTCATAAGGTCACAAAGCAAAGAAGGAGAGGTGGTCAAACATGAAATCATGAAGTACTGAAGAAGGTGCTAAGGTAAAAGAGAGCATAGATACTCTGCTTCAATAGGTGACCATAGATATGATTGCATTGGTATGATGAGTAAGAAGACTCAAGGTGATGAAGCTTGAGATGATAATCTAATAGATCTGAAGTGATTAAATCCAAGCAAAGGATTGAATTGAAGTGTGATCGGTAATTTGCAAGATATGTTGTAAGTTGTATTAGATCAAAAGCCATTGTTGTTACTCTCTAGCAATTGTAATAGTTAAGATAAATCCTATGAACTTAGGTTGGTTTAATAGCCATGTTATAAATCCTTTAACAGGGTGACATTCTAAGTGAATGTTCCAAAGTCCTTTAACCAGGCCCATTCCTAACAGTATGGTGAAATCCTCTAACAAGGTCATATTTAACAATGTGTTATAGCCTTTAACAGGGTAGGCCTTTAACAAGGCAGACTATCAAAAGTGGTTGAAATCAATTGCACAATTATTTTGTGGGTATCATCCCCACCCTAGTTTTTCCTTCTTATTCCTAGAGCGTTTCTGGGTTATCAAATTATCAGTGTTATGGTGTGATGCATGTCTACTTTTCATAGTTGTTTAAATGTTCAAATTACATGCATGATAGTTTCAGTTATGTGCTATTGAGGATTGAAAAAAACAAAGAGGTGGCATTGGACCTTGAATAACTGATTCACCCCTCCCTCTCAATTATTCTAAAGAATTATAACAATTAGTATCAGAGCCTTGCTGATGACTTAGTTTAGAAGGACTCGAAGCAGAAAAGATCAAAATGCCTAAGAGAGAAGTTCCCAAGCTCAACAAAGACAACTTTGTTGCATGGCAAAGCTTGATGAAGTTACATCTTGGATCCATAGGAGATTATGCCCAAAATTCAATTATTACTGAACATGTTGATCCAACTGGTACTCTTATTGTAGAAGATTTAAAAAATAAATAGGAACACAATCAGACAATGCTGGAAATTGCTTCTGCACTCAACTATGCTCAATTTGATGACGTCAAAATATGTGACACTGCATTCAAGATGTGGAAAGCCCTATCAAACATTTATGGAGGAGATCAGAATGTCCAAAGAGCAAAAAGAGAAAGTCTGAGAGGAAAGTTTGATGATATGAAAATGGAAGAAGGTGAGAGTGTTGTTGAGTATGCCGCTAGAATAAAGGAAGTGGTAAGTGCAATAAGATGTTTGAGTGGTCAATTAGATGATGATACTATTAATAGTAAGTTTTTTAGAACCTTACTCCCTATCTATGCTATTAGAGTATCAACTATACAAGAGCTAAGATGTGTGCCAGGAAACAATCTAAGTTTTGAAGTTATAGTGGGTAGACTCACTGCATTTGAGTTATCTAACTTTGACAACTACAGACCTGAGAATGTTGAATTTGCTTTCAAGGGAAAGCTATCACTGAAAGATGCCGATCAGGTGAAATCAAAGAAGGGAAGAAAGATGAAATATGTATCCAATGACAGTTGCACTGATGAGGAAGATGTGGAACAATTGGAAGCTTTACTAGCTAGAAAATTTCACAGAGGGAAAGGAAAATTCAAAGGTAAGCTGCCTATCTTTTGTTTCAATTGCAATGAAGTAGGACATATTTCTACAAGGTGTACAGAGAAAAAGGAATACAAGGAAGGTAACAAGTAAGAAAATAGAAGAGAAGATGATAAGAGAGATTATAAAGACAAAGGCAAGAAGTGCTATATTGTTGAAGAGGATTATGATGATAATGACGATGAAGTCATTTATGTGGCCATGAAGGACCAATCTGATGAAGAAGAGCTTACAACATTGGTAACATGTATGAACAAGAATGAAAGATGGATCATAGACAGCGGATGTTCACATCACATGATAGGAGACAAAAGTAAGTTTGTTAACTTTACTCAATATGATGGAAATAGTGTTAGATTTGGTAATGATGCTCCATGTCAAATCAAAGGAAAAGGTTCCATTAAGCTTACAAAGAAAATCTCATGTGATAATGCATACTATTTTGAAGGACTAAACTATAATTTGCTAAGTGTCTCACAGTTAGGCAATGTAGGTTGCAAAGTAGAATTTGGGAATAAAACTGCAAAAATCTATTATACTGATGGTAAATTGATAGGAAAAGGAGATCAAACAAGAAGTAATCTATTTTATCTTGATATGGAAAATACTTCCTATCTTGTTGCAAAATTTGATGATGTGTGGTTATGGCATAGAAGGTTATGTCATGTCAACTTTGATAATCTGGTCAATATTAGTGAAATGAAGAAAGTCAAAGGTTTACCTAAACTAAAGAAACCTAACAATATCATGTACAAACAATGTTAGCTAGGGAAGATGACCAAATCAAATTTCAAGAGTAAAAACTATACAGCTAAAGAAGTACTTGAGTTAGTCCATACTGACTTATGTGGTCCAATAGAAGTACAAAGCTACAAAGGAGATAAATATATAATGTTGTTTGTTGATGACTATTGTAGGATGATGACTATTATGTTCTTAAACCAAAAATATAATGCTTTTCAAATGTTTAAGTGGTATGTGGCTAGAGTTGAAAAAGAAACAGGAAAAAATTTGAAAAGCCTGAGATCAGATAGAGGTGGCGAATTCACATCAAATGAATTTGAGATATTTTGCAAAGACAAAGGAATCAAGAGACAAACATTAGCTCCTAGAACTCCCCCACAAAATGGAATTTCTGAGAGAAGAAATAGATTTGTGATTGACTATGCCAGAACATTAATGATGGAAAAGACTATTGCTCTAAAATATTGGAGAGAAGCTATAAGTGCGACTGTTCATACACTAAACCAAGTACAAGTCAGTAAAGGTCCTAATGCAACACCTTTTGAACTATGGTATGGTCACTCACCCAATGTAAAGCATTTCAAAGTATTTGGTTGCAAATGCTTTATCCTTAAAGATGCTAGAAATAGAAAATTTGATGCAAAAAGTGATGAAGGCATATTCCTTGGTTACTCCACTAGAAGTAAAGCATACAAGTGTTTAAATACTAACACTGGCAAAATTGTGGAAAGTGAAAATGTAAACTTTGATGAGCATGCAGATGTCCAAGTAGAAAAACTAAAGAAAATGGATGACTACAGAACCTTTTTATATTCTTATGAAGGAATGCCTATTGACGAGGATACTATCAATCAAATTGGGATTCAACAGAAAACTTTAATCTTAGCCAAGTCACAACCAGTGAATGTCGAGCTACATTTAGAAGTTGAGTTACAAAATGAAGAAAATGCTCATTCTGACTCTAAAGTTAGTACACATGACAGAGATGTAGAATTACCTGACAACGAAGTGCATAGTGATCCTGAATTTGAAAGATCAAATATGGAAACAACAACAGAACCAAGATTGTCCAAATATGTGAAGAGGCATCACCTTGCTGAACAAATAATTGGTGACAAAGATGCAAGACCAATGATAAGGAATAGACTAAGAAATGAATCATGTCTGTTAAGAAAATTTGAACCTAAGACAGTGTATGATACATTACAAGATGGTGATTGGTATAAAGCTATGGAAGAAGAGATTGATCAAATAAAGAAGAACAAAACCAGGAGTTTGGTTCCCAGACCAGTTGACAAGAATGTGATTGGCAGCAAGTGGGTATTAAGAAACAAGCTATATGAGAATGGAGAGATTACTAGAAACAAAGCTAGACTAGTATGTAAGAGTTATGCTCAAGAAAAAGGATTGGACTATGGGGAAACATTTGCCCCTGTTTCAAGAATGGAAGGAGTAAGAACTTTACTTGCATATGCTGCATATAAAGGTTTTAAAGTCTATTAGATGGATGTAAAGTCTGCTTTTCTAAATGGTATATTAGAAGAGGAAGTCTATATTGAACAACCAGAGGGATTTTTTGATGAAAATAATAGGGATATGGTTTTAAACTACATAAAGCACTCTATGCTCTGAAACAAGCACCTAGAGCATGGTATGAGAGACTTCACAAGTATCTAGTGCAAATAGGATTTGAAAGAACTGATGATAACAGCAACATGTACATCAAATCTGAAGAAGGTAAGGATATTATTGTATTTGAAATCTTTGTGGATGACATAGTGTTTGGAGGAAAGGAAGTGCTTTGTAAAAGTTTTGCAGAAAAAATGAAACATGAGTTTGAGATGTCTATGTTTGGAGAAATCAATTTTTTTGCTGGTTTGCAAGTACATCAACTAAAACATGGTATATTTATGACACAATAAAAGTACATCAAAGAGATACTTAAAATGTTTGGATTGGAAGACTCCAAACCAGTAAGCACACCTATGGCAATAGGACACAAACTATCCAAAAATGATGTATAAGCTAAAGTTAATCAAAAAATGTATAGATCCATGATTGGAAAGCTACAATATGTTGTACATAGCAAACTAGACATAGCATTAGCAGTCAAAATAGTGGCTATATTCTCTACAAATCATAAAGAGAATAATCTCATAGCAGTAAAAAGAATAATGAGGTATCTCAAAGGAACTGATGATTTTGGCTTATATTATAAAAAGAATGAAAATTTTGAGCTCAATGCATACACAGATGCAGATTGGGGAGGCAACATTGATGACAGAAAAAACACAAGTGGAGGAGCATTATTTTTAGGTAAAAGACTAGTTACTTGGACTAGCAAGAAGCAAACATGCACATCTCAGTCCACTGCAGAATCAAAATATGTGGCAGCAACAGTCAATTGCACAAACATTGTGTGGCTCACACATCTATTTAAAGGAATGAAAGAAGAGGTAACTAAACCTGTGATATTGTATTGTGATAATACAAGTGCTATAAACATATCCAAGAATCCAGTAATGCATGCAAAAACAAAGCATATTGCAATCAAGTATCATTATGTCAGAGAACAAAGGAACAAACTACATATATCTTCACCAAACCATTGCCCAAGGATGCTTATGGATATCTTAGAGGCAAGTTGGGGGTAATACCCCTAACTCAAGCAGTTTAAAGCAACAAAGAAGCTGCCCTACATCAATAGGAACGAATCATTGAAATATTAGAAGAATGATGTAGAGGATGATAGCAGGAGCAAGAATTCCAAATCAGTCACAAGCATGGTGACAAAGGGAGAAAACATGGGATGCAAAGCTTATATTTCACATGTTAAAGATGCTACATCTTTGGCATTTATGTGAAAGAGGGAGAAATATCAGGAAACTGATCATCAATACAAAGTAAGAGGGAGATACTTATGAGGGAGATATACATGAAAGAGGGAAAAGCTCATGAGTTTGGTGGTAACTAAGTTGATCAAGTGATCAATTTGATTTTCCATCAATGCCAAAGAGGGAGATTGTTGGAAATAATTGAAAAGCTCATGATTGAGGAGTAATGGAATTGATAAAGAATGTTTTCAATCATTTTTTTGTCATTGATGTCAAACTTGCTACTTGCAGGAATGATAATTGCTTTAGTGGTCCAAATACTATAAGTTGGTTGATTGACAAGGAGGTGGAAATCAATAAGATGTAACTAGAGTACCTAGAGAAAGGTTGAAGTTATGATTTTGTAATGAAATATAAAGATCAGCTAAGCTGTTGATGAAATAGTGTATTGATGACATACTCTAAGACACAGAGGATAGACACACCAAGACATATCAAAGATGTAAGGTTTAGCTAAGTCATTTGTATAGCCTAACTAAGTTCATAAGAGAGTGCCGAGCAAGCTAGTTAGTTGCAAACAGATTCTTAGTTTCACCTTTAGAGGTGCTGAGTGATCTTCAAGTGCCGAGTAAATATCAAGTGTCGAGTGATCTTCAAGTGCTGAGTAAATATCAAGTACTGAGTGAAGACCAGATGCTGAGTAGAATATAGGAGCCGAGTAATACAGAGGGTACCGAGCATCAGTAAATCAATAATGCTGAGTTGTTGCATTATTTTGAAAATCAAAGATTTGCCAGATTTGAGCCAACATAGTTGTTATCTAGAATTCTGTGAATCAAATAGAAGATAATAATGATGAGCTAGTGGCACATAACACTATGTAAACTATTTCTAACAAAACCAATTGGATTCTAGATGAAGTTTTGAGATAAGAGCAAGATATGGGATATATACATTGTATCTTACCTAATCTATCGAAACCCTAAAGTTGGAAAGGGAGAATTGAGCAAGAAAGGTATTCCAGATTTCTATTTAAGGAGTCATAAGGTCACAAAGCAAAGGAGAGGTGGTCAAACATGAAATCATGAAGTACTGAAGAAGGTGCTAAGGTAAAAGAGAGCACATATACTCTACTTCAATAGGTGACCACAGATATGATTGCATTGGTATAATGAGTAAGAAGACTCAAGGTGATGAAGCTTGAGATGACAAGCTGACAGATCTGAAGTGATTAAAGCCAAGCAAAGGATTGAATTGAAGTGTGATTTGTAATCTGCAAGATATGTTGTAAGTTGTATTAGATCAAAAGCCATTGTTGTTACTCTCTAGCAATTGTAATAGTTAAGATAAATCCTATGAACTTAGGTTGGTTTAATAGCCATGTTATAAATCTTTTAATAGGGTGACATTCTAAGTGAATGTTCCAAAGTACTTTAACCAGGCCCATTCTTAATAGTATGGTGAAATCCTCTAACAAGGTCACATTTAATAATGTGTTATAGCCTTTAACAGGGCAGACTATTAGAAATGGTTGAAATCAATTGCGCAGTTATTTTGTGGGTATCATCCCCACCCCAGTTTTTCCTTCTTATTCCTAGAGGGTTTCTGGGTTATCAAATTCTCAGTGTTATGGTGATGCATTTCTACTTTTCATAGTTGTTTAAATGTTCAAATTACATGCATGATAGTTTCAGTTATGTGCTATTGAGGATTGAAAAAAAAACAAAGAGGTGGCATTGGACCTTGAATAACTGATTCACTCTCCCACCTCTCAGTTATTCTAAAGAATTATAACAGAAACTGTGTTGAAGATAAGATTAATGAGTTAGATCAATAAATTCAAGGAGAGGATTAGATAGAATACCTAAGATCAAATTCAACAAATGAGAAGTTTCTAGAAAAGAAGGAAGGCATATAGATAAAATGAACCTAATGAACCAGATCACAAACGCTAAGATCTACAATGATCATGGAAAATGACAATTTTTTAAAAACTATTTAAGGAGGTATAGAGCCTAATTTTAGAGAAGAAGTGCATAGAGAAAGGTGGAATATAGACACACAAGGGTGAACACAAGTGTGTAAGTGTGAGAACAAAGAAAAAGGAATACTTGCACAAATGTTGCTAAAGTTGATAAGTGTATATAAGTAGAAGGCTTAATGTGAAGAGGGATGAATTCTTGAAGGGTTTCCAAGTGAGTGACGAGACATAGTTGAAAAAGGGGACTTATTAATGAATCAACACATGAGCTAAACAATGATCTAAACCTAAAAAAGTGAGTTATAAACATATAGATCAAAACCCTACTATTTTCTTTCTAATAATTGTAAACAATTTGTATTGAAATCCTTTTAATCAAAGGTTGACCTAATAGTCATTGAAGGACTTAATAGTCTATGTAAATCCTTTAGCAAGGTGACATTTTAAATGAAATGATCAAATTACTTTGACAACGCCACTCATAACAAGGTGATTAAATCCTCTAACTAGGTCATATTTAACAGTGTGTATTGTAACCTTTAACAAGGTTGCCTCCTAACATAACTCACTTTGAAAGAGTGAAAATGTGGGGACATGTTGCTTGTGGTTTTTCCTAAGTTGGGTTTCCATGTAAAATCCTAGTGTCAAACTTGTAATGAATGTCTTATGATGTTTTACATTTACATGTTTTCACTCAACAAAGTCTGTTATAATTGGATAGTGAACTAGTAGTAGTTTTGTTAATCATTATATAGTAGAGATCGAGTTACGACAAGATAAGTAGAACAACAAATGTTTATGTTTTATTGTTCAAATGATACTTAAGGACATTGAGTAACTAATTCACCTCCTCCACCCTCCTAGTTATTCTAAACATTTCTATAAATTGGTATAAGATCTTTGTGCTTATAGAGAGAAGTTTAAAGGTACTTAAAGCTAAACATCATGACTTGCAAAAGAGAGGTACCAAAGTTGAACAAGGAGAACTTTTCTACATGGAAAAACTTGATGAGGTTGCATATATCTAGTATAGGTGATGCTACTATAAACTTTGTTGACAATGAGTATGCAAAGATAACAACTACTCTGCTAACAACTGATTAACTAAAACAAAACAAAAAGAACACAATTAGGGAATGTTTGAGATTGCCTTAGCCCTAAGCAATGCTGAGTTTGATTACATAAAAGAATGTGACTATTTAAAGAAGATGTGGGACAAACTGAAGATCATATATGGAGGAGATGAAAATGTTTTGAGAGCCAAATTAGAAAGTTTGAGAGGTAAATTTGATGAAATGAGAATCATGGAAGGTGAGAATATAGTATAGTATTGCATAAGAATCAAGGAAGTTTTCAATGCTATTCAAGGAGCAATTGGAACAATTAAAGATGAAACAATGATAAGAAAGGTATTGAGGACCCTACTCCCTATATATGCCATTAGAGTTTCTGCAATACAAGAGTTGAGATGCAGTTCAAGTAATACTTTGACCTTAGAAGGTGTAATTGGTAGAATTATTACATTTGACATGTCTAATTTTGTTAACTACGTACCTACTACTATTGAATATGCTTTTAAGTCACAATTGGTTCTTAGCAAAAGAAAAGGAAAAAATGTGAAGATTGATAGTAACAGTTCTGATGATGAGCTTGATGAATTTGAAGCCCTTATTTCAAAAAAGTTTGGAAGAGGCACAGGTAAATACAAAGGTAAATTACCCATTATTTGCTTTTCAAGCAACAAGGTTTTTCATACTAGATGTCCTGAAAGAAAAGATAGGGATGAAAGAAAGGAAAGAATGTACAAAGGAAGAAGAAATGACCAAGATTACAAAAAGAACAAGGATGAAAAAGTTAAGAAATATTGTTATATTATTGAAGAAGAAACTAATATTGAATCTGGAAGTAATGATGATGAAATTGTCTATGTTGCCATGAAAGAAGATTCTGATGAAGATGAGAAAACTACATTAATCTCTTAGGTGAACAAGAGTTATATATGGATAATTGATAGTGGCTACTCTAACCATATGACTGGTGATATAAAAAAAAAAATTGAGGATATTGGGCCATACAAATGTGGATGTGTTAAATTTGGTAATGATATTCCATGTGTTGTGAAAGGTAAAGGTACTATTCAACTGACTAATATGATCAAATGTGACAATGTATACTAGGTTCAAGGAATTAACTATAATTTGTTGAGTGTTTCATAGCTAAGCAAATTAGGATATATAGTTTAATTCCATCATAGAAAGGCCAAGATATATGATGTTGATGGTAAGCTAATCAGAAGTGGCGAGTAGACAAGAGGTAACCTGTTCTACCTAGATTTATCTAATGAGACATGTTTGTTTGCATAATAAGAAGATGTTTGGTCATGAAAAAAAGGGTTATGTCATGTGAATTTGTATAATTTGACAACTATTAGTAAAATGAAGAAAATAAGAGGGTTGCTTCAATTGGAAAAAACCTGACAATGCTATGTGTAAACAATGTCAATTGAGAAAAATGACCAAGTTTAGTTTCAAGATAAAAATATAAACTTCTGGTGATATTCTAGAATCGGTTCATACTAACCTATGTGGACCTATTGATGTTCAAAGGTACTATAAAGATAAGTATTTCATTCTATTTGTTGATGACTATTCTAGGATGATGACTATGATATTTCTTAAAGTTAAATTTGATGCTTTTTAGTTATTCAAATAGTATTTGTCCAGAGTTAAAAAGGAAATAGGGAAGAGTTTGAAGTGTTTAAGATTTGACAGAGGTGGTGAATTCATTTCCAATGAGTTCAATACATACTGTAATGATAGAGGAATTAAAAGATGGGTGTCAACACCAAGGACCCCTCCTTATAATGGGATAGCTGAAAGGAGGAATAGATCAATAATGGATTATGCAAGAACATTTATGATGGAGAAAAATGTATTAGATAAATATTGGAGAGAAGCTATTAGCACTGTTGTCTATACCCTGAATCGAGTACAAGTAAAGAAAGGTACAAATGCTACACCTTTTAAACTATGGTATGGATATTCTCCTAATGTGAAATATTTCAAGATCTTTGGAAGAAAATTATAATATTTAAAGATAATAGGAATGGAAAATTGGATACAAAAAGTGATGAAGGTATATTCTTAGGATATTCCACTAAGAGTAATGCTTATAAGTGCTTGAACTCTAACACTAAAAAGGTTGTGGAAAGTGCAAATGTGAAAGTTGATGAATTTGTAGAAAGAAATGATCTTACATGTAAAGAAGAACTTGAAGATTACAACTCATTCATTTATGTGGATGATGATGATTCAAGCACTCCTGCTGAACAAACAAATGAAGCTACAATTTCCTACTAGATAGGGAATGTTGAGGTGCAACAATAGGTTGCCAAGAAACAAATAATAGGTGCTAAGTAATAGGTTGAAGATGTTGAGTCATAGATAGGAAATTCCAACCATTAGAGAGACAATGCCAAGCATGCAAATTCTAGACTTGAACTTGAAAAAGAAAGATTTAATGAGCTTGAGATTATCATTCAAGATGAACCTATTGAAGAACATAGAAGGAAACCACATGTGCTAGCCAAGTTTGTAAGAAGACATCACAAACCTAAACAAATAATTGGTGATGTTGAATCAAGTGTTATGAAAAGGAAAGTATTCAAAGATGATACATGCTTAGTTTGTGAATTTGAGCCCAAATAAGTGAAGAATGCTCTAGACAATGAAGATTGGATTCAGGCAAGGAATGAAGAAATTGAATGAATTGAGAAGAACAATACTTTGATCCTAGTACCAAGACTAAAAGATAAAAATGTTATTAGAAGATAGTGGGTTTTAAGGAATAAGCTAAATGAAAATGGTGAAGTAATAAGGAACAAGGAAAGACTAGTATGCAAAGGATATGCTCAAGAAGAAGGAATTGACTATGGAGAAACTTATGCTCATGTGGCAAGATTTGAAGGATTCAAAACTTTGCTTGTATTCTCAGCCTACAAAAAATTTAAGGTATATAAAATGGATGTCAAATCCATATTTTTGAATGGCATACTTGAGGAAGAAGTGTACATAGGACAACAAGAAGGATTTGTAGACTCAAACAAGAAGAATATGGTATGTAAATGAACAAATCTCTATATGGATTGAAATAAACTCCAACAACATGTTATGAAAGACTACACAATTACTTGGTGAAGATTGGTTTTGAAAGGAAAAATGATAACAATAATCTATATTTGAAGACTGGAAAGAAAAATGAGGTACGATTTCCTAAAATCATTGTTGATGACATAATATTTGGAGGAAAATAAGCATTATGTAAATCATTTTCCGATGAAATGAAGAAGGAATTTGAAATGTCAATGTTTGGTGAAATCAAATTGTATATCAAATGAAATCTAGTATTTTCATTACTCAGTCCAAATATATCAAGAAGATACTAATTTTTTTTGAAATGGAAGAATCAAGACCAATGAACACACCTATCTACAAGACATAAGTTATCTAAAAATGATGAATCTGTTGATGTGAACTAGACACTATATAGATCAATGATTAGAAAATTTTAATATGTTATTCATAACAGACTAGGTATTGCATTAGCTATTGGTATAATTGCTAAATTTTTAGAAAATTCTATAGAGAATCACATGATGACAGTGAAAATGATATTGAGATATTTGAAAGGTACAAAAGACTATGGATTATATTACAATAGAAGTGATAGGTTTGAACTAAATGTATTCACTAACTCTAATTAGGCAGAAAATGTTGATGATAGAAAAAACACTAGTGGAGGTGTATTCTTTCTAGGAAAGAGATTGGTGTCATAGACACGCAAGAAATAAAATTGTATTTCCCAATCAATAGTTGAATTTGAGTATGTTGTAGCTACAATGAACTTCTCAAAAATTATGTGGATCAAATAATTCTTGAAGGGAATGAAAGAATAAAATATAGAACCAGTGGTTATCTATTGTGATAACACACATGCTATCAATATATCAAAGAATCTAGTGATGCATACTAAGACCAAGCACATTTCTATCAAGTATCATTACTTGAGAGAACAAGTTCAAGACAAAGAAGTAAAGTTAGAATATGGTAACACCAAAGAACAAATTGCTAACATATTTACTAAAGCCTTACCTACAGATGCTCATGAATATCTTAGAGGCAAGTTAGGGGTGATTCCCCTACACAAAGAAACTTAAGGAGTTAAGGTGCACTGCATCAAATATGCTAATAAGAATACTTTACACAATGATGAAAAATAATTCTACTTTAGGATATTCCTAAGGTCATGAAGTTAAGAAGATGACCAACATAAGAAAGATGACAGAATTCAACCAGACATGCAAATATCTTCATAATCTAGATGTATGAAGTAATTGAAGCCAAGAATGCTAAGTGTCTTTGGAATTGTTGTCAAAGTGGGAGAGATTTACTAAAGAAAGAGAGAATCATTAAATAAAAATGAGGGAGAGAATTACCAAAGAGAGAGATAAACCTCTGAGGGAGAGAAACATGAAAGAGAGAATCATATGATAAAGATAGTTTTATGAAATTGTAGAGATGATAATTAGAATGAAACCAAGGATATTTTTTTATCTACTCATAGTGAAAATCTTGTGGATTGCATGGTAACAAAGAGGGAGATCATATTCCTATATTGTAAGATGTATTGAGGTGTTTCCATCAATGCCAAAAAGGGATATTTTTGGAAACTACAATTGGAACAATTATTGTTTTTTCATTGATGAGACATGTTGTTGTTTGATCTAAATGTCATATCTATCTCAATTGATGATGAGGATTTTAGAGATTTATCATAAAAATATTACCTTGATGAAAGGTTGAGTTATAAAAAGGAAGTTACAATGGACATTTAATTAGTTAGACTCTGATAAGAAAAAACAATTGTTTATATCATTGATGTAAATCTTAACTAAGAAATAGAGTAATTTCGAGTGATTCTAGTGTCAAATGAGGCACAATAAGTGCCAAGAAAATCTAGTGTTTATTGAGAAAGCTAGTTGATGTCAAGCCAAGAATTTCTCCAATGATCGAGTGATTAAGTGATGACTGAGTGTCAGAATTTAGTGATTGTCAGGTAACAATAGTTTGAATGCATTTGAGGAATTATGATTTCCAACTAACTTAGTTGATTTCTTGGGATATGGAAATTCTGTTAAGGATAAGATTAATGAGTTGGATTATTAAATTCAAGCAAAGTATTAGGTGGAATACCTAAGATCAAATTCGATAAACGAGAAGTTTCTAGAAAAGAAGGAAGACATACAAATATAGTGAACTTGATGATTTAGACCACAAACCATAAGAACAAGATACTGAGAGGGAGTTGGGATGAATCCGAATCTTCAACACTTTTACTTTTCAACAATTCATTCAAACATTCACCATTAGTCTTGTGCATGTAAAACTTGTAATAGTAAACTTGTAGTAACATGTAAATCTATTCTATAAAATGCATGAAAACAAACACACAACACAATATTTGTTACCAAGAAAGCCTCCAGGATGAAGGTAAATTTGGGGTGGGGATGACACCTACAAATCCTCACTAGTATAGTAATAATGTTAACCTATTAGGGTTACAATGTTTGATTATAAAATATAATCTAACTTGTGGGGGTCTACCTTGTTAAAAGCACTTGAGACTACTAGGTCTCACCTTGTTATAGGATTTAACACTTGCATTAAAGTAAGGACTCTGTAAAGATATTTACAAAGATCTATTAAGACCACTCTATTAAGAGATTTACTTTGATTCAAGTTGATTAGAATTGATTCAATAACTGACTCTCAATATGCTCTATAAACTAATTTTGAGTCTTCTCTTTGCAAAAATGATCCTCTCTTCTGATCTAATAAAATTTTTCTTCCCCTTCACTACTTTGATTAAGTCACTTTCTCTACTAAGAGATAACAAAGTACTTCCTCTAACTTCTAATTTAATCTTAATCTTTCACTTCACCATCCACATATCACTTCCTTCCTCATGCGATCTTTTCTCCTTGTCTCTATATTTTAGGTTAAAATCTTCTTTATTTAAAGAGTTCCATAAAGAGTATTCTTGATGCTTCCATATTTTCCCCCTTCATCTGAATCATTGATCACAAAACATAGGGATATGTGATCCACATCATAAATGTGTAAAACTCTCTATAAAAACCACTACAAATATTAAATGTTCCTTCCATGTCAAATTGAAAATGGTTTACCTCAAAATTTGTATCATTGCTAACTTTAATGTATGCTTTGCATTGCTCAAAACTTACTATTTTTTGATACTTGACATTGCTATTGCTTGGTAGGTATTGTGCTTGGCTCCTACTGTAACTTCGCACTTATATGCTTGCACTACTCTGTAAGTGTTGAGGTCGGCTTGTATAGAAAATACTTGGTGACCATACACTTACTTAGCTCCTATAAAGCTCAGTACAAACATATTTATGTACCTAACTCGACCTATATAGAGTAACTCAGTCGTAGTGATGACTGTTTGACTTTGCCTAGTAAATGACTAAGTGTTTAACACTAATAGACAATAATAGGTAGAGATACCAACAATACCCCCCTTTGACATTAGTGGTAAAAAAAACTTTGTCATGATTACATTGCTACAAATAAAATCTGATATGAGTACTCCCCCTAAATATTATGATTTATACCAATAATGAATAATGAATAAAGAATTTAGAAATGAATACAAATCCACATACTCTACTTTATAAAATAAAAATTCCCCCTTATTTTTGAATGAATGTCTGATGAACTTGGGTGATTATGGATAATACATGATCCCATGTGGTTCTTGTTGCCTCCAAAATGTGATTCTACAACAGTAATCATGTAGCTAAGTCAGCTAAGCTATCAACCACTGAGAGATTGTGATCTTCTTTGATAAGGTCCTAGGATGATTTCATCTCCCTTTGCATGACCTTTAGATGATGTATCAAAATCACTTGAATAGAGATCAATTTAGATCTCATGTTGCTGGTAGCTATCTAAAGCTCAACCAATGTACTTTGAGAATTCAATAACTTATTGTAGTGGTCTCTACTAGATGCTATTGACTGTGAAATAATATTGATGGATCTCTATATCTTAGCTTGAATCTAGTGTATTTGTGCCTAGATGTCATTTTTGAATCTTGGCATATTTGACAAAATGTTGTACTTTTTACATAAGTTTTGTCATAATATGTACACATTCTTGTAATTGAATTTTTTGCTCAGCAATTGTTATTGAAATTTTTTTCACAACCTTATTCTCAAACCTTCTTGCTAACCAATCCATTAATTTCTTATTGGATTCTTTATTACCAACATTGACTTGTTGAACAATATTTACAAGTTGGGTAATAGTTGGGGCTTCATCATCAAAATTTTGTATGTCAAAAGCTTCAACAAAAATATTTTTAACATCGTATAGTACCTACTTTTTTTTTTTCTCTCTTTGTAGCTCTTCTTGCCTTTTCCTTTTTGCTAGAATTTCTTGTAACAATTTTTTTCTCCAATGTAATACTAATACATTAGGAGTCAATTTGCGATGACAAGAAAAGGTAATGTGGTTTTGGCTTTTTTTTTTCAATTTTAGCCCGATGTCATCGCAATTGTGACGGCAGACGTCGCAATTATGATGCCAGCGAGATATAAGAGAAAAAAAAAAGCCAAAAACCCTCATTTGAATGAAATCATGCGACACAGGGTTCTTCTGAAAGGAAAGGCGCATTGCAGGATAACATTTCACATAACATTGGAAGTGAAGGTACATGGTCATACACAGGAAAGGAATTACCAAAATCTTCCAAGTAGGTTTTTTAAAATAAATATTTAGCTATGCAAGAACCAGAGGAATCAAATTTGTGTTCAGAGGATGTTCCATTGGATAGGCATTGTGGCCATAGCTTTCTTGCAGAAAATTTGAAAAGTCTTGTAGATAGAAATAAAGAAGTAAAGCACCCCATGGTTCATAAGAAAAGCTCTCCTGCAAATGCAAAAAAGTGACTTGCAAAAGAGATTATTGGAGTGGGAAGCCCTCAGACCCCTGATCGAGTTTTTCCCACTCCCAGAGTAAAAATAGATTCTGTAAAGAAGGCACATCTTACTCAAGGCAGGCAATCTGTAAGTTCCAAATTCTTATTATTTCTACAATTTTCTTTTGTTATCTTAACTGTAATTTTAACTTGAGTCATAAATTTGATAGCTACCCTATGGAGAACTTGCATTCCTGTACTTAGTTGACAGTGCAGTTGGACCTTTATGTTCCTTCTTTTCGGCTCAGGGAGGCCTGACATGTTGCGGTCCCACCCAGCAACTTATTCCTCCCAGTCGAAGCCCCAACCGATAACTAACTAACTAAATGACTAAACTAAATGTCGCAGTCGGGGTGTTCTAGAAGGTAAACAACCAGAAAGCATGCTCGAGCTAGATTAGTTGAACCACTGTATATCCTGAACCCCTAGGTAAGGTCCAGTGTAAAAATGCACAGTTGATTAGTTTACCCGGTGGGAAGCAAGAAGAAGTTAGGGCATTCACAAGGAGGGGGGTAAAAAGAAATCTTCCATGGGTCGGGCCATTCCTACGTTCCATTCCTACCAAATTCTTTGGATCGGCCTAGCTTTCTTTCGTTCTGTCCATTGCAATGCCATAACTTTCTTTGTTTCTTTCCGCTACCTACCTTGACTAATCTTCCTCTGCACCGGCCCCCCCCACCCTGTAGAGCCATATATCTCTACACCGAATTTTTTATGAGAGGGCCACCAAGCACTAATCTACCTACAGGTAGGCCCTCCCACCAAGCATAATCTACCTACAGGCAGGTCCTCCCACCAAGCCCCTAAACTGCCCTAACGTGTAATAGTTTCGCCCGACGTGTAACAGTTGGGGCCCAGCGCTAATCTACCGAGCTAGAGAAAATATTATGTATAAAATTAGCATCTCCAATGGAGAATATTCACACACAAAACAATCTCAACATCCATCTTATGTACCAGGTTCAACTCCAGGTATTTCTAGTCGTAGGGCCTCCCTGCCCCTACCAAAAAAGCCATCAGTTTCACAGACTACATTCATTACTAACAGTCCTTAGAATGGAACACCTAAAGTAAAAGCTGTTAACAATGAATGTATAACACCTAGGCCATGAAAATCTTCTTTACTTCACGCTCATCAGCATCTTCATTTGGAAGAATTGAAGCACTCACTGAGAGATCAAACCTTAGTCCAGAAGATGCGACTACTGAGTCACCTTATGTTTCTAAAGCTGCCACTTTGTGGTATTCTGACAGAAAAAAATATTCAGGGCTTTGAGCTATGCAGTCTTCTGATGTATCAGTTAATGCACCTAGACTTGATCGAATTGCAAAGTTCTCCATAGCCCCTTTTGAAAATTTTTTGCCCGCTGCAAAACAACGTGTTAAGGGTACTCGCTTAGACATTCCTAGAGAAGAAAGTTGTCATTTGAGAGCAGAGAGTAGCTCATATGGATTGTGTTTAGAAAGGTCCACCTCATCAAGCTTAGGTTCAGATAGGGATGATGCAAACTGTGATAGAACACAGGAGAAGTGCACGATCCAGATCAATGCAAAAGCTCCTGCTTCTGTTCACATGAAACCAGCCTTCAATGATGTTATTCATGTAATTAGACATAGTGCTTTTCGAGTTGGTATAGATCAAGCTGAGTCAGAGAGAGGAACTGTGAGCAGCTTGCTGCAAGGAAGAACAGGTGTGAATTCATTTTTAGATGCAGACAATAATGATCTAGATGTCCTATTAGTTCCCATGGGGACAACTGTTACTAGCCATCATATTGCAGATCAGCACCTTAAGACAACCTCAACCTCTAGTAGAGATTCTGATTATTCTCAAAAACGAGTAAAAGGAGGAATAGATCTTAAATCATATCAACAAAGAGCAAAAGCTCTTGAAGGCTTGCTAGAGCTTAGTGCACAATTACTCCAACAGCAGAGACTAGAAGAACTTGGCATAGTTTTGAGGCCTTTTGGACGTGGTAAAGTCTCCCCAAGAGAAATAGCCATTTGGTTGACAAAAAGCCTGAAAGGAGCAATGAGTGATGTTCACTACATGGGTTGAGAAATATAGATATTTCAACATGGCACTTGTTTATATATGTTTTGTATCTAGTTTTCTAATGTGTAAATATTACTTGGCCCTCAATTTGGCTCCAAGTGGAACATTTCCTCTTTATATCCAACTTACACTGTCTCATCTATAGCATCTTTTTGCAGATAGATGGATGATGTTTGTTTGTCCATATAGGATCTGATTTTTGGGTAGTCATTGATGGTGTTGTTGTATGCTTTCTAGTCGATGGTTGGTCTGACCACTTTCTTTAACTATGGGTTTGCTTGATGGTAGCAACCCAATTGTTGAGAAAATTTGGGGGTAACCTAGTCGCTTCTTTTTTCAAGGTGATCTGAGTTGGTTATTTCTTTAGTTCACCCTGAGGAATGTTGGTAGGAGGCACAAAAACCCTGCATTGTCCTATGGATGATTCTCTTGTTGAGTTTGTATGGTTGCAACAGGTTTTATAATATAGCAGGTTTACAATTTTGTCTTGAGCTGCATGGTTATATATTTGCAATATCATTTTTTTCTACAAGAGCAGCAAAGATGCCAAAAGAATTGAAGTCAAATTCCTGAGTTGTGTTCCATAGCCATAATACAGTGCAGTTTTTGGAAGGGAATGCAGGCTCATAGTATCATATTCTGTGTAATGGAATAAAATGCAACATATTCTTCTGGAAACAGTGGTCAATTTGCAATAGACCAAACTGCAAGTGCATTGTTATATCGTGTAATTCCAATCAAAATTTTAATAGTCCAGCACATTGATAAAGTTAATTGTACTAGGCCAGCTCATTTCAAGAGTTAATTGTAATTCTCTCTTTTTAAAAGAGCTTGTAACATTATTGATCATGGCATTATATTTTATGTAAATGAAAGTTTGCAGTGGTTTCCTACTATCTACCATAGTAGTAAAAATCTTCTTAGTAAAAAAAAGGCAAACCAAAAGATTCAGAAATTATCAAACTATCACGAATCAATCAAGAGAAAATAATATTTTCAACACACGTAAAATAAAGATGAAAAAATTAACAAAACATGGTTTTATAGAATAGAGATACAAAAATAAAATAAAATGAAAGCTTATTCCATAAACTATGAGATACATTTTTTCTTATTTATGTACATATTGTATTTGATTAAATTGTATTGCACAATACATACTACACACTACATAAATGATAACTAATTGTTGATAGTTTTCAATTACAATTTCCTTTGTATGAAGTCAACCTAAAAACTAAGTACAAAGTTGCAAAAAATTCTATATTCCTTTAGAGTCTTGGGAAGGGTGGGACCTAGGATCTTGATTTGGGGATGGTGGTTAGCAAGGGTTGATTTGGGGACAATCGTTGGCACAGGTTTAGGGATGGAGCACCTAAAAGGGTCAAGAGGCAATGTCCCTTATAGGGATTTGGGGTTAGTACCCTCATTAAGATTGACAAGCAACATCCCTTTTTTAATACAAGCAACATCACACTACCATTTTTCACAGTGATAGGATGAAAATTGATTGTAAATCAGAGTAGATACAATTTAGACATGTCCTTCACAATTACATAATCATGAATGTTGGCAATTAGTGATTCATCAAAAAATCACATTTTTTGGCTTCATCAACACATTCCTTGCAGCATCATATGAAGTTCCTTACATAGTTGGCAAATGTGGGCTTAGCAAAAACTTTGTTAAATTAAAAATTGCTTAAGTTCCTTACAACAATTTTAAGTACTTGCAAGGTATATAGTTATGAATAAATATTACATCCTGATTTAAATGTATGAAAACAATTTTCATTCCCTTTAAGCTTCATTCATCTCAAGGTGCAATTCACAAACTCAAGAATAGTGGCTTTTGTTCTTCAGGATACCTTTAGGGGAAGAGTATGTGAATGCCCCCTCGTGTCTGGAGTCCAGTTTAGAGGAGATGGCTATTTACACTGCTAAGGTTTATTGAATCTAATTCTGAATAACATTGCTTGCTATTGTTGAATCTAATCTAATGTATATTTTAACTAGACTTGTAGCTTATATGTTTTCAAATTTTTGTTAGGCCTTGTAGTTTGTATAATTTGATTGCTGGAGAGCTTCTACAACTAAGCAAGAAGGCTGTTGCATGAGTTATAGCCACGCACTCGAGTATGAAAATTGTTTTTTTTTTAATTCTAATGTATATTTTAACTAGACTTTTAGCTTATATGTTTTGAAATTTCTTTTAATGGCTTAATGTTGTAAGGTCTCTTGAAATAAGACCTCCAGGCAGTTGGTCAAAGTTTTACAAATAATCTTAGGAATAAAGTCAAAGAAAGTATTTTTAAAATATTAAAGTATTTAGCTAGGTCTAAGAAGATTTGTGTACTTTCAATAGTTTTTCTTAGTTTGTGAAAGTTGTAGACTGAAGTTTTCATAGCTCGATTTTTGCTTCCTGGAAAGAATGATCATGTCAGATAATATAAGTGAAGAACAAAACAGGGAGACAATCGCTAGATTGTGGTCTAACTTGAAAAGAAAAGGTGATGGAAAATGTTATTGTCCTTGAAATATTTGTAAGGGCTTAAACTGTAGAAGACTGCTAATCAAAATAGTTAAGAGACATTCTAGGGAGAATGGTCACATTGAAGGGGGGCATGACTATCATCCACTGGTAAGTCGTTCATTATATCATTTTAACAATTTATATAGATATGAAATCACTTGATGATGAGTTGATGATCATGGTTTATTTATGTTAATCAATTATATATAGGTTGATCTTCCCAGGGAAGTACATGATATGAACCACAACAATCCAAAGAATATGGTTTTCGAAGTGGAGGAACATGGAGGTGCAAATATCCAAGGTGAAGATAATGATCCCATGGAAGATAACGATCATGCGCCAGAAAACACAATTGCAGAGGATGGTATAAATACATTGATCCATGACACATCTAGTCCAAGCGTATCTGATCATGATGATGATGATAGCCTTGATGTACCTCTACTTCAGAAGGCATACGAGCCCCTATACAAAGACTCCCAAACAACTCTTCTCTCTGTTGTATTGTTGTTGTTGAACTTGAAGGTTATGAATGGTTTATCCAACATAACAATGTCACGTATGTTAAGGTATGTAATATATGTCTTTATAGTTAACAAAGGGTGAATAATGTACCACTAATATTGTTTATATTAAAAACTTATATTTGTTGTTGTAGATTGATAGGCGAGTTTCTATTACCATCATCAAATATTCTACCTCGCTCATATCGATAATTAACTGCTGTTATGAAAGATATTGGAATGGAGTATGAAGCAATACATGCTTGTCCCAATGATCATATTATATATTATAAAGAACATGAATTTGCAACACAATGCCCTGTATGTCATACGAGTAGATATCGAACAGATCAACTAACAAAAAAGGTGCCTCAAGAGGTTCTTTGTTACATCCCCATTATTCCACGGATGCGACAATTATTCAGGTGTAGTAGCTTGGCTCAATTTATGGATTATCATGCACGCAATAGAAGTCGAGATGACATTATTCGAATCCCTGCAGATGGTTTAGCATTTATGCACATAGGGGAAAAGTGGCAACACTTCAAAGAAGAACCTCGTAATCTCAGGCTTTCATTGGCAGCGGACGGTGTCAATCCATTTGGAGAGATGAGATCTGTTTACTCAATGTGGCCTGTTTTTGTTATCAAAAATAACATTCCTCCGTGGATGTCAATAAAGAGGGAGCACATTATGTTGGAAATGATTGTTCCAGGTATCTTATCATTTGATAGTTATTAATTTACACGTACTTACAAATATTGCAGTAAAACGGTCACAATAACTATGTAATGTTACTGTTCATTCAAGTAGGTAAATATCAAGTAAAAGATATGAATGTATATATTGAGCCTTTTATCGACGAGTTGGTGGAGTTATGGAACGGTGTCACTATGTATGATGTGTCTAGACCAATACAACAAAGACAATTTCAATTCTATGCAATACTTGCATGGACAATACATGATGCCCCAGGGCTAACACATTTTTGTGGTATGTTATAGTGAATTCAAGTTGCACACAATAATTCTAATTATAAAAATCAACATATTTAATAATCCAATTACATCATTATCTTGTAGATCTTCAAACAAAGGGAAAATTTGCATGTCCAGTTTGTGGTCCAAAGATGAAATCTCGTCATTCAAAAAGTTTAGGAAAGCAGGTGTTTGATGAGTGTAGACACTTCCTCCACAGGAATCATAAGTATCAAAGTACGGAAAAAAATCTTTTCAATGGGAAAGAAGAGACTACATCAAAGCCACGAAGAATGACACCTCACCTATGGAAGTTGGAATATAATAGAATTAATCGTCGAGGTATTTCCATTCCACCTAATGGTTTATGTTTGTAATTTATATATTTCTATTGTGATTTTTGTTGACTAATTGTGTAATTGATGATCGTGAAGGTCATCAAGGCAATACTGACAACCTTCCAAATGGACTAAAAAGCTATCCCAGACAATTTAGTAGGTTGCCCTACTACGAGCACTTACAAATTGTGCATTTGTTTGATACTATGCATATTGGAAAGAATATAACAGAGACATTGTGGAAAATATTCGATGGAAGGCGTGACAAAGAAAAAATTGTCAAAATTTGTAATGACATACATGAATCCAATCATGCATTGAAAAATTTCATTCACTCAAATAGCAACGAAGATCAGATTAATATAAGTGCCCTTCCATGGTTATTAATAGAGCAGCCAAGTGATGCCATAAAAGAAGTCATACGAAAAATTTGATTTCCCATAGGATTTTCTACGAACATAAACAATCTCACATAAAAAAAAAGTGAATTTGAGCCAGGGCTCAAAACGCATGATTGGCATACTTTCATCAAGGTAAGTTATGTTCTTCTGTATTTACAATATATTCATAAACTACGTGAATTGTTCGTTATGTTATGTTAGAAAACAATGAAATGATTGGTTTATAATTACTGCAGTACGTGCTTCCTCTATCTCTCCTAGAGCACTTCAACAATAACATCAAACAAGTGATATACGATCTTGGAAAATATATGAGGTAAGCAGTAATATTTGTTCAATTTGTTGTATATATTTATTATATTCGTGATTTTTTTTTCTTGCTATGTAATCTATTGTATATTATTTTGTAAAGTCTCATATCTATATATTTTTTGTGACTTGAATGTCTTAATGTAGGTGGTTGTCATCTAAAGAAATACATAAAGAAGATATAAACTATTGGAAGAGAAGAATTCCTCATTTACTATGTGAAATGAAAAAGTGTCTACCTCCAACTTTTTTCAATGCACAAGAACACTACCTCATACACCTAGTTGAGGAGATTGAATTGTGTGGACTTGTACACACTAGGTCAATGTGGATGGTTGAGAGGCATTTGAAATCTTTGAAGGCTTTGGTTCAACAAAGAGCACATCCTGAGGGTTCTATGGTAGAGGGATATATGGTATACCAGATTATGGTGTACATTACTGAATATCTTCCTAAGTTTGCATCAAATATCCATGTAGATCACATTTGGGATCTCGAGCCTTTTAAAAAATTAGAAGGGGAGTACTTGATGGGGAAAGGTACATTTAGGAAAGTGAGAGGTAATAAATTATAAGATGTTATTGTAATAAATTATTTCTTAATCTTCAAAATAAATCGTTTGTAAGTTGTCTATTTTTTTTTTTTGTACAAGTGCTCGAGAGTGGGATGCACTACTGTTAGAAATGGAAAAAGAAATCTGTAAATAAGCAATACTAGGAAAGAATATAAGTGAGTAAATGCATGAAAAGATATTACCATAGAATAGGAGAGAGAAAGCTTCAAGATCCAACACTATGAGACAAGATATTTGGAAAGGGGAAAGCAAAGAAAACCCCTTGTGACATTATGAATGAGGCATGAAAAGCCTAAGAAGGAAGAGAGAGAGAGATAGAGAGCAATGCTCATACAATATTTGAGAAGAGGAAGAAACCTCATTGTTAAATGAGAGAAGAGGGTCATCTCTTAAATAGAGATGAGAGAGAGGAGTTAGAATGTAACTCCCATGTCTATGAATGCCACCATTCATAAGTGTGTGAGGCCAAGTGTGAGATTCCTCTTAAGGAGGAATAATCTAAAATTAGAAATTACAATAAGTATTTGTCCTCACATATTCCACTAGATGACAAAATAAGATGTAGTGAAAAAAGGACAAAAAAGAAATATATTAGGATACCTTGGCTTATATCCTAATATATTATAACAATAAAGAAAGGAGTTCTAACCTTGGTTTATAAATACACCAAGGAAAGATTACAACTTCTAACACCCCCCTTTAATCTTTACTTGGGGTAATTACATCAAAGGGTATTAAACCCATAATTTACAAAAATCTGCAACTTAATCTTCAATATGAAGTAATTTGATTGTCTTGAAGCCATATGGAACATTTATAGATCCAAGAGAAGTACATGAGTCCTTTGAATGTGGAAGCATAGACACATCTTCATATGTGGAAAACCAAGAAGGTTCCTTGATGGATCACCTGAAAAAAAGAAAAACAAGACAAATATCCACAAGTAGAATGCCATCATATATGCAAATTGTTAGAAATGAAAATTTTAAATCCTTTTGAATAAGGATAATAAAAGTCTCATAGGGAAATAGAGGAAAATAAAACATGTTACCACAAAACAATGGAGATAACCTGATATCAAGATAAATTATATGTTCAAAAAATTGTCAACAAGGACAAATTGAGTAAAAAGCTTGATTAATGCTCTCATGAAAAGAATATTATACTAATGCACAAATGACCACAGACAAGGCCAACTAATGATACATGCACCAAAATTGCATCAATCATGTGGATATAGACAGTCCACTTAATGAATCATCCCACTGCAAGTTAATGGGTGATCAATCCATAACATGCATGACTCATGATCTAAGCAATAAAGTATGCAGATCATTATTACATTAATATATGAAAATAAAGTAAAAAGAGAGACATTCTGATCAAATTAGAACAATCATGATTTGTTAGGATAATCAAAAGAATGGATTATGAGGATATAACAACATATTGCCTTCAAATTGGATCAAATCATCTGAATTTGGAGGAAAAACTCCAATAATAGCATCCTCTTCATGGAGGAACAAAAATGGAACAACATGGAGGGAAACTCCATAAAAAATGAGTGCATACCAATATAGGATGGAGGGATACTCCATGGGCCAGATAAGGAAACTATGTATCAGTTATACTGAGGGGTCCTACATAGTTAACCTTGAAAAAAAATTGCTCCCTATGCAACTCAAAATATCATTTAAATCATATAGATCAATGGTATAAAACCATAAAGTGCCAACATGGGCATAGAACAATTCTATAAAAGCATAAAAAGTGCAGCTATGGGCACATCAAAATATCAAAATGAAGGCAAATGTGTAAGATTACTCATAATCCAATCAGAATTAAGTAAAATGATTTAAGGAAGATCAACTAAATATAGATATAAGGTATAAAACTCCATTGAGGGTA
This sequence comes from Cupressus sempervirens, assembly GCA_028749045.1. Classification (NCBI taxonomy): domain Eukaryota; kingdom Viridiplantae; phylum Streptophyta; class Pinopsida; order Cupressales; family Cupressaceae; genus Cupressus; species Cupressus sempervirens. The sequence goes on from CM053791.1 coordinate 508,009,020, forward strand.
AACATGAGTAGTTAATTCATTTTGCAAAGGTATATATTAATTTTTGAATCATTATAGTCATAAATTATATATTTATTTGGGCATATATGTGGGCCCCCATATATACTCAAATAAGTATACGAAAATAGATTGGTTAAAGAAAATAATCACCTTTCCATACTTAATATTTTGGAAAGTCACAGTATTTACCTTGGTTCAAAAATATAACCTCAAAGTAATAAGAACATAAAGTCATGGGGCAAGACAAGATCTCCCCATTTTTCTCATACTATGCCTTCAAGATTGGAAGTGATTCAAAAAGAATTTTTTGAAATAAAACATTAAGAAAGATATAACTAAAAAAAATTTAGTAATTAATGATAGAGTTTAGATCTGGCAGATAAGAATATACTAAAATGAGTTAAAAAACTTTTCTAAAAAAAGTTTGAATAAAAGCTTGAATGAGTAAGAGAGATTTAAAATAGAATATTGCACTTGTCTGACAATGAATGATTACCTGTCAAAAATAGGTTGACAAGAGGTAATAATAAAAGTAAATGATACTCCTATCAAGAGCTAAAAAAAGAAAAAGAATCTTGCATGAAAAAACAGGCTGCCTAAATTTAGCATCCCCCATTAAATCAAATTCTTGAGCTTAGTCATCCTTCTTTTGGCGGCTTCGGTAGTCTCCAAATTAAGCACTTCTAAACACAGTATTTCGTTGATAAAACAAAAAACTCATAAATGAACTGTTGAAACTAACAAACACAATAACATGCCATTCACATTTGTGCGAATTCTCGCACTGAACGAGCCTCCATTCATAGGGCATCTGCCACGTGAAAAGCTCGCGATAAAGTGCTTATGAAGACCATTTATGGACCCGGTGGACTCAGAGTTCAATGCACCAGGGAAAAAAAAATTATTTCAAACTTTTGTATCATACCCATTTTTAGAGGAAGATTGAAAAATTCTCAGACTCTGAAAACATTCTAAGTTTGGCATGAAAATGACATCGACATTAATGCTAGTAACGGCTTAAAGAATTCCAACCTTGAGGAGCGCATAAATCAGGTGGATCTTTTTCTCAGAGAAGCAATTCAGAACCCTCGGGAGCGTTTGTCTGTTCTACGAATTGAACAGGATGTTGAAAGGTTTATTCAAAATCCACGCCAGCAACAGCTTGAGTTTTTCCAATTACCCACCTCCTACCTTAGACTCGCAGCGCATCGCCTTGCTCAACACTATGGTTTGCAGTCAATGGTGGTTACAGACAGTGTTTCTTTGGATGCATCTGGGACTAAGATCATTGTTTTCAAGACTAATGAGACTAGGTATCCACCCATTAGACTAGCCAATATTCCAGTGAATCTTCCACAGTATGAAAAGAACCTTTCTGTTAAGGTTGCAATTAAACAGAGACCACATAAAAATTCTCATAGCAGTGGTAATACTGGTATGAATTCTTCAAAACTGAACCATTCTAAAAGTGTTGAGGAAAGGAAAGAGGAGTACAATAAAGCTCGTGCACAGATCTTTAGCATGAATAATCCTAACTTGGCAGGTAGATCTGCTGAGGAGGAATCTACTACATTTGAGAATTGGCAATGTTGCTCCGTTCTTACATTAAGCAAGGAGAAACCTAGTTGGATGACTTTCGAAGTAATCATGTGAAAAGTCCATCTGACTGCTCATCTGGAAATGGTAGGATAAAAAAATTAAAAGGAGAGAGGGAATCTGTTAGCAAGGTAAAGACAAACAATAGGGTTGCAATTTTTTTGTGACAGGAAGACAGATCGCAAGGACCCTGATTATGATCGCAATTCTGATAGGTACACTCAAAGGTTTGATCCTGGTTTTGGTTTTAACATGGGACCAATTTAACCAATGATCTACATGATCTTACCACCATCTCATCCTTGGAGGGCTTGGGATCCTTAGGGAACTCCATAACAATAAGCCAGTGCTCATAATCGCATCCATCCAGAAGAATCATCTCCCTGGGAGGCCTGTTGCTCCAGTTTGGGGACGGGTTGTTCAACAGGGAATACCCTAACCCTGATGTAGTCTTGCACCACACCGTTTGATGAGATCGTATAACATGAGGGAACAATGCAGAAGAAGGACGAAAGATTACAAAATGAAATAAAAACAATGTTTTATGGGTACAAAGAAATGCTGAAGAACCCCTAATTGTAGAACTCTGTAGTGAAGAGAAACTTCTGAAGAGTTTTATGGAGTAATTTAGGTTAGGGAAAAAATGAAGTCCCATAGAAGCCATTAATTTTAGATGGCAGAGAAAATGTTTGAAAAATCAAGGTTTATTGATTTTTGTAGGATTTAGACGTTGTAGTGGTTTTAAGTTCTTTAAGGTTTAGCACATTGAGATACATATTTCTTTCGTTATCGAAAGTTTGGCTGATGCAATCGAGTTTTGGACATTGTGATTTAAAATGCAGTCCCACTCGATTTGGGGAAATGGTGGCTAATTTGCGCAAGGAAGCAAGTTCTTTTCAAGAGCTTATTAAGTCGAACACTGCACATGCATTGATTCACATCTTCTTTGCCCAACGGTCAACCTCAAAGGTTCCTGAAGTAACAGATATAGGTTTAAAGCCAAGAAAAATAAGAAAAGTTCCTGTTGTTGGTGGGGGTTTAATGGGCTCTGGTATAGCCACAACGCTAGTTCTGAGTGGCTATCCTGTGATCCTTAAAGGAGTAAAGGAACAGTTCCATCATTCCGGTCTTGACCGAATTAAAACAAACTTACAGAGCCAAGTTTTAGAGATGTGGATATGGTAATAAAACCTTCAAAATATATCGCACCCATTGTCAAACACATCAGAATCCAATATGCAGTTGGGAAGAGATTAGATCATAGTAAAAAAGATATCTAGATAGGAAAACCTTTTGGCAGCAAGCCTGCCAAAGGGGGTTAGATGAAAAACTAATATAAAATAAGAAGTAACCTGCACAAATTAGAGCACACAAAAGTTAATCGGGTTTGACGGTAAACCAGCCAAATCCAAAAAAAAAATTCAATTTCTTCCATCTTAAAAAGATTAAAGAAGAAATTAGTGAAATCTTTCTCAAGAGTCTCCTTCGAATCGTACCTTCATGCAAACACTCAAAAAAAAGATTAAACTGCTCTGATACCATGTTAGAAATGGAAAGAGAAATCTGTAAATAAGCAATACCAGGAAAGAATCTAAGTGAGTAAATGCATGAAAAGATATTACCATAGAATAGGAGAGAGAAAGTTTCAAGATCCAACACCATGAGACAAGATATTTGGAAAAGGGAAAGCAAAGAAAACCCCTTGTGACATTATGAATGAGGCATGAAAAGCCTAAGAAGGAAGAGAGAGAGAGATAGAGAGCAATGCTCATACAATATTTGAGAAGAGGAAGAAACCTCATTGTTAAATGAGAGAAGAGGGTCATCTCTTAAATAGAGATGAGAGAGAGGAGTTAGAATGTAACTCCCATGTCTATGAATGCCACCATTCATAAGTGTGTGAGGCCAAGTGTGAGATTCCTCTTAAGGAGGAATAATCTAAAATTAGAAATTATAATGAGTATTTGTCCTCACATATTCCACTAGATGACAAAATAAGATGTAGTGGAAAAAGGACAAAAAAGAAATATATTAGGATACCTTGGCTTATATCCTAATATATTATAACAATAAAGAAAGGAGTTCTAACCTTGGTTTATAAATACACCAAGGAAAGATTACAACTTCTAACAACTACATTTGTATATTGCAAACAATCTTGATTGGATGACGGTATGGATTGAACGATGTCAACATTCTGGTCGCACATTAACATGGGAAGGTGTATCTTCATTGGTTAAAGAAGCTCATCGTAATGGAGATTCCAATGTTACGCAAAGGGAAATAGATTTAGCATGTGGTTCAAGAGATTTCTAGGTACGTACAAATTTATTAATCACCCGTATGTTTATCAACTCACGATACAATAATTTTGATATGTTTCACATATTATTGCAGGTTAAACACCACAAGGCTATGTTCTGTAATGGTCAGAAATTTTGCGTCAAAGTGTTGGATGACACGAATAAAACTTGTGATTCAGGAATAACTGCAGTCTTTCAAGTGACTAATATTTCATCCAGAAATGACTTACATCCTCAAGAGTCTGAAAATAGATACTATGGCATTTTGGATGAGATAATTGAGTGTGACTTTAGTTCCTTCAAATTAGTACTCTTCGTTGTCAAATAGTACAGGCTACGACTTAATCCAAATGATCCTGATAGAACTGTTATTGAACATGATAATGGATTTACAATGGTTAATACAAGGTCATTTGAGCCAGTTGGGGATGAGCCTTATGTTCTTCCAAGCCAATGTGAGTAGGTATTTTACTCAGAGTTTCCACATAAACTGGGTTGGTCATTTTTTGTTAGACATGAACTAAGAGGAAGGCCAATAAAGCATAATGCGATGGAAGAAGAAGATACCGAAGAAGTAGAAGATGATGTAGACGGTGATCACGATCGATAGTTATTGGATGATGTTCCTGACACAAATTTTCATGAAGAAGAAGAAGAAGATGATGACGATGATGCTGCTACTGATGATGATGATGAAGATGATGTTGATGTTGATGATGATGTTGATGATGACGATGACGACGACAACGATGACGACGACGATGGCGAGGAGGATGATGATAACGACAATGATGATGATGACGAGGACGATGATGATGATGATGATGATGATGATGAGAATGATGATGATGGAATTTAGAGGTATGCCATCAATCCTTAATCTATTTAATATTCATTTCTTGATAGAAATATATTTGTCTTATATATATGGTTACATAGTTTATTCATTATCTATTTAAAAGCTACAAGTTTCAAATACAAATAGAATACTGCGTGAATGTATTGAGCCTTTTTCTTTCAAGTCAAAAGCATTTGTAAGTGTTTAGTTTAGAAAAGGGAATTCATTAAATATCTATAAAAGGGAGTTGTACCTAAAATAAAATTCATAGGGAAAACATAATATAAGTGCTTACCCAATTTGTTGGTTAATAATTCAAGTATCTCTAACATTTCATTTTAGAATAGGAATAACATTGTATCAGTATGTTGATTTACAAACTAAAACTAGAAAACTTATTTCAGTACATGTATTTGGATCTATGGGATTTACACGGTAAGTAAAAAGAAACCAGTAATGCATTTTAAAATTATTATAATGGGTTTTGGAAGAAATTACAGTTATCTTAATTAATATAAAATATCTAACTGAATTTCAAAATGTTATGCAAGTGGCTTTAGTCTAGGTGTTTCCTCCACCTCCACACACATCAAACAACTTCAAATAGCATGTCCCCAAGGTGACTAAGCCCTCAACTCATTAGCTGATACAAAAACCCAGTTTTAGCCCTTCACTAGGCCTACTTCCCTAGTAGGCTTATAATGTGAGCCTGATTTAAGTGTTTTATTGTGTACCTTTTAATGTTTTTAATTTTTATGTGATGCTAATGATGGATGTGATTATGATTATGATGTGATTATGCTCACGATAATTGAATTACATTTGCAGGAAATTGAACCCCTTTCAGGAGCATCCTGCACAGTCTCATGGATCGATAGGTATAAGTCAATACTCCTTATAGACAGTCTATTTAATAAACTTATCAATAGTAAGATTGATGTCTTCTAAGATCTCTCCCATTTGCAGGTACCAGCGAATAGGTATTCTTCAGAAGTGTCTTCCTCGAGTGAGGGAAATATAGGAATAGAAGAGGAAAGTGAGACATGCAGTTTATCTAGAACAAGGAGATTAACTAGAGGTCAAAGGAATAGAAGGAAATTCAATAAATGCATGAAATTTTTTCTCGCTCAAGGGGGGTCATGTTCTTATGATGATGAGATAGAAGGCGACATCGAGGTGTCCTTGAGGTACCAACATCTACAGAAACATTGGGTACCCAAGGAACCTTCTCCAATAAACACTAATTTTTGTGTTAATGAGAGGATATATCACATAGCACCATCATCACTACATGGTTTGGGCCTAGTTTCTATGGACGACATAAAGGTGTCTTACAAAAAAGTTTTTGAATTGATGGAGTATGTTGGACCATGTTACGATTACAAAAGTTGGATGCATATTGTTAAATATAAAAAAAGTATGCGTAGGTATGCCCTCTCGGCAAATTATATACAACAACAAGACAATAATCAAAGTAAAAGTGTGGCTACATACATTGATGGAAGGCCAAAAGCAACAGGGAATATTGCAGGTTTTATAAATAGTACACGACCTGGGTCAACTATAAAGCAACCCAATTGCATATTTGAGGTGCGTGAGGGAAATCGTGTATTCATCTGTGCGATAAAATCAATACGTGCAGGGGAAGAGCTTCTTATTGATTACAATTTGAACCGCATAGATACAAACGAGGCTACTATCATGGGGGTGGTACATACTATTAAACCAACTTCTAATCAATGACTCCAACATACCATTTAGTCAATAAATTTTTGGCTAACATTTTTATACTTCATCTTTGACACAGTGGCACAATATGGAGCAACCGCCCGGAGGGGATGCTGACGATGCTCCCGACTCATCTACACATGAGCAGGTAAAACTCATTTGTAAATGTGCAAACTAGATAGAAGCAAAATGTTATTTTTTTAATGTTGTTTTCTTTATTGTTTTGGAGTAATTTTGATAATACTAATACTATTTTTGTCACAGAGGGCTAGTGGTCGGAGGGAGGGAAAGGAACCTGCAGTCCCTCAGCAAGCCCCCCCTGAGGAGGACCCTTTCTATATTGATTTAGCAGAGACTGATGACCCGATTGGTTCGATTAAAATTAATTTAAAGAAAATTAGCAAAGAAATTCTACGTTTGGCAACCATAAAGCCTATGACTCAACAAATAAAAGATAGGGCATCTGAATTGTTGCACACGTCTGAGTCCTTAAAAGTAAGTATTAATGAAATTTTTAATTATAACAAGAGTTCAATAATGGTTTTTATGTTATGCTCTTTTATGGCATTAATTAAAATATGGATGCGTTGTCTTTACAGAGTTTTTTGCTTGATTTTGAGCCCCGTTCCCATGATGAGGGTGCTGCAGGTGGTTCAGGTAGATCGTATGTTCCATTCCCCACTTCTATTTTCCACCGAATATATATAGGAATGATCATAATCATTGATAATACATGCTTGAACAATCCTTTTTTTTAATGCTCTAACAATCTTGTCCATGCTAGTCCACGCGTTCTATATTTATGCATGCTCTAACAATTTTATTCTTCAGCTTCACATCAATTGAATCCTACGATGATGTCGCCTCCATCCAGGACAACCAAAAATCTCTTTTTGACTGCTGAGTCAGCAACACACAGCTTACATGCATCGACTGTTGCACCATCTGCTGGTACACAAATCCCTCTTTTTCTCTCTTATGACAACAACAAACAGTTTCTTTTTTACAACTTTATAACATCAATTATCATTTGTTATTTTATACTTCGATCGTGACAAAGACTTATGAAACTTATGAAACTTTTTGCAATAGGACCTGCAACATCATTTCTTGGATGTTCCTATGTTCCTAGTACAGGAACGGTGAAGGATGTCACATTGATCGTCAGTGACGATGAAGGCATTCCATTAAAAGTAGCCAAAGTTCCAGGTACTTTAAAGTTATTATTATTATTCTATAGTGATATAATAGTAATTTAGTTTTTGATCACTCTTCATCGACTAATGATCCCATGATTGTTTTGTACGGAATGATCTTTTTTGGAGAAAACTTGGTGATGAGTGTTTGCAAATATTTGGGCCCACCATGCGTACCTAGTGGAACATCATATCCTAACTAAAACCCCAAACCACTATTTTGATTTCATATCATTGCTATAATAGTTTTCCTTTTCATCCATTTCTTGAACTATATTAAAGGTTGCTTCACTTCATTTATGAGTCTAACATGTTTTTTTTTACTTAAAAGGTGGAATCACCAACACAAACCGTTGAAGGATGATCTTATAGAGAGCATGACCCAACTCTTTGGACCTCGTGCATTCGAGAGAAACAAGCTCCTTGAAAAAGCTGGTTTATGTTTGAAGTATATTAGGGACCAGTATAGAAAAAATTTATGGGATAACCCCAGGTACGAGCGTCCGCCCTATGTTCCTGAGGCTGAGTGGCAGGCTCTGATTTTGGATGGAAAGTATAAAGCTGACAAGAAAAATAATATTACACCAGTGGAGAGTACAACAAGGTATGTGATACTGTTGAGAATCTAATTATGTACTAATTAACCTCCATATTTATACTATCTAACATATTTCAAACTTTTCATAGATTGCCTGACACATCAAAGGCAACAAAGGCAAGACTAGAAAAGCACGAGACACACAAGCTCGGCTCTGGTGGTTTTTTGAAACTTCAAGCAAGAGTTGTAAGTATTAGTAAATGACAAAAATGTATCAATTTTTTTATAGAATGTGAAGGGAAATGCTAGGACTCCCTTATTTAGCTCATCAATTATAAATAGGTCAATAGAATATAATAATAGTAGTGGATTTTCATATTCAATATAAACAATTCAACAATTGAAGTCAAGACTCTGCAATCTAGATTAGTGAAGAAAACTTGTGATTCACTAATATGACATTATTTAAAATCTCACCCTTGACTGAATTTTCCTCCAATAGTTGAGAATAAAGGCAGTGATTGAAAGAATGAGGGAATGCAGTAGCACTTGCAGCCATTTTTATTTCCAAAGACCTGAACTAACTCTTACCCAACTTAAGAATTTGGAGAAAATATGTTGATACAAGCAAAGCATACAAACACGCAACATTTATATAGTAGATTGCTCCATCAAAATTGCTCAATTTTTCTCCTATTATATTGTGATGGATATAGATGATTTGCTGTTGATATTTTAACTACCCTCCATTGATTGATGAAACAATGAAAGTAAAATTCACCATACCACGTAAAAATGCAGGGCTCAGAGTTCAAGAGATGCCTCACAGAAGACGATAAGAGAATTGGCTTCCAACAAGGCTATAGAGCCGTGGTTGAATAGCTACGAGCTGAAATTAGTGTGGAAGGTTCTAATACTGATGCATCTGAGCCACGGGTAAATAAGCTAAATGAAATTTATTTCAAATTGAATACTTTACCAATTAGTCTATTCGATGTTAAGTTCCAATATAAAGTGAGTATATCTGTTTTAAGCAAGCAATGATAACAATGCGTAGGATGTTGGAATGTAGCCTGACAATCCTTCTACACAATCTGTGGATGTCGAAGGTTCGCATGATGTGCATCCCAGTGGTGGAGGTATACATTTGCTATTAATTTTTTTATATGTAATTGCAATTGGTGTTTGGATTAACGTAACATTTTGTATAGCAGCTGTAGAGGATTGAGGGGTCGATGTTCATGACCGTGTTGACGTTGAGTCCAGACAAAATGATGTGGTCAGATCAGGTAAAGAGACACAGTTATGTTATTTAAAATAATTAAATACTTGCAACAATTATAATAAATTATTTTTAATTTAACTCTTTTATTTGTTATTGCAGAGGACCCCCCTTTGCAACAACATAGGAATTTGAGATCATCAAGAACAGAGAAAAGAACAACTGATGAGGGGGGAATTGATGATGACACGGATGCTCCTCTTAGAGCTTACATAGGAAAAAGAAATAGAAAGAAAAAAAAGAAATGATTGTCACTACATACCTTAATTGATAATGACTGTATTTTATGTCTCAATGAATTTAATTATGTGCTAATGAATGTTCATGAATTATGTGTTAATGTAGAATATTGATGAATGTTGCATGTTAACAAATCTAATGTGTTAATGAATGTTATCATGTGATATTGATTGAATGTTACATTTTATTAATGGTTGAAAGAATGAATGAATGTTAGATGTTAACGGGGAATGTAGAGTGATGTTAGGGGGAGGGGGGTGGGGCCAAATGAGCTTCCACCTTCACGTGGTTGGCTCTGTTTAGTAGAGAATATTAAACTATTCTCGAAACAAAGTGAAGCTCAATAAGATACTTGTTATTACCTTTTTTTTTAAAAATTGTGTGCTTTAGCCTTGATTTTTGAGCATGACATTAACCTTTAAAAAATTCCATGGTTAAGAACATTTGGGTTGGAGTGGTGCTTGGGTGGGTAACATCTCGAGAAAGCCCAACGCTTCACCTCCGTGAGCAAACCTAGATGCAATGAGTATTTAGTGTTCTATTCATTCTAATGAGAGAAGTTATTGTGAAACACTACTCATAAACATAGACCAATGAGTTTGACCGAAAACTACACAATTGAATCCTGATAGCAACATCACAACATTAAAAAAACTTATAACTTGTTAATGCACAAGAAATTTTTGTGTCAATAACAATAGTTTTTGGCTAGTTGAAAGTAATACTTATCTAAGTTGTTTGTACTTCCTCATGTAAGACATTTGATATTTACTTTATTGATACTAGAAGAAAATATAATGAACTCCTCCTTAGACCGTTGAAGATAATAATGCAACAAAACCAAATCTATAAAAATTAAGAAGAGTGTTGAGATAAGAGAAAACAAGAGGAGAAAAGAAACATAAGATATATACTCAAATAACCACCCTACCCCAAAACACATGAATGTGTGTTAATTCTCCATATAGGTTGTGATACACTCATAAACTCCAACGCTTCATAAGAGATCACCACTCTAATTTCTTATGAGTTCAAATACCATTTCCTTAAAAAAGCCAAATAAAATTGTCCATTAAATCTTCATCCAAGCCTTCAATATGTAGGCCAAAGAACCTACATTGATTTTCCAAAGCCATAAGCCAATACTTGGTTGAGATAGCTCAATTTACTTATGTGATCCAATGCTTCATAAGGGATCTATGTTTGATAAGTATGGTGTTTCATAGCGTACACCTAGTATTATGCTAGGAACACCGGTGCATGATGATGCAGTGGACTGAATTTTATGTTACAAAATTTGTTGTAGATTAAGAGGGGAGACAACCAAATTTTAAGTTGAAGCTTCTGCTATTGTCAATTTTGAGATGAAAAAATCTATTATAGGGAATTTAATGTTATTATGGTGAATAAAGCAAAGAGGATGTTATTTTTCAAGAGTGGTTTTGAAAGATTTGATTAGAATATGATTGAAAGAATACAAATGGAAGTGCATGTATTTCCATTACTCATTTGTTTGAGGATCTAATAAATTGTCCTAAATCGCTAGATAAGAGAAACATCCCCAAGATACTCATGGAAAACTATCCTCGTCCTTCAAAGAATGTTATCACAATGCTGAACCGGCATATTCTTACAAAAGAGGTTCAAACTTCCATTACATTCATAGGAAGTTGAGGGGTAGTGCTACTATCATGAAATCATTCTAGAATCTCATTGGATGACTTAAGAAAAAATTCAGAGCTATTCTTCCGAATGCATTAATTTAGTGATTGCATGATGAGATAATTCCTGTGTCATTAACTTCATCAACCCTAGAAGAGGAATGTTGGAAATGTTATTAATGATTGTCAAAGAAAAAAAAAAAAATTGTTCCTGTGTTGTAGTGTTTTGTTGAGTGGTTGTTAATTGGAGCATTATGACATATAGGTGATCAAACAAGTCCTCAAGTTTATAAGTGGCACACTTATACTTCCCCTGCAGGCCATTCAAAACATTTGGTGATTCCTTCCAGCTTGAACCTCCAATTCCTCGCAGTTTGACATGTTACTTGGATGGTCTGGCCTTTTAATCAGGCTTCAAATTATTACAAAAATTGTGTTATGGCAAGCCATAGGCTCATAGCATTGTCTCTATCCATACCTTAATCAATCTGCAAGCTCAATTTAGGATGCAATTTTCTAAAGTCTGCCCAACTAAACTTCCCAAGAAGACCACCCCGCCGAAAGGGATGAGACTCTTCTAACAAATGTGTTTACTATATGCCTAAAGAAGAATAATGTTTTACCAATGGAAGCCCTCTTGACACATACAACAATATTCTGCTCCTCCCCACCAATCACAACGGTGAATGGATCCATTCTTGTGGTCTAAGATCTATAAGCCGAGGTGTAATTTATTTTTGGCTGGTATGCCCACATTCTTTGGCAGCTGCTCAAATTAAACAACAATTTTTTTCAACATCATCAATGGCTACTTCCACGTCAGTTTGGTCCCATCTCCTAGCAATAAGAACTATTTCATCAAAACCCCAAATCTTACATGGACATTGTATTTTTATTCTGCCATATTTTGTGCAGCTTAATCCCCAATTCCTTTACTTGCCACACAAATTGTGCCAATAAGGGCCTGGTTTTCTTTGGCTATTTCTACATTGATATTGGTTGGTTTCTGTGACATGTTAGCATAAATGTGGGCAACAATACGCTATTGATTTTGGGAGGATGTAAGATGCTACATGCCTATCAACCCCAAATACTACAAAATACATTTAATTTATAAATAACAATGTGCATGGTTGGGGTTAACGAGTAGTTCATCCATGTGCTTGGTTTTGATTTGATGAAAACTAAATCTCTTAATAACCTGCCTCAAAAAAAAATTTGGCAATTGAGATTGGATATTAAAAACCATATATCTGACTATTTGGATGGTTTGCTTGTAACTATGTAATTAATGCATTGGGTTCTGGTTGGATCAGAATTTTGCTAATACCCATTTTGTCTAAATTGTTAAGGTAGCTCTTCCACAAGAATTTTTTTCTGCTTTAGATAACTTGCATTTCATTGCAGGTTTCTGCAGTGTATTGATTGGAAAGTAATAGTGGCTCATTTCAAAAAATTATCAAATTTGTGGGATACTCAGCTTTAGAACCTACACAAACATACTCATGTTAAATATTTTTATGGATCTTTCCAAAGAGTTCTCTTAGAGATTGCAAGTTCTTGCAATCCATACTACTAAACGGAATTGCTTCTGCGAAGATTGTGCAGCAAGTGGATTTAAAGAACTAATAAAATTTAGAATAGATAAGTGTGATTGCTGTCATTTGGAAAGAATGAATGTTTTTTGCTTCTCAATAACTTTGCTTATATCATTCTTTGTTACCTCTTACAGGAACTGGGATGACGGTATGAGAGGTGGACAACAGTGTTTGGAGTTCTCTTCGGTGATTTAGGTAAAATGCCATTATGCAATTCCATGCTCTATGGTGTTTTGATTTGGTTTGATAGCTTCTTCTGTTGTGAAATTTGGATTTTTAGCCTTCGTCCCTATTTAATACTGGTGTACAAATTTGTTATAGATTTGGAGTCTCGATTTTACTATTGAGTTTGTGTTCCTTATCTCTTCTGTGCTCTTTAACCTTGAGCAGTCAAATAATGAAAACATTGACAATATCTAGTTAGGGTTGTGTAATATTGTTCCATGCCTTCACTGGCCTAAATTTAGTTGTTGTAGGTATTCGTCTCTTGGATTGTTTAGTTCTACCAATCCACCCTTCTACATCATTATTCTGCAGGATCCTTGAGGTTGTCAGCCTCTGAAAACTTATACCAAAACCATTCTGCCCTGAAATCCTCACGCTGCTGCTTGTGATGGCTGGGAAATTCAGTTTGCCTATCTTTACTGGTGGCTGTGTCAGATTGCGTGACCTCCAAGTGAGCTGTTGTTTCACACTAGGGTCTTTCTGATGGGATCCATTAAAGTTCGGATAAATTACATCTACATAGGCGGGTGTATGAGCCACTTCATTGAACTTCATATTTTGCATTGCAAAATTTGCTTTAGGTGTTTTGTAATTAATTAGCATCTCATCATCTTATTCAAATTCCATTTTTATTCTTTAATTGTAACAAGCTTGATTTTACATATAATGATGTGTGTGTTTTGTTCTTCTGTTTAAGATAGTATGGTCCTGTAATTCACTAACTTCAATGTCTGATTCATGTTACTATGATTTAATTTGACACTTGGTTATTGATATAAATTAAAGCAAGCTTGTATATATCTCTATTGGCACAACCCATGAAGCTTCATCCTCATACTGGTGATTCTTTAGCAAGCTACACCTTATGAGAATTACAATGTTATAGTAAAAAGTATAAATTCTAGAAGCATGGGTAGCAAAAAGGTGAGAATATATATTTCATTTAGCTGCGTAATGGAGTCAGAAGATCAAGAGGATGTCGTTACCATCTCCAACACTAGCCAAGGGAGCAACAACAAGGCATCGGCAAACAATATGTGTACAACCAACCTCCACGATAAGAAGAGAAAATGGAATGGAAGTTCCTCGGTGCGCCATCCAATTGCTTGATATGACTCGTAGGCCCATTGATCTGACGCTTTGGGGCTCAACAACCAAGCAAGTGGGCAGTGAATTACAACAAAGCTACTACTTGCAAGACACTATAGTTCTAGTGGTTAAGGGAGGCCGTGTTACTGAGTTCAATGGAAGAGTACTCAACACGACAGGTAATACACAACTGATGATCAATCTCCAAATTCCAGAGACAGTGGAGTTAAAGTCATGGTTCGATGAAAATGTTAAGGACAATGGTGAGCCATCGATTAGCTACGCCCCACAACCTCCTGCAGTATTGAGAATGACAATTCATGACATACATGATCAAACAGTGCGTTCTAATTGTGCTATAAAGTGCATCGTGAAAGCAACCATTATAGAGGTCAACACAGACAAGCTATCCTACCCGGCTTGCCCCAACCAAGTGTCAGGAAATCAATGCAATAAAAAGTTGTCTGAAAATGCAAATGAAGAATGGAATGGTAAAAAATGCGACAAGCAATTTACAGAATGCAATTATAGCTACATGGTCTGCCTATAATTGCAAGACCACACTAGGGAGCTATGGGCAACCACATTTGATGAAGGAGCAATATAACTGCTCGACATGACTGTGAACACATTGCTAGAGCTAGCATCTGAAGATGATGCTTGTGGCGGGGCCACTGTGGTGGCGACGGCAGTTGGCATCGCTGCCATAGTGGCCCCGCCATATTGCTAACCACCGACATCGCAATTACGACATCCACACGTGCATTGCGACAAAATAAGCGTCGCGTGCATAGAGACGCAGTCGCAATTGATGATTTTGCATCGCAATTGCGACACATTCGCAAACATTGCGACGGCTAGTGGCGTCAACAGCAGCACTACCATGCCACTAGCACCATTGGAAGTTTCTATGGACGTCGCAAGTGCGATGCCCATAGAAGAACTGTAAAGGCTCCCACCTCAACGAACCCCTGGGCAGATGCCGACGCCACCCCATCGCAATGCGTTGTGAAGACTTCAAAATTGCGACGGGAACCACATCCATTGCGACGGGAGAAATGATGGGATAGAATGTTGAGCTTGCGACGGATAGGCGTCAAAATTGCGACGTCGAAGAATAGACGTCTTAATTTGCAACTAAAAACCAACAACGTCTGATGCTATCGCAGTGGCGATACATTTTCGTCACAATTTTGACACTTGGCCATCGCAAATCGATGCCAAATGTATTAGTGTAAGATTTGCCAAATCTAATTGGGGTATCTCAATTATTTCATCCAAATTGACTTCTACCAAAAAGAGATTGTTGGAAGTGTAGAACCTATCAAGGAACAATCATTATTTTTTCAATGATGTCAAAAATTCTACTTGCTGGTGAGATAATTGCTTTTTGGTCTGAATGCTATCATTTGTTTGATTGATGAAGAGGATTTGAAAAGAGAAGATAACTAGAGAAAGTTTGAGATATTTAGTGGATAATAGGAGCACTAGGACCAAGGTATTAATGATATTATGTATTATTGATCTAATTAAGACTAAAGTAAATGGTTACTATAGCTAAGCCAAGAAGAAGTGTTTTCATAAAAAGTATATGCCAAGCTTAGCCAAGCAAATAGTGTATGCCGAGTAGAAAAGTTAAAATGTGTCAAGAATTAGTAAAATTTAGTAAGTGTTGAGCATCAAGGAAATAAAAGTGGTGATCGAGTTGAGAAGATGTAGTTGATGTCGAACAACCCAGTAATGGCCAAGCATCAGAAGACTGTTATTTGTGAGTGAACAGTGTAGATGTTGAGTGACAAAAAAAAGTGTTAAATTGAAGATTTAATTAATCTAAGCCAACTAATTTGATTTTCTTAATTATGTGAAGCATTTCAAAGATAAGTATGATGAGTCGGCAGCACAAAATTCAAGATAAACTATTTTGAGGCAAATTTAAGGAAGATTGTAGAAGTTTCTAGAGGGACTAAAATGGAAAAGTGGGTAGATTAATTGAATATTACCTAACCATAAAATGGAAAATTGTGGTTAAATGAAAAAAGATTTAAATTCTCTATTTATAGAGATAGCATGCCAGAAGCAAAGGATTTCATGTGTGAGAACCTAAGGAAGACAAGAAGTCTAGGGTGTTGCTTCATATGGTGGCTAAATAGAAGAGATTGCAATTGACATACAAAGGAAGAAGGATTAAGAGGTTGAATGCTTGAAGGGTGAACAAGTTGTTAGAGATGAAGAGTATGAATGCCAAGTAGAATGGAGGACTGAACCAGAGATCTATAATCTGCAAGTGAGTTGTATTTTACTATCAGATCAAGTCCTTCTATTAATTTCTAACAAATTTATCAGTCTGGATAAATCCTTTGGATTAAGGTTGACCTAATAGTCTATTAGGATTAACCACATATAGCAATAATAATTACAAGAAAATGTAACAATATTAAAAACTAATAAGTCACACTGAAGATAACACAAGAAACCAAGATTTAATGTGGTTCAACCAATCCCTGGGCTACATCCACCAAACAAGAAGTCCAATATTATTACAATCCAATGATTACAACCTAATTACTATTTGTAATCCCTTATAGCTCAATACTACCACAAGAAGTAATTTTTTGCATCACACATTATAAAAAATACCTAACCCTAAGCCCTTTTATACAAGTTTTTTTTTTTTCCGCTTTAGGGTTGTAATTAATTACAACATGTTAGCCACAAACAATTCTGAAGTATGTACAATAATTCCTTGATTAGTCACCAAAAACTAAAAATATCCCACTTGGGGACTGATTAGGCTCCACTAAACAACAATCTCCCACTTGAAGACTGATCTTGTAGTTATTTTGCTACTCCATGAGGCTCCCACTAGATCAAACCACCCTAGATTCTACTGTTCTTTTATTCTGTTCAGTTTAGAAGATCAACCAAAGCTGAAGAGAAGTTTAGCTTCTCCCTTGTCACTACCTTTATAAACATATCCACTAGATTTTCATCTGTATGTATCTTGTCCACCTTTAACTATCCATCACCCAAAATTGACTATATGAAATGGTACCACAAATGTATGTGTTTTGTCTTTGAATGTAGAGAAAAATTCTTCACAAAATGAATGACACTTTGACTATCTGTAAACAAATAATTATCTTTTTAAGGGTGTCCTAATTCTTCCAGGAAGAACTAAAACCATATCATCTCCTTGGCTGCCTTTGTAGCAACAACATACTTTACCTCTATAGTGGATAAAACATAAACCTTTTGGAACTAAGAAATCTAGCTCATTGCTGCCCCACCAATAGTAAATACATAGGCTATAGTTCTCCACCTAGTGTCAATATCCCCCACCAAATCTAAGTCAACATAGCCTTATAAATCAATAGTAGAGCCCCAAAAATGTAAATACTTGATGGATTTTCCTTTCAAATATCTGATAATCCATTTTAATGCATTCCAATGCTCAATTCCTAGATGACTCATATACCTGCTAATAACTCCCATTGCATATACAATATCTGGCCTTGCACATACAATAGCATACATCAAGATTCGTATAGCTGAAGCATAAGGTACCTTGGACAACACCTTCTCAATATAATTAACTTGACATAATGTTAATTTTTTGTTCTTCCTATCTCTACAAAATTTCATACCAAGGACTTGTTTTGTAGCCCCCAAATCCTTCATAGCAAATGAATGTGCTAAATGATGTTTCAGACCCTTAATGTGATCCAGGTTAGACCCAGCTACAAGCATATCATCAACATATAAACATCAAATAATGTAGTTGTCATCATCCAACCTCTTAAAGTAAATACAATGATCTAAATGACACCTGCTATATCCATGCTCATGCATAAAGCTATCAAATTTGAGATATCATTGCCGAGGTGCTTGCTTCAAGCCATATAATTTTTTCTTCAATCTACACACTAATTTCTCCTTACCTTTGACCTCAAATCCTATTCATGCATTCAACCACTCCATTTTCCTATGGAGTCCTTAGAACAATTTTTTGTTTACAAATACCATTAGTGGAGAAATAATCTTCAAAATGATGACTGCAATACTCACCATCATTATCATATCTGAGACATTTTAATTTCTTACCAGTCTCATTTTCAACCAAGCATTTCCATTTCTTAAATTTTTCAAATACATCAGATTTTTTTCTAAGGAAATAAACCTATAATTTTCTAGTTACATCATCAATAAATGTAACATAATAATGAGAGCCACCAAGGGAAGATACTCAAGCTGGTCCCCATACATCCATATGCACAAGCTCTAATCTCTCTCACTTTTCTTTTCCTTCCCACTCTTCACAAAAATCACTCTCTTTTGTTTTCCATACACACAACTTTCATAGAAATCCATATTAACACATTTTAAACCTGGTAGAACTTTCTTTGAATGAAGTAATTTAATAACTTTCTCACTCATGTGCCCAATTTTTGTGGTGCCATAACATTGTATCAAAACCTTACAATATTTGTTTGTTCTCCCTACTCAACTACAACAATTGTTCTTGAACATTCATCTTTCTCTGAAATAATCAAAGTATAAGTAACAATATGCCTTGTACAAAGATACAAGGTGCCTACTTTCACACCTTTTTCTACTACAAGGGAACCTTTTAAAACGTTCCAATTTTTATCATTAATAGTAACTACACAACCCTCTTTATTGAGTTTTTCTGTTGAAATTAAATTCCTACTCATCCTTGGGACATGTCTTATCTCATGTAGTAGCCAATGATTCTCATTCTAAAATTTTATCTTAACTTTTCCCTTTCCAACAATCTGACATGGTTCATTATCCCCCAAATAAATAAGCCCAAAGTCCCCTTGGACATAATAAATAAAATAACCTCTGTGAAGTGTAGCATGAAATAAAGCCCTAGTATCTGAAAACCCATGAATCATCTACACTTTCTAAAGAAAGAAGCAAAGAATCCTCTTTAGATTTGTTACATACCACATTTGCCTCCTTGTTCCCTTCTAGCTTATCTCCTTCATTGTTCTTTTGAGCCCAACAATCTTTCTTCTTATGCCCTAGTTTACTATAGTACCAACAATCTCTCAATCCTCTGGATTGAGATCTCTTTCCCTTTGACTTTCCTTTTGATTTCCCATGATTTCTATAATGATTTCCTCTCTTAGTCATTTTTCCTTTTCTTTGTGTATTCAAAGCACTTCCTAATATAGATCCACTTGAGTTTTTCCTATGAGTTTCATCACTCAAAATAACACCAATCACATCATCAAATTTTAGGGCTTTAGATATAGAAACATATTTATTCACAACCATTACCAAGCCATTCCAACTTTCAGGAAAAGAACACAAAATTAAGAGAGCCTTAATTTCTTCATCAAAATTAATACTCACAAAACATAACTAACTAGTAATATTATTAAACTTGTTTAAATGATCCACAACAAATCCACCTTCAGCCATCTTCATATTAAATAAACGCTTCATGAGAAATACCTTATTTGAAGCAAAGGTTTTTTCATACAATTTTGCTAGGCTTTGCATTAACTGCTCTGTCATCTTTTCTTTTGTAATGTTAAATGTCATCGATGGTGCCATGCATAATTGAATACTTTCAAGTGCCCTTCTATCTAGAATCTCCCAATCCTCATCTTCCATATTTCCCTATTTCTTGGCTTTTCCTTCCAATGGATTCCATAAATCCTTTTAATAAAGATAGTCCTCCATTTGCATTTTCCATAACTAAAAGTTCTACCCCTTAAACTTGTTAACCTTTAGCTTGCCCTCATCTACCATCACTCCCACTCAACTATGAGACTTTCCTCTAGAGGATAACTGAAAAAAAAATCTTTCTTTGATACTACTTTTTAGGATACCACATGGTTCAACCAATCCCTAGGCTACACCCACCAAACAATAAGTCCAATATTGTTATGATCTAGTGATTACAACTTGATTACAATCTGTAATCCCTTACAACTCAATACCGCTACAAGAAGAAATTTTTACATCACACATTATAAAAGATACCTAACCCTAAGCCCTTTTATACAAGTATTTTTTTCTACTTTAGGGTTATAATTAATTACAACATGTCAACCACAAATAATTATAAAGTAGATACAATACTTCCCTGATTAGTCACCATAAAATAACATGGTCATGAGTAAATCCTTTAATCGGGTGACATTCTAATAGAATGTTCTAAAGTCCTCTAACAAGGCTCACTCCTAATAGGGTGATTAAGATTCTTTAACTAGGTCACATTTAGTATTGTGTATTATAACCTTTAATAGGGCATCACTTCAGAAGAGTGAAATTGGGTATCATGTTACTACTAGTTTTTCCCATATTGGGTTTCCATGTAAAATCCTTGTGTCAAATTGTGTGAATGAGTTTGTAATATTTCATGTTTACATTTTTGCAAATTTATTTTGGCCTAGGATAGTGACCTACTAAATTAAGGTATTGGATAATCTAATGGATGCATGCATGATATGGTTTTATTTGTACATTTGGACCTTGGATAAATGATTCACCCCCTCTAGGTTATTCTAAAAAATTCCAATAACTTCAATATCTAGTGAGCTATCTATTATTTCTTTTTGTCTACTTGGAGGAGTGTTGCTACTTGGCACTTCTTTAGGATTTGGTGAGGGAGTTTCACCACTCAGTAGTGTTTGTATCTATGCTCAAGCTAGCAATGGTTGCACTCAGTTCAAATCTACTCATATCTTTATTTTCCTCAATGTGAGGTGCTAAAACAATTTGACTATCTAAACTTGTGTCCTTTATCTCAAATTCTACCTCATTGCATGTGAGCCTTAATTTCTTGATGTCTGGATTGTCAAGGGTGTTGGCATATACTGGTGACATGATGCCTTGCATACTCGATACACTTGAACTTTCTCCACTACTGTGATCATCTTCAATGATCATAGTCTCAGTTCCTTTCTCTATATCTACTCCCTTGGTGGATAACGAAAAAATGCTTTCCCATAGTAATTCATCTTGATATGTTACAACTTCCATTTTATTTTGTAAAATTAAAAAAATTCTATACTTAGGAATGAATCTTTTCCTATATTTTGCCAAAAATGTTTCTTGCTAATATGGGGATAGATCAGGCATAACTTTGACTATAGTGTCAGTTCTTATCTTTTTCTCTTCTTTTTTTACTTGCTGCCATCTTCTTTATAGTCTATCATATAAATCCATGTGTATTTTCTTGTCAAGTTCACTTGGAGCTAGCTTATGATTTGCAATCATATCTACCAAAGCCTCCTCTATTTTGGTTCTATTAGAATTATCCATTGTAGCATAGTTTACAAATATAAAACTAGATAATTTTGAAGATCTTCTAAGATCTACACATACCTCATCAATAGACTTTGTGTGGTCCTTTGACCAATCTCCTTCTCTTTGGTTTAGATGCACTAGGCTCAATAGTCTCTACTACTCGTTATTTTGCAATCTTCTTGGCACTAGCAACTACCCTAGTTATTGGCCTAGCTAGTGGTGGAGGAGAAAGGGATCTCAATACTTTCTTCTTTTCAGTTCTTTTATCCTTCTTACTAGGTAGAGTGGCAATAAATGGGGCTTTACCCTTGTTTCCTTCTTCTTCTTCCTCTTTCTCATCACCACTATTCTTTTCTTAATCCTCTCCAAGACCTTGTGTAATATGCAAAGGTTCCTTTTCCTTGCTTAGGATGTCTAGTTTTGTGTCTAGGTCTTCAATCATTCTTTTCCTTTTCTTCTCCTTAGAAGATATCTTAATATTCATAGTTATTATAGTCTTAGCTTCCTCATGTTTTCCAAAAGTTTCAACCTCAGTGTCTATTTCTTCTCTCAATAGTGCAACAATGTTTGCATTCACTAAATCACTATCAATTTTGTAATCAAAATATTGTAACCGCACCTTCCTTGAATTCACCACATGTACAAATGTATTATCTATATCTACAAGAAAAAATATGTCATTGTAATACCTTGTAACCAATTCTTTAGGTATTCCCATCCTCATCTTCATTCTTTGCTTGAATTCCTCAAAGTAAGTATCCATGACATTTTTAAAATTTTCTCCTAATTGAGTAATTTATTTGCTTGTTTTTCTTGTCTCTAGTTTATTTTTTTCCCAAATAAGATAGCCAATGCTAGGAGAATATTTTTGGATATAAAAGAAAATACATATAACAAGGGATCCAAACTTACACATTGAGTTCTTTTCTTTTCTAATAGATGATAGATTCTCTACTAATTGTAGTCTTTGAAGCTCGACAAGATCATATTCATGATATTTCATCACTATCTACCATGCTTGATCTACTACCATACACACCATACTATTTAGTCTAATAGATGGGTAAATTTTGTGAGCTATAACTCTCACAAAAAATTTGATTAGTGGATCAGAAATGTTTGTAATGGACAAACCTCATCCATTCCACTCAACTCCTATGTTTTCCTCAACTTCCTCTCGGCTCAAGCATTGCATGGTTTTCTTCTTATCTAGGGTTGGATAGCATATAACCCCATGAATCATTTTCTTCATGATTTCCATAGGTCTATTCTATAACCAAAACTTCATATCATGGGTTCTGCTTAGAACAATTTTAATCCATTTAATCTTGAAATTCCTTGGAAATTCAAGGTCACAAGCTAACCCTTTCCTTTCAATGACTTTAAATTCATCCTTCAAGTTTCCTTCATTGCATAAGTTCTCATATGATTCCCTTATCTCATAATCTCCCACTTTTCTAATCTTACACATATAACAACTCCTTACATCATGGATCATAATAACTTGGGGTAGTATTGAGGATAACAAATCCATTCAATCTCCTTTCATTGCAATTTATGGAATAGCACAAAACTTTTGTTGAGGACAAGAATCACTCTTCATCAATTAGATTTTACTAATCTCTTGACTCATTTCTATAGTAGATGAAGTTTCCATTTTATTTGTCGGGGTTTGAAGTCTTTTCTTTCTCCTCTAGATTACTTGGCATAGTTTAGATCTTCACTTGTTCAAGCTTATCATCCAAATTGCTCTTGAAATCTTTTGCTAGTCACTCAAATTTCAAAATTTCTCCGTGCTCTTGAAACCTATATGTAAGGTGTGAGATACCATCTCCAAAATTTGATATATACCTTATTTCAATCGATTTAGGGTCTCTACTAATGTTGTGTACTTAGGCAGGTGGAAGCTAGTTGTCTTAGTTAACTTTTATGTCTTTGAACTAGGTCTTTACTTTTCAACTCAATCTCTTCCATATATATTACTAAACCTCTATAAAAGTTTTCTTTTGAAGTGCTTGGTCCATGTTGCAATGCTCGGTCAACATATACATTTTTTCCAGATTTTCAACATCCTTTTACAAATCTATTCTTATGCATCTTCATATATGCAAATATGAATTTTGGCACATTTCATGTAAGGAACTGATGTATGATAGATTAATTAAATATATAGTTCCATACATTTCTTTCTTAGTTCAAGATGACATGATCACCTTCTCCATTGGATTGGGTTACCTCAACTCCATTTGCTCCACTATTTTGATCTTCTACTTTTTCTTTTCTTTTTTGACTCATTTCCTTATTTATTTGTTCAATGTCTACTTTACCTTTACCTTTGTCTTTTGTTTGATTTTTGATTGTAGTTGAGTCCTCCAATTATTGTTTATATGTCCAAACTTGTGACATTTGGAATATGCATTGTTAAGTGCATAATTTTGCCTCTTATTTGCCCAATAAGGTTTTTTTTGAGATCTACATTCATATGCTTTATGCTCATACTTTTGAAAGTTGTAGCAATGTCCTTCAAATCTAGGTGTAGCAGATGCATTCATAATTATTGACCTACACTCATGTATTTGATTCCCTATTTTCTTGTAGTAAAAATAGTAACCATTAAATTTAAGTTAAGGATTTTGCATACCATATTTTCTTTGACAAATTTCTGTAGTATGACCAAGTTTTCAAAAGTGATAACATGTTGGTTTTTCCCTTGACTTTGCATTCCTCATTTCTCCATTCCTAGATGATTCTCCTTGCTCAATGTATGAATGTCCCAACCCATCAGTACTACTTGATGATTTCATAAGTTCTTTAAAGTATTTCATATCTTCCTTTGGTTTGTTGAATCTCTCCATAGATTCTTTCTTAGTTTAGAGTTAATTCTTTAGTATATCATTCTATGATTTGAGATTTGCTATTTCCACATACTTATGATTCAATTCCTTATTTTTAAGAATCAGTTGATCCATCATGTCCAAGTGAGTGCTAGTGAGCTTCTACACATCTGATATCCTTTCTTCAAATCTAGTAACCATTATTCTTTTGTCTTCCTCAACCATAGCCCTGTCTTCTTTAGCTTTCTTCTTTTTCTCAGCCACTTCAAAAAATCTCACTAATTGGATTTCATGTTCTCTTTTTACACCTCTTATTTCTTCATTCAAGAGTTTGTTCTTTTCAAGTAGATCTATAGATTATTAATAATTTGGATTGATTGATTCAAACAATCCTTCAATCTTAACTTCTTCATAGGAAAATTGTTTATCCTAGATAGTCAATTTCTTTCTTCTTTTTAGTGATTTATTCAAATATTGTCTTTCTTTCTCAAATTTTTGCAGTATGAGTTGGATGTCAATCACTTGATTGCCAATAACGTTGTCCAGTTTAAAAGCCTCCATCTCAAAGATCTAATCTCCAAGTGATTAAGATTTTCTTAGAGAACCAATGCTCTCATACCAATTGTTGACTTATGGAGTTATAAATAGGATAACAAGGAATTTAGTGGGGGGTGAATCAAAATCTTAAGCACTTTTACTTTTCAAAAATTCATTCACACATTCACTAGTAGTCTTGTGCATGTAAAAATTGTAATACTAAACTTACTATAACATGTGAATCTAATCTATCACATGCATGAAAATAAACACATTACATAATATTTGTTACCTAGAAACCCTCCAAGGTGAAGGTAAAATTGGGGTGGGGATGCCACCCACAAATATTCATCAGTGCAGTAATAAAGCTAACCTGTTAGGGTTACAATGTTTGATCATAAAATATGATCTATCCTATGAAGGGTCTGCCCTATTAAAAGCATTTGATATTGTTAAGTCTCACCTTGTTAAAGGATTTAACACTTAAAATAAAGTAAGAACTTTGTTAGGAGATTTGCAAAGATCTATTAAGACCACTCTATTAAGAGATTTATCTTGATTCAAGTTGATTAGAACTGTTTCAATACCTCACTCTTGGTATTCTTTGTAAGCTAATTTTGTAGTGCCTCTCATGTTTGCAATATGTACCTTGTTTATTTTGAGCTAAGAGATACTTGTGACTCATGTTATGTTTTACATTTGAGATGACCTAAGCATTAGATGTTATACTTTAATTTTAGTATCTTAGATGTTAGATTACTATGTTGTTTAGTTGATCATATTTGCATGATGATGCCATTTTGCGATTACAGTATACTTTGTGATGATATCTGATTATCCAGTTTTTAGACATATCTTTGATCATATTTATGTGGTGGATTTAATGCTATGGTTATTCACTTCATTCTTTCTTTGTTATGCTTTATGCAAACATGAGTATTGTAAATGGATTATTTTAGTATATTTGAATAAATGGTTAAATTAGGTATTTAATGTAGTTATTGCTTTGGCTATATTATTATATGCAATTGCACTTGATTGTTCATGATTTATATCCCTAGCAGTGGCACATGGAGTTAGTGATTTGGTTGTTCATATTTAATGAATGTTGTCCTTGTATGATCGACATATCTTATTTAAGTGTTTAATTTAAACCTTCTGGTGATTTAATTAAATTTGGACTCATTTACATTATGTGATTAGACCTATGAACATGTCTATGCTTTCAAAGGTTTGTATTATCGTGAAGGTTATTAATGAATTTCTATGATTTTAGTTTTTCAAGCTTTGTTTTAATTTAATTTATTTTTTGGCAGCTTTTCCATAGATGAATTCCAATTACTTGGAATAGCCTATTTTTATTTGGGTTGATTTAGGGTTTAACAGTTACCTAGTTATTTTCCCTAATCCATTATTCACCCAAAAGGTGAATAAGTATCCAAAGAGGAAATTAATTCCTCACTTCTCACTTTTGGAAATTAAGAATTTAAGAGCTTTTTCCAAAATCCTCTTATGAAGGATTGCATTTCTATTTGTTGTGAGAGCTATGGGCATGGGATCTTAACAAGATTGGTCTCGTTGGATCTAGCTTGGAGAGACCTTGTTTTGCCATGACTTTTGATAGCTTCTGCAAGTTATTTATTTTATTGTGTTGATTCCTATTTTTGCCCTTTTGGCTATCAAATGAGGCTCTCCCATTTTTTTATTTTAGCTCTTTTTCTACTTATGTTTCTAGTGATTGTAAGTTAGGAGGCTGAGAACTAGCATTCCCCTCCATTTTTGATTGCTGGTTTTGCCCAGTTGGTTGAGTATGAACATTTTCCTATTGTTTGGGAAGAGGGTTTGGGTTTCACACTGTTAGGCTGGTAATTTTTTCATATGATGTCTAAAAATAAATTTTATTGGATTTTTGTGGCTTTTGTGCCTTAAGACTAGATGGGTTTTTATTTCATGGTTTTTGAGTTTTGGGTTTTTACCTCAATTTGCGTGCCACCCATTTTTCTCAAGTTTTCTTGGCATGATGTTGTTCATGGACCTAAATCATCTATAGGATGTTAGTTAGACCATTGTTTCAGTTTCATATTGTATTGGGATACATGCCATATTCATCCTCCCAAGGTTGGTTTTAGTTGAGTATTTTTTAATTTCTATTCTCATTCAACCCTTGTGTTATGTTCTTCATGATGGTGTTGCACCACACACAAGCACATGCACATGCATTTTTGGGTGACTTTCAAGGCTTGATCTTCCATTTTATTTTTGGTAGTTATGATCATTTGGAGTTGGTTTGGAAATATGCATGCTTATGGGAACTCATCCTTGGATAAGCATGGGTAGGGTAGGATAGCACCATGGAGGGGGCTTCTATCTCCTAGCCTAGTGATTATTGTGCCCAAAGGGTTGGCAAAGAAAGTTTTAACCAAGTGATAATTGAAGAAAATATTGGGTGGCAATAAAACTTGAGATAATAAAATGTGTGAGCACCTGATTAAGTTTGAAGACACAATGCAAGAGCCTTCTATTGAGATGTTGAACCACACAATATCTAGCTTGGGCTTTTTGATGCCAAGAGACTCTCCATGCAACTAGTCCCTACATAGTTACCCATTGAGTGTTTGACCAGGACCTGTAGTACTTGCATTATCTCATGATCTTGGTTTCAATCATCTTTACTATCTAGCATAAGTGTTAACCATAGATGTTTTCTTTATGTGTGTTTGTGGTTGGATCATTATCTCCATTAGCATGGTGGGAGTGGACCTATGGGTTTCACATGGTTGGGAGGCTTAGCTACCTATACCACTACTAGGGACAGGTGTACAAAGATGCTCTATTGTTCCAGTGCAACTGATGCTTGATGTTCACTTGGTATTTCAATTTATCTGGATTATGCTTCCTTGTAATTTATGCTTTCATTGGAATGCTTGGATATCATGTTTAGATTATGTTAGTTTATTTGATGCATTCCTATATTAATGATTAGCATATTTTGAGATGATTTATTTTGATTAGTTGGAATATCTCTTTCTTTACTTGTTAGCATGTTATATTTCCTTGTTCTTATGATGTTATTACACTTTAGTAGTGACACCCTCATAAGACAAATTTGACTATCTAGTTGGTAGTTTGGGATGTTAAATGCATGGGTGACTAGGACCTTCGAGGTCTCATGATGTTATTATGGTTGGGAGGAACCACACATGATTTTTTTTATGTTAATTTATTCAATGTTGCTTTTAGTACATTTCCTTTACTACTATATTCCTAATGGTTAGATGTAGTTTTTGTCTTGCAATTTTTGTGTTCAAGTGTCTAAGCCTCAATTTGTGGATTTAGTACTCCTCGGTGTGTGTGTAGGATTCCTAATGCAAGATTATACACTCTCCTATGTGATACTTGGCATTTCCTCATGCATAAGCTTGCATTTCTCCATGTGCTTCCTTGTACTTCCTTGTGCAAACCTCAACACTAGTGAAATATAATTTGGCTACTGAACCAAGCACATCCTTGTGTGAGAGGAAAATCCTCATGTGACTTTTTGCACTTTCTTGCATGGAAGGGTACTTCCTTGTGAAAAACTATCTATTGGGATTCTCTCACACAAAAAATAGGGGGCCTCTTCCATTTGAGAGTGTTAGGCATTTGGAGATTCGTTGGATGCTAGGATTTTTTATTAAGTCTTCCATTGTGATGTTTTTATCCTCATATGTTGATTTTTGTATGCATCGATTCTTTTTTTAAAAAAAATATTGACTTTTATTGATCTTCAAGCAGGGCATTACATCTGGTATCAAAACACATGTTGCAACATTGGGATCTTTGTGTTATGATTCCATGGTGTTAGTTTTTTTAGTGTGTATGTTGTTATCTTATGTTTACTTATTATGATATCTCATTTCGGTTCATTCTTGTGACTCTATGATTATGATGTATATTTCTGACCCTTATCTAGTGATTCCGTAGTGATGCCTCTTGCACATAGACCTAGTGGTTGGGGTAGCAACTGATGAAATAACCATGAAGAAGAGCACCAAGAAGAAGAACATCAAGTTGATGCGGGAGAACAAGGTAACAATGATCAAGGTGGCATTGGGGCATTGATGCCCTTGTTGCAAGAGATCATAGCTCTATTGGGACCTCATATAGAGGAAAACCAATGCGACTAGGGTCAGGAAGTAGAATCTAATCATGGAGATTCCCACATGTCTGGGCATAGAGAGGAGGAGCATGAATGTGAATGTTCTCATAAACCACCTAGAGGTAGAGGGCACTGATGGAGGGGTCATGGTTGGAATGATGATGATGACTTCACCTAGGTAGAGATGATGTAAGAATTTCAAAGATCTAAACCAACATTGTTAGATGGCCAAGGGATAGGGCTCAAGGCCAAGACCTGATTACTAGGTATGGGATGTTGATTTTCCTTATTACCTTATAGAAGCAATGTGGATGCCTGTGTGCTATCACATAGTTGAGAGATCATGGATCTATTTTTTGTGATATGGAGAGTGAGAAGCTCCATATCAATGTGGTAGATCTCACTTGGGAGATCTTTGAGGAGAGGTTTAGAGAAAAATTCCTTTCTCCACAGTACCGTGAGGCCTATACTGATGAATTTTATGATCTAAAGCAACCAATATGTACATGAATCAATACGAGAAGCAATTCTTTGGGTTGAGGTAGTATTTGAGTTACCGTCATGATGAGGCACTCCTCACACATCATTTTGTTAGGGGCCTTAGGGACTCTATCATTAGGGATGTCTGTGTTCACCAATCGAGAATGCTTGCACTTACCATAGAGAAGGAAAGAGTTCTTGAGAGCAAAATGGCTAGGGGGTTTAGTGGAAAATTAGGCTCTCAGAGAAATAGTGCACAAAATTTAGGGTAGTATGCTCAATTTACTCAGTCCTTAGGAAAGGGCTGAACCCATTCAACACCCTCTTAAGGTGGATATTGTCATAAGAATTAGAAAGGGTTTTTGACCAAGGGTGGACATAATTCAAGTGCCTCACTGATGAAAGGAGATGACTAGAGCTATGGCCAAAAGTCTAAATAGAATCACCCCCCTTAGAGTGGTTAGCAGAACTCTAGCAAGTGTAGTGCACAATATTCTAGTGCCACCTAGGGTGATTGTGAGAATAGTTCCAAATTTCCAAGAGAATGTTTCTCTTGTGGCCATCTTGGCCATAAAGCATGAAATATGCTATTAAACCATCTATAGGGCCTAGAAAAGGTGCAGCTAGATTAGAGCCTATTATGGGTGATGTAGGTAGAAGACATCGAATCTTTGCAGCATTTGATAACCATTAAGTTGAGCATCAAGGTACCATAGTTGAGGCTATAGGTACATTGGATGCTATTTTATCTTTAGTATTATTTGAATCAGGTGCTTCAAATTCTTTTATTTCACCATCTCTTGTTCAATAATGTGGGCTAGTGGCAGCATGCTAGGTCAATAGGTGGCAAGTTGAGTTAGCCACAAGGTCCAAGGTGGTTGTCGACTCCTTAGTTAGTAGTTGTAGTTTGAACTTAGGTACCTTCACCACCATGGTGGATATTTACATCCTACTACTAGGATTGTATGGAATTGTGTTGGGCATGGATTGGTTAGCTGCCCATCAAGAGAATATAGATTGTCACTGTAAGTTAGTTTAATGTGTTGATGGAATAGGTGGACAAGTGGAACTTTTAGGGGTCTAGAGACCAGTCTCACTTCACATCAGAGTGTATAGAAGGGATGTCAAATGTTGAGTGCTTTTGTCAGTGATCTTAAGGAAGCGAAGAGCCATATGGTGACACTTGATGCTCACCCACTCCTTTGTGAGTATACAAATGTGTTTCCTAATGAGATACTATGTATGTCACCATAGTGTAACATTGATTTTTGGATCGATCTCATACCAAGATCAAAGCTGATTTCACTAGCTCCTTACCACATGACTACTCAGGAGTTGAGTGATCTTAGATTATAGTTGGAGGAAGTGTTGGCCAAGGGCCACATTCATCCTAGTGTATCCCTGTGGGGTGAACCAGTCATCTTTGTGAAGAAGAAATACAGATAATTGCATTTACTTATTGACTACCGATAATTGAATAAGGTGATAGTGAAGAACTGGTATCCTTTGCCAAGGATAGATGACTTGTTTAATTAGATGAAGGGAGCACAAGTGTTCTTGAGGCTTGATCTTAAGTTGGGATACCATCACCTTTGTATTTAGGAGGTTGATATTCATCAAAAAAAAAATCACACACAATATGGACATTATGAGTTCACAATTGTACCCTTTGGGTTAACTAATGTGCCATCAGTGTTTGGAGTTTGATGAATGGAGTATTTTGCATGTACCTCAACTAGTGTTTCATAGTATTCTTGGATGACATATTGATCCATTTATGCCAAGTGTTGCAATGTTTAAGAGATCACCAATTGTATGGAAACTTGGGTAAATGTGGATTCTTCCAGTCAAATGTGAAGTATTTGGGGCCTATCATCATAGGTGATCATATTATAGTGGATCCAAAGAAAATCCTATTTATCATGGATTGGTTGGTACCTGCTAATTTTTTTGAGGTTCATAGTTTCATGGGATTGGCAAGTTATTACCATCACTTTGTGATATATTTCTCATGAGTGGCTCATTCCATCACTTCTCTTCAACGAAAAGGGAAGGAGTATGTTTGGTCAGACCAGTGTGACACATCATTTATTGCTCTTAAGGAGTGTTAGATTAGTGCATCAATCCTTACAGTGTCCAATCCTATAGGTGATTTCATAGTTTGCATAGATGCTTCATTGGAAGGTGTGGGTACGGTGTTGATGCAGGATGGTTGAGTAATTTCTTATGAGTCTAGAGAACTCAAGGATCATGATCTCAACTACCACACTCATGATATGGAAAATGTGGCTATGGTGTATTCTCTTGTTCATTGGAGGCATTTCCTTTTAGGACATAGGTTTGAGTTGCATAGTGATCATAGAAGCTTGCAATATATCTTTACTCAGGAAAACTTGAATGGATGACTATGTTGCTAGATGGAGTTTCTATGTGAATATGACTTTCATGTTCACTACATTAAAGGGAAGGAGAATTTCATTACAAATTCTTTGAGTAGGAGGTGACATGAGATATCAGTCTTGTCATTGGGAATGGATTTGTGAGGCCATATCTTGGAGGATTTTCCTAGTGACACATGGTATTAGGTGGTGAGAGTGGAGATTGAGTCTAGATGTACCCTTGAGGGGAGATTTTTAGGTTTCTTTCTTGAGTTTGATGGACTACTGTGACACTTGGGGCAGATCTATGTACTAGTGTCAGGTGATCTTTGTACGGTGGTTTTGTCAAAAGCACATCATGCATTGTATTTTGCACATCCCGTTGTTGAAAATATGCATGCCGACCTTAAATAGTTGTAATTTTGGGTAGGGATGAGGTAAAATGTTGCTGATTTTGTTGCTAGATGTCTCAAGTTCCAGAGAGTGAAGGTAGAGCATCAATATCTGGCAAGTCTTTTATAGCCGCATGCCATTCTAGAGTGGAAATGAGATATAATATCTACCAATTTTATCATAGGGTTGCCTATGTCATCACAATGACATAATTGTATCATGGTGATAGTGGAAAAGGTTTCCAAGGTAGCACATTTATCACCCATGAGGACATCCTACACAACTTCTTTGGTAGCACATATTTTCTTGGTGGATATTATTTGTTTGCAAGGGATCCTTGTTAGATCATTTTGGATAGAAATTCAATGTTTATTTCAGCATTGTGGATGTCTTTCCAACATGCTTTATGCATGCAACTCAATTTTAGTTTGGCATATCACCTAGAGACTGATGATTAGACATAGAGAGTGAACTAGGTTCTAGAAGATACACTTCACATGTATGTTATGGATAGATAGGTAAAGTGGGAGGATTATTTGTACCTTGTTCAGTTTGCATATAACAATAAGTATCATAGTTCTCTTGGCATGTCATCTTTTTAGGCATTGTATAGTAGACCATGTCATACTCCTTTGAGTTGGGATCATTTAGAGGACCGAGGACTTCTAGGTCTAGAGATGCTTCAAGATATAGAGTAGCAGATTGTTCATATTAGAGAGCATTTGGTTGCTTCTAAAGACAAGAAAAAGTAGTATGCGGATTCCCATAGGTTGGATCATCACTTTTCTATTGGTGACAAGGTGTTTTTGAGAGTGCATCTAAGGAAGAGCCCCATCCACTATGGGAAAGGCTCTAAGTTGGTGCCACATTTGTTAAACTGTTTGAGATCCTCAAGAGGATTGGTCCTAATGCTTATTGACCAGCATTGCCACCTAGCTTATCATGCATCCATGATGTTTTCCATATTTTTAATTTGAGATAGTATATTCCCTATGTGACCCATGTTCTTGATTAGGATTCCTTACAGGTGGAGGAGGGGAAACTTTCTTTGGAGCCCATTCGTATCCTTCAACATCAAAGACTTACTTTGAGAAGTTAGGACATAGAGTAGGCAAGGGTCTAGTGGGACCTAAGTGATGAGATCTCTGCTACTTGGGAAGATGCTACACAATTGAGAGATTTCTACCCCTATCTTTTTATAAGCTTCTAGGAATAACCTTATGCCTAGTGGGGGAGGATGTAGTGCCTCTCATGTTTGTGTCTATACCTTGTTTATTTTAAGCTGAGAGATACTTGTTACTCATGTTATGTTTTACATTTGAGATAACCTGGGCATTAGATGCTATACTTCCATTGTAGTATCATAGATATTAGATTACTATGTTGTTTAGTTGATCATATTTGCATGATGATGTCATTTTGAGATGGTAGTATGTTTTATGATGATATATGGTTATCTAGTATTTAGACATATCTCTGATCATGTTTACATGTTGGATTTAATCCTACGGTTATTTACTTCATTCTTTCGTTGTTATGCTTTATGTGAATGTGAGTGTTGTAAATGGATTATTTCAATATATTTGAATAAATGGTAAAATTAGGTATTTAATACATTTATTTTTTTGGCTATGTTATTATATGCAAATGCATTTGATCATGTATTTTAGTGTGCATGATTTATATCCTTGGTAGTGGCACATAGAGTTAGTGATTCAACTGTTCATATTTAACCATTGTCATCCCTGTATGGTTGACATATTTTGTTTAAGTGTTTAATTTAAACCTTTTGGTGATTTGATTAAATCCAAACTCATTTGTATTATGTGATTAGACCTGTAAACCTGTCTGTGCATTTAGAGGTTCACATTGTTGTGAAGGTTATTAAGGAATTTCTATAATTTTGGGTTTTTGGGCTTTATTTTTATTAAATCTAATTTTTGGTAGCTTTGTGATAGATGAATTCCAATCACTTTTGAAAACTAAGAATTTGAGAGCTTTTTCCAAAATCCTCTTCTAGAGGATTGTATTTTTGTTTGTTGTGAGAGCTATGGGAGCGAGATCTTTGTGACATCAGTCTCATTGGATCCAACTCGGGGAGGCCTTGTTTTTTCATGACTTTCGGCAACTTCTGCAAGTTATTTATCTTATTGTGTTGATTCTTTTTTTTTCCCTTTTGGCTATCAAGTAGGGCTCTCCCATTTTTGTATTTCATCTCTGTTTCTATTTCTATTTCTAGGATTTTTATGTTAGGAGGCTGAGAACTAGTGTTCCCCTTTGTTTTTGATTGTTGGTTCTACCCAGTTGGTTGGGTATGAATCTTTTCCTATTTTTCAAGAAGAGGGTTTGGGGTTTTGCACCATTATGCTAGTCATTTTTGTATATATATGGTGTCTAAACCTAAATTTTATTGGATTTTCATGGCTTTTGTGCCTTAAGACCAAATGATTTTTCATTTCAAAGTTTTTGAGTTTTGGGGTTTTTACCTTGATTTGCATGCCACCCAATTTTCGAAGGTTTTCTTGGCATGATGTTGGTCATGGACCTAGATCATTTGTAGGATGTTAGTAATACCATTGTTACACTTTTATAGTGTATTGGGATGCATGTTACATCCATCCTCCTGAGCGTGGTATTGATTGAGTGTTATTTTTCTTATTTTCTCATTCTACCCTTGTGTTATGATCTTTGTGATGGTGGTGCACCACACATGAGCATGTGTGCATGTATTTGTTGGGTGACTTACGAGGCCTAATCATTCATGGTATTTCTGGGAGTTATGATCATTTAAGGTTGGTTTTGGAATATGCATGCCTATGGGCACTCATCGATTGATGAGCATTGGTAGGGTAGGGTAGCACCATGGGGGGGGGGGGGGGGGGGGGGGGGGGGCTTCTATCTTATAGCCTGGTGATCATTGTGCCCAGAGGGTTGGCAGAGGAAGTTTTAATCAAGTGATGACTAAATAAAATACTAGGTGGGAATAGAACCTAAGATAATAAAATGTGTGAGCACTCAATTAAGTTTGAGGACATAGTGTGAGAGCCTTCCGTTGGGAAGTTGAACCATATGCTATCTAGCTTGGGCTTTTTGATGCTTAGTGACTCTCCATGCAGTGAGTCCCTATATAGTTACCCATTGAGTCCTATATTGATTTTAGCATATGTTTAAATCATTTGTTTCAATTAGTTGGAATACCTATTTCTTCACTTGTTAGCATGCTAGATTTCCTTTTTCTTATGATGTTATTACGCTTTAGTACTAATGCCCTCATAATACAACTCTAACTATCTAGTTAGTAGTTTGGGATGTTAAGTGTCAGGGATGGCTAGGACCTTCAAGGTCTCATGATGTTATTGTGGTTAGGAGGAACCACACATTAGTTTTGTTATGTTTGTTCATTATGATGTTTGTTTCAGTACATTTCCTTTATTGCTATTTTCCTGATGGTGAGATATAGTTTCTATCTTTCATTTATTGCTTTTGGGTGTCTAAGCCTCAATTTTTGGATCCAATACTCCCTAGTGCGGAGGAATTGTTTTCTCTATCTTCTCATCTTGTGTTTACCTGTCTTATTGTTATGAATCCTTGTGTGAGATTGTATACTTTCCTGCACAAGACTTGGTGTTTCCTTGTGCACAAGCTTGCATTTCTTCATGTGCTTCATTGTAATTCCTCACGTGAACCTTGTCACCAGTGCAGTGTAATTTGGCTACTAAACCAAGTGTATCCTCACACAAGAGGTATCTCCTCACATGGCTTGTTGCACTTTCTCATGTGGAAGGGTACTTCCTCATGAACTACCTGATGGGATTCTCTCGCACAAAAAATAGGGGGCCTCTTTGTTGTTCTTCACAGAATAAATTTTGGTGATTTGAGTACCCTTTTGAGTTGCTTGTGTTTCCATGCTTTGACAGATCCAAGATTTCATGTTCTATTATCATCTTTGAATTTTGACTTTGATTTGAGAGTATCAATTTGGTAGTGGTGTTTGGAGATTCGTTGGATGTTGGGATTGTTTGTTAAGTCTTCCATTGCAATCTTATTGATCCTCATATGTTGATTTTTGTGTGCATCATTACTTTAAAAATAAAAATCTTGGCTCGCGTTGAATCCTTGTTCCAAGGATCTTCATGTGGGGCATTACAAATTTTGAGTCTTCTCTTTGCAAAACTGATCCTCTCTTCTGATCTGATAAAACTTTTCATCCCCTTCTCTGCTTTGATTAGGTCACTTGCTTTGCTAAGAGATAACATAACACTTCCTCTGAATTTTGATCTGATCTCAATCCTTCACTTCACCATTTACGTATTACTTCCTTCCTCATGTGATCTTTTCTCCTTGTCTCTATATTGTAGGTTTAAACCTTATTTATTTAAAGAGTTCCATAAAGAATATTCTAGATGCTTCCATATTTTGCCTCTTCATCTAAATTTTTGATCACAAAACATAGGGATTTGTGATCTACATCATAAATGCATAAAACTCTCTGTGATGAAATAGGTAGGGGTGGTGGTATTCAAAAACACAATAAGAGCTTATAATTTTAGAGGTTTTAGGTACTTGGGCCTATCAATCACCTCAAATGCTTCAAGAACCTTACTTGCTAATGACTTCATAACACTACACAATGATGTATTTGGTTTTATAGACTTTCAAGGACTTAGATTCAATTATAATTCCATACCCTCACTTCACAAAATCTCTTCAAACTAAATCCAAAAGCCCAATATTCTACCTACTAACCCTGCTACATACTTGAAATGGGAATAACTCTATCTTTTATGAAGGCACTAAATAAGATGATATTTTCAAACACCCTTTATGGAGTTCCTCAATGTATCAAAAGCTTTAATATGACTTCTTTGGACCAAACCCATTATCTATAATAGATGCCCTATTTTAATGCACAAAATTAGGCAAATTAACAAAGGAAGTACCCCCCGATGATCTCCTATCAACCCCAACTCCTGGATAGTATCTTCTCATGTCCTCAAATGCTTAATTCCAAAAGAAATTAGACCTTGGTATTCTGTAATGTCAAAAACCCCTAACTATGCTCTCAAACCCTTGGAATCTAGGGCTTCCTCACTCTCTCAATTTTTCACTCTCCTACAACAAATTGAAGATGGTTTCACCATCTAATGAACATCTTATAATGTTCATAAACAAAAAACATACCCTTTGTTTGGCTAGATTAGGCACTGCTATACTTTAGCACTCAATTTCATTATAATTTTCCACCATTTTGATTGTGCATGACTTTTCTTCACTCAATGTTGTATATGAAATGTTAGTTAGTTCTGTAATACAAGTTATAAACTGTCATTCCATTAATATTTGGCCTAAAAATTCATGGAATGATCCACATTGTCCATAACTACTGCAAGTTAGAATATAGAATAATTGTTGTAACTACAACTAGAGTGACAACAATCTTAGTACAATGTGAAAAACATCAGCTATTAATATATATAAGAAGCCCCTATCAATGCATTTGCAAATTCAAACCAATCTAAGATTCAAAAGATGGAACTCAAATTGCAAAAAGGTAATAGTTTTTTATTGTTGTTGTCTTCACCAGTCTGTACACCCAATTGTCTCTTTCTAACAGAGACTTTCGCATATATAAAAAGTTTAAAAATAACTTCCCAAACTATTTCAACCAACTCTCATCGGTTGGATTGAAGATTTAATGCTTTTTAAAATAATAACAACTTCCCTCCAAATCCTAAACTAGCCATTGGACTTTGAAATTCAAAATTCCAACTTACAATTGATTCAATTCTTTTGACCCAAAGCCCACTAAAATTTACTAAATTTGATCTCTCATTATTATTAAACTTTCCTACACCTTTACTAACTCTAAATATTCCAATTTAAACCAAGGACTCTATTGGTCCCTCTTACAAAAAAAATTTGGTCTTAAAGACATTTCTAAAACTTTTAATGATCTATGTGACTTTGGAAATCATGATAGGTTCCAAAATCTTGTAATTGAGTTGTATGTAACCATTCTTGCCCTTTGCATTCTTCCATGTCTTTAGACCTCCATTGTCTATCCTCATATCTCTATTGGATGCTCTAAGTGTTGTTGAGTGGTCTAGGTGCTTTGCACCACTCTATAACAACCTCTACAAATATTAAATATTCCTTCCTCATCGGCTTGAAAACAATTTACCTCAAAATAAGTATCATTGCTAACTTTTATTTATGCTCTGCATGGCTCAACACTTACTATTTCCTAATACTTGACATTGTTGTTTCTCAGTCTGTATTATGCTCAGCATGTACTATGTAACTCAACACTTATATTCTTGAACTAGTTAGTAGGTGTTGATCTTGGCTTGTATAGAAAATACTTGGTGACCACACACTTACTAGGCTCCTATAGGGCTCGATACACACATACTTATGTACAAGACTTGACCTATATAAAGTAGCTTGGTTACAATAATGACCTTCTGACTCTTCCTAGTAAATGACTAAGTGTTTAACATTAATATACAAAAATAGGTAGAGATACCAACATTATGATATTTTACATTTACATGTTTATATTCATCAAAGTTTGGTACAATAGGACTGCGAACTATTACTAATTTTGAAAATCAATATTTATTAGAGACCAGGTTACAACATGATAAGAATAATAGTGAATGTTTATGTTTGATTTTTGAGCTGGTACTTAAGGAATTTAAGTAACTAATTCATCCACCCCCATGCCCCCACCCCCCCCCCCCCCAAGTTATTGTAAACATTTCTAACAGTAATGTTATCTAGTTATATATCATGCAATGTTCTCTCATTCTATACCATAAAAATAAATGTTCTTTCCTTCTATATTATTCAATTTTCTCTCTTCCCATATTAGCAACTTTGTTCATGCATTTTTCTTTCCCTCCATATCAATACATATAAGAAATATTATCAACTATCAATAGTTCTCAAGCACCTTAATCTTTAATGACCTCAACACATATTGCAAGTTAATAGGCCAACATCAATGACACCACATGATGTTAACAATATCCCTCTTTTAAATTTATGTCAATACCATATAATTCAGCATTATATTATTCTTAATCAAACTCCCACTTTCGTCACTCTATTTGAGAACATAGACAAAAGACATTGATTGTATCCATATGTTGCATTGTATAAATATATCTCTCTTCTTATTCATATTTCCTTCTAGATTGTTTAAATGCTCCTTCAACCTAATTTCACTCTCCTCTTGAGAGAATTAATCACATCAATCCAAGAGATGAGTATATACCTTGAATTTATACTTTAGAAAGATGCATCAACTTATGCATATAGTTAGGATGGGCATTAACTTATGCTTAAGATAATTAAATGCATCTATTGGAAATCTAAAATATGATCCTTTATAAGTACTATTGATCACTAAGGAAAAGTTTTCTATTAGTACCAAACACGTAGTGATTCATAAGGAAAGATGGGTCGGTCATCATTGTGACTAAGCCAACCTATACATGCTAAGTAATGTGTTGAACACTTGTCCATATTTCAGTTAAGTGTCAAGAAAGTTAGAGGTTACAAAGTACTCCAATAGTTGCTAAGTTTTTTAGTAAATAGTTGAAGTCAGGTATACTTAAGATTGATGGATAACATGAAGAATCATTTTGGTCCAAGCACCAGTAAGCAATATGTGCTAACTAAGATAGTTTGATATATATATTTTGGATAGTTTGATATATATATTTTGGAATGACACAAATCTTATGTAAACCATTTTTGTCAAGATGGAAGCGTGTTTCAAAGATTGAGGACCTAATCAAGGAGATGATTACATATCCAATAGACAATCATAAATCCCTATGAGAGATGATTAATTGATTAGAAAATTGCAAGGACCAAGTGATAAAAGGGATGAATCCAAATCATTGAATGTGATCTAGAAGCTTTTCCAAATAATTATTTAAGGAGGGTTTTATACCTAATTAGAGTGTATGGTATTAAAAATTTGGATGCATGCGAAGTTGAAGGTGAATCAGGCAATGCGATTGATCAGTGTAGCAAACAATCTAGAGAAGAGTTATTGAAGATCAATCATAGAGAGGTGATATTACATTGGATAGAGGAGATATGTTATCAACATTGAAGTGTATACTGAAGGATTAGGTACTAATACATTATAACATGTGTTTCAGGGTTAAAATCTCTTAACAGAGTGGTTCTAATAGACTTTTGTAAATCTCTTAACATAGTACTCACTTAGTTGTGATGTTAAACCCTTAAATCAAGGTAGGAATAATAGTCATGTAATCCTTTAATAGAGGATATCCCTCACATTGTAGATCATCAAAAATGATCAAATGTTACTGCCTTAACAAGCACACTTTATTATTGCAGTATTGAAGATCTTTGTGGGTGTCATCCCCACCATAGTTTTACCTTCACCTTGGAGGGTTTTTGTGTTACCACATATTTTTTTCAAGTGTTTTATGTGTTTGTGAGTTTTATTAATGCAATTAGATGTTAGATCTGATATTATATTGTAGTGAATGATTTCTTTAACATAATGTTTAAGTTTAATGAGAGTTTATTTGAGGACATCAAATATGATTCATGTTTGAGGTATTAAAGTTTTATAGATCTTGATTCACCCCCTTTTCAGTATCTTACTTTCCCCATTAGATTTCCAACAATTGGTATTAGAGATGTGTACTCTTGATAAAATTCTAACCACTTGGGAGCTAAAGATCGTGGAAAATGGAAGCCTAAAAACTAGGAAAAATCACTAAAAATCACAAGCTTGATCTTTAGCTTGCATTTGAACAAGTCAAGACCACAAAGGAGATATTGAGGAAATCCTTGAAGAGAAGGAAGGATAAGGC
Organism: Cupressus sempervirens; assembly: GCA_028749045.1. Taxonomy (NCBI): domain Eukaryota; kingdom Viridiplantae; phylum Streptophyta; class Pinopsida; order Cupressales; family Cupressaceae; genus Cupressus; species Cupressus sempervirens. The sequence continues at coordinate 508,050,222 of CM053791.1, forward strand.
AATTCAACAAAATGACACACAATACAAAGAAGAAATTGTTGAGGAATCATTTGATAAAGGCAGATGTAGTGAATTTGATGTAGCAATAGAAAATCTATTGGAGAAGAACAACATTCTAAATGAAGAAGTAAGGGAATTGAAAAGAGAACATGGGATATAATCAATAAGGCTATGTGAATTGATTGAACAAAAGAAAAAGTCTCAAGAAGATAAGGAAATGTTTGATGAAGACAAGAGGCAACTACAGGTCTTGATGAAAGGATCAATGAGGTACAAAGGTTGACTCACAATCAACTCAACATGGTGAATCAATTACTAAATGCTAATCATGATATTTCTAGAAAGGTGGAAGAGATTGAAAATATGATATCTAGGAATAATCAATTGAAGAGTGAATTGAGAGGTGAGAAAGAGATCATGGAAATGATGATTAAACCTAATAAGGCTATAAGATTTCTTAATTAACATATAAATACATCAAGGAGAACTCGAGACACGTTTGGACTAGGCTATACTGAGTTCCTATCATGTGTCAAAAAATGAGTCATTAAAGCAAGGAGAACAAAGGAATGTGACTACAAAACCAAAGAACAAGAAGCCTACATGCTATCACTATGGAAACCCTGGGCCATGCAACAAATGTTTGTAGGAGTAAAATTGGTAAGTCAAATCCCAAAACCAAGTTTAATGGTAATTGTTTCAATTGTGATAAGTGTGGAACCAAGCACATGAATGTAGATCAAAGATCAACAAGACACAAGCTACATCTAGATTTGAAGGCTATGGTTACACATGTCAATAATATGGTCATAAGAAACAAGATTGCATATCTAAAGAAAATAATAAATGAACACCTAAAAGTCTAGGCAAAGCACCTAGGCAAGGTAATATTATAAATTGGGATTACAATACTAGGGTGAATTGTTAATTTTGTGGAAAGTAAGGACACATTGTAGAAAAATGTGCAAGGATATGTATCTGAGAGGAAGATCTAGAAATGGAATTTTTTTGGACTAGTATGTTTCAAATTTCATAAGGTCAGCTACCTAAGTAGAGACTACTTGAACTGAGTATCAACACCTAAAGTTTAAGAAAATAATAGAAAGGAAAAGGTCAATACTAGAGAAGTGAGAAGCCAAATAAATTAGACATGGAAAAAGAAAACTGAAGGAGAGAGTATTTCAAATGGTGAAGTTGTGATCACCCAATCCAATGGATTAGGTGATTCCCCAACCTCAAACTAAGAAAAGACGTATGTATGGAACTAACTTTAATTTACTAAATCACAAATTAGTTCCTAAGATTGTTTGAATAGAAGTCTAAATCAATATGATATTAGATGCATAAGGTCAACTGTGAGGTTTGAAGTTTGCAATGCATTTTTGTACTGAGGTGAAAATCTAGTGATGTCTAAGTGTCAATGTTGAAATCCTAAAGAGATCAAGCCATAATGTAAGATATGAATGAGATGTGGCATTGATCAAGAAAATGAGAGTTTTGTAATATGATAACCAAGTTATCATGTATTGGCTGAGGCAACTGTATCTCACCTATTATTTGTACAGAGTATTGATAAGGCCCTAAATTTGAATTTCGGTACTATATAGCAAATTTTGTAAGTCATTTTTTTCACATTCCAATTTTCATAGAGCAAAAAGAGATGAAGAATTTTCTAATCATCTAAGTAAGTTTGATTTGGATTCTAGTGCATGCCTTTGGCTACAAGAATTATTTGTGAACAAATTGTTGAGGTCAAAATATGCATAAGACTTGGCTCATACCCTAAATTGAGATGTAATGGAATCAAGTGCATCTAAATTTGAGAAGAAGATGGAACTACAAGTAAGTGATGCTCAATTAGTTAGAAATGATGCACGTCCTCTACCAAAATTCAAATATATCCAAGAATCATGATGAAGGGTGATTCTTTGGGTTCCCTATAATCAATTCCACCAAGAGTGATCATGATTCACATTGTGATATCATGCTATATGTGCAAGATATGAGAGGTTGGCTATTTTGAGATAAGGGTTGCATATGAAAAGTTATGTGAAAATAGTCAGTTGAAGGAAGAAAACAAAATGGTTTCCAAGAAAAGGTTGACTCATGCCCTGAATTTTCAAGGAATTTCAAGATGGAATGGATCAAGGTTGTTTTGATCCATGTTCTTGACATGAAGCTATGGCTATAGAATGGAACAATAAAGATCACTAAGAATATAATTCACCATGTCTCAGGATACCCTGTTAAGGATAGGGTTAAGACCATTCGATATCAATGAAGGGAAGAAATCAAAGCCAATATTTTGGCTAAGTGGAATAAGTGAGTAATGTCTATCTCTACCATCAAATATCCTGAGATAAACATTGTAGTGAGGATAATGGAACACAAATTTTATCAATCCAGAAGACCAAGGAGTGTTCTTTGTGTTGCAATGGACAAGGGTTGGAAAATTGTAAAGAAGGATCATAGTTATGACCTAGCCAAGCTCCAACTCACCCAACTTGCAAAGAATTTGGAGAGCATAAGAAAGGAAAAGAACACAATGTGTGAATTTGGCTCATTATTAGTTTTCATTTTTTTTAATGTGAAAAACATGCTTCCTACTATTGGTAATTTAGTCTGGAACAAAACTAGGCCTGTTACCTATCAAATCAATGAATTTATAAGCCAAATTGGTGATAATTTTGACATTGTTACGGATGGCTATTTTGAGGAGTTTAAGAGAAAAATAAAAAAATAGGCCTAAGATACCTCAATCGCTAGTAGACCAATACTATGATGATATATGCTCCTTGGTAGACACCAGATTTACCTATGCACAAGCAGTTCTACCTAGGGTTGCATGGTTGAGACCTCTACCTTATGAGGTGAATATTGATAAAGTTACTATAACAATAATAACTTTATTAGCAGAAGAAGTTCATAAGAATGCCAAGTCATTCGAAAGATATGTTTCAACTAACATGAGAATAATAGTTATATTAAAGAACCTAAGCTAAACAAGAAGAGGAAAATGATGATTCAAAATATGGAGAAAGCTCTAGGAGGAGTTGAGCAAGAGATGTCTCTACAGATTACTAAAGCAAAAGGAGAGGATGTAACTAGCAGTGATGATGATCAAGAAGAAGATGGTTAAGGGAAAGGTAAGCAGATAGTGGCTACCAAGCCACATGCTAAGAAGGGAAAATTTTTATTATTGCCAAACCTAATGTAAAGAAGAATCTCAAGAAATTAGTAACAAAGGCCACACCTATACTGCCAAGGGTCACAAGGAAGAGAACAATGGAAACTACTAAAGTTGCTAAGCCCTAGAAGAAAGGAATTATGAAGATCGTCAAGCCTGCATTGGTTATAAGAACAAAAAATATGAAGTCCACTATGAAGTCGAAGCTAAACCAAGCAAAGAAGAAAAGAAATAAAGAAGAAAGCTCATTGTGCAAAAAGATTATGAAGAGGATGAAACTAAAAGGATCGAGTTAGAGGACTTGCATCAATTTAAGGTGGTGCTACACAAAGAGCCTAAAAACATTGATGAAGTGTGTAATGACCTTAGAAATACTATAGGATTTTAAAATTTTCATTAAATTAAATATGAAAAATCGAGCAAAGAAGATAGGATCAAAGTAGAAGAGGTTGTTATAGTTATGATGGTAAATTTAAAGTATATACCTATAGATTTAGAGAAATTGATTCCTTGATAATTGTAAAATAATATCAATGGGAAGTGGAAGTTTTTTCTAACCATTGAAAAACTAATAAGGGAATCCATATTAGCTCATATTATTCTGAAATTAAATGAAAGTAAGATATGTTTATCTTTGAAAGAATACTCAAATAATTTTGTACTAAAGAGAAGAGCATATTTGATATTGGAAAACAATATAGAGAGTGTTGTTGAAGAGAGAAAAATTTTGTGGAAGAAGGTTTATGGGTTGATGCTTGTTGATGAAAACAAAAAGGATAAGGAAGAAAAGGATGACCAAGAAAAAGTTGAGCTAGACAGCACTGGATATTTTGATGATGGACAAGTTAATATTGTTGATACCTATAATAACCTAGTACAACTAAGTGAAGGGAAGACAAAAACTATGACTATTGATGATGAAACTTGTTGGGACTGAAAATTGCATGGTCAATTTTCAATCAGGTATTGAAAATTTTGAAGAATCAATGCCCTATAGATGCTTTTTATGCATATGTAGTTGGTTGTCAGTTTGAGGCCTAGATGGTGTTTGAGTGGATTAACACCTTTCATTTGATATATGCATGTGATCCACAATGATATTTTTCCATTCTGAATCATTCGGTGAAGTCCCATTTTGAGCTAATGTCAAAATTCACAATTCTGCCCGTGCCAAACAGCGATAGAGAGCCTAGTTTGCCTTTGAATATCTTTCACCTGGTTATGTTTCATGATTCAACACTTTGAGGATATTTAGTATGGTCACCAAAGAACCTATGTTCTAGGTTTCAAGTCATTTCAAATCCATTTGACTAGGTTTCGAACCCATCAAAGTTGGCAATTTACTGTTTTCATACATCTGCATATTGTTCATATTTTCGGGTAGCCCTGTTTGACAAGTTATAACTTTTGACCAGTTGACCCAAATAAGAAAATTCATTTTGCATCATATTCCAGGGGTTAGACACTTCATATTTTCCAATTTTGAGATCATGACAAAGCCATTTGATCAATTTGCTAACATGATTAAAATCTCAGTTTATATTGTTTTGTTATGGCTAAGGTATCTAGATTGCTCTGTACCCCTGTTCGACATGTTATAACTTTGATTCTATGATTGGTAAGCCTAAAAAAATTTTACCATCATTTTGTGTCCTGGAAATCCTTGAAGTATGCCAATTCTCAAGTCATGACGAATCCATCTGGATGCTTTCTTATGTCCGTCCGTTTACCAAAAATTACTATTTGACACATTTCCCAGTTTAAATTTCCAAGTGCCTGTTTTCAAAAATTTTCCAAATGCGTCTTGTGATTCATCATGAGCCCAAACCATAGAATTATATTCTCCTCATGGCAAAGAACCTATACCCTGGTTTTCAGAACCCCAAGTGATCAATAACCCAGTTTATAATGCCAAACCCAAGCCCAGTTTATGTTTTTTAACACTGTTTGCCTGCAGGATAATAGAAGTATGGATGTTCGGCGATTAAAATCTTTTGACCAGGAATTCATCATGGGCTGAGAATTTTCAGTATGGTAGAGCATGTAGGATTAGATACTCATGCTGATTTTCGTGGCCTGGTTACTTGATTGAATCAGTTTTAAGGCCAGTTGACGGGCCTCCAGACACAAATTTCACAGTGGTGCGAAAATGATCAAAATGGAGTTTTAAAGTGATGTTCTAGTGATCGTTTTAAATTCCAATCATTACAATGGGTCATGGAATAAATATGAGGATGTCAGTTGTTTGAAAGAAAAATTTTTTTTAGCCAGACTCGTTTTGGGGTCCAACTAATTTATTCAGGCATGGGTGATTGTGAATAACAAATAAATGTTATCATGATTCAAATTATTTGAATGCATAAAAGATAAAATGAGATAAATAGAGACACATCACGTAAAGAAAAAGGGCAAAGATGTAGTGCCTGCCCTAGTTTACATTTTCGAACTACATTTCTGATATCATTGCCAAACTCTTTTAGGCCAATTTATGTTTGATGATTAGTATTATTATTTTAGAGATTATCAGATGATGTTTACACTCAGTTTATTATATGATGAGATTACTTGGTACTCTACATTTCATGCATGTATGATGATTATTCAATGGTTTCAGTTATCGATGATGATTAGTTAGATGGTTTATTATTCCATGTGCTTCTTATGGATACTTACCCCATACTGCATGTGTATGGTGTGCGTGTTGTTTTATTTATGTATGGTGTTTCTGATATGGTTAAGGAAGGGAGTCGTAGTCACCTGCTAGTCGAGATCTACACGATGCACCACTTCCTGCCATTGTCTGTTTAGCTTAGAATATTGTGTTTGCACATGCGTGGATTTTATGCAGGTTGCAGGTATCGGGTATCGACTTCCCTGAATTGTCAGGATGAGCGTACCCTATCGCACTGTCTCAATGGTAAGAGAGGGGAGATAAACTCTTAAGTCCAATTCCTAAACCCTTTAGCCAATTGTCCTAATTGATAATTAGGACAAGTATCTGAGTTAAATACCCTCCGAATGCATCAAATGATGTAATTTCGTGATTATAACCCTTTTTGTTTGATTTGGTATGTATCTTTCTATGATGGGCTTTCGTATGTTGCTTTATGAGTCCTTGGTGTATTTTCTATTAATTAAGTCTAATTAAAAAGATTAATTAATGATTTAATTTAATAGAGAATCATTATGATATCTTTATATTTAATTAATTAATTAATTAAATAAAAGAATTAAATTTGGAGATTAAAATTCAAAGATGAATTTAGAACAGAGTAATATTTATTTAATTTAATAATAATATATTTGGAGTTCATTTTTAAATAAATGCTAAATATTATTGTTATTTAAATTAATTAAATATGTTATCAATTAAGTTCTAAAATAAATTAAAAGTTGAAAGATATTAAATTATTAAGAATTCTAGATTGCATGATCTAAGCATGAGTTTAAATATGAGAATTAAATTAAAAGATTAAATTATAGAAATTAATAATGTTATTTTAATTTCTTAAAAGTGCACATAAGATTAAAGTAATAAATTAATTAAGAATAGAAGTTAAGTGGAATATTAAATAAAGTTATTTAATAATTCAACTTAATGTGCATGAAAGTTGAATGCAAAAGAATAAGAAAAGATAATAAAGGTTAATTTAGAGTTAACTGAGTTGTGCAAAGAGTCTTCTCGGGTAAACGCACAATTAGTGCCCCGATTTGAGGAGAAATTGTTTATCACAACTTTGGGGGTTCATTTTTGGGATAGACGAATTTGGACGGGAATTTTTGGGAGACAATTTTTGGAAGCAAATTTCAGAAGGCTGATACCAAGAAAGTTTTCCAGAGGAAGGTTATTGAGAAGAGCAAATTCTCATACAGTTCCTAGAGATTGCATAATAGCATTAGGATCAGGTAGGGTCTTGTGTTTTTGATTATCCATTAAATACGCAATTATCCTTTCCTGTCTTCCTCGTGCCTGGAGTTTGTAGATCTGAATTCTCTATGATGAAAGTTTTAACTTTTCAATATTGTGAATTTATTAATTGCTCTTCAATAATTTCTATATCCATGGAGACTGGAAGAGTTATTAGAACCCTTGTTTTCTAGATTAAGAAATTAAGACTTAATTTGGTAAGGGTTTTGTTTTGAAATTGAAAATTCTAGATTTATATATATATATATATATATATATATATATATATATATATATATATATATATATATATATATATATATATATATATATATATATATATATATATATCCTTTGGAGGAAATTGTTTTAATAAAATTAAACAAAACTAATTAAAAATAAAACTTAATTTGTTTTTAAAATAATGATAAAAATTTAAAACAAAAAAAAAAATATATAAAATATATTGGAGTGGGGCGGGGCCACCACTTCCCATGCCCCACACCCACGCTGTCGCGGCAGGTGGTACTGTTGCCTGCGACAGCAGTAACACCTGCGGCCGCAAGGTATGGCAGGCCGGCGGGCCTTTAAACACACCAATATTTTTTTTAAAAAGAAAATAAAAACGATTTAATTTTTTTTATTAATCATTTTTTAAAAAAAAGGTTTTAAAATTGTTTTAATTAATATAATTATTATTTAATTTAAACTTTATTAAATTTTAAATTATATTGAAATTTTATTAATATTTATTAATAATTTTATAAATAAATAAATTATTAATAAATGTAATATGGTCCTTTATGTATTATTAATTAATCTTTATTTAAAGTTTGATTTAAATTAAGATTTAATTAAATCAAAAATTTGTTTAAGCAAGTTTAATATTATAATACTATTTTTAATGAAAGTGTAGATCATTATAATCAAAGATCAACAAGTATTATTATTAATTTAAATATTACCCTTAGATTGTTTTAGGACTTTGACTTAAAATCAACTAGGGGTAATTAAGTGTTTCATTTGGAGTTAGGAACGGGATAATTTGTAAAGGTGAACTATGGATTCTATCTGTTTAAAACATACGTTCAACTGGAAATGGAAATCTCACATTAACTCAATAGTATATTATCAATCAAATTGAACTATAAAACTTTTTACTTGAATATAAACACTGAAAACTGAAACCTTATTGTTTAACTCATCTGTATGTTTTCAAATCAAAACCAATTGTGAGACTATGATGTTTTCTATATATTGTCTATGCTTTGAGTGTTATGGGGTTGGTTTAGCTTTGACCAGTTTAGGATGTTACCAAAGGCTTGGGGTTTGTGAATATGAGGCTAGGATGATTTGTTCTCGATCTTTTCAAACCAACCAAGGTAATGTGATAGTATGCTCTATGATGGATGTATTTACTGTTTGTTATTGCTTTCCAGTTTCCTTGTGTGAAGCTGAGGTGTATGTATTTGAGATACCTAACTTAACCATTTTTGAGTCTCGATCAGTTATATTTGATAACCATTTCTGAGTCTCGATCAGTTATACTTGTATTACCTTCTGGTTGCTTAGACTAAAATGTTTGTTATGTTCTTGATGATGTCATGTGTTGACTTGACCATTTGGAGTCTTCGATCAGTATTGTAATTTACTATTGAGATACTTTCTGGTTGCTCATTAGAGAACCATTGGATTTTGTGACTTATCATTGATGCCTTCAGTTGCTGATAGAGAACTGTCGTGATCATATGATTATTATTTGATATTATCTGTTGCTCATGAAGAACTGATGTAATTTTGTGGATTATCTTTTATGATGTTTTTCAGTTGCTTGTATAGGAATGAGGTGGTTTTATTATGATTCTTTGATTTATGATTTCATGAGCCTAGGGTAGGTTATCTATGTGTAGAGTCGGGAAGTGGCTTGCAATGGGGGTCGGAGCCCTAAGAGGCTGCTTTGAAAAACCCATTGTAAGTCATTTTTAATAAGTGAAAACATTTACACTAAATGAGAGAAAATGAACCTAACAATATAATTGTATGTTCTCTCCCATGCCTTGAGTGCTAGTACAGGCTAGGATGGGGTAGAGAGGACGCTTGGTTACGACCTTGTATTCCATAGTAGGCCTCGTTAGTACGAGAGGATACTAGTGGCCGCAGGATCAGTAGGGACCCGGGATTCCTAAGGGATTGCTCGGGTAACTTCTACATGACTTTTGCGATGACACTTTCCCGCTTGCATTTTAGGTTTCCTATGGATCTTGTGGTACCTCTGGGATTTAGATGTCGATCTTTTTAGGAACCCTTGAGTTAGCATACTTATAGGATTTCCTGGACTTAGAGAGTATTTATGATTATAGGTTTTGTTATCCTATTTGGGACTTGAGACTATCTCCTCAGCGTGGTGGGAGTGGACCATTTAGGTTCCACGCGGTCGGGTGGTAGTGCTTTTACTCTTACCATTGAGATCCGCTCCGTGGTCACTGTGGCTGGAGTTTTCGTGATTGGCATTTACCTTCACTATGTTCTTAGATTATTATGATGGATGGTTAGATTTTATGATAGATGTTTTATCATTATGGATGTATGGATGTATCATGTATGGTGAATAGTTTTCATATATTTTTACTGTACTTTGTATCATGGATTTGAGGATGTTGTATCTTGATCTTTACATATGTATATTCTTTTAAGCCTTTCATACCCTGTGACTTGTACAGTGGATGATTGAGCATTTCGAATTAATTTGCCGAGAGGCATTCGGAACAAATGTATATTATGGACATGGGACTTTCTGATTATTCTTTCATATGTATGTGATAGTTGTTAGACTTAGATTTAATTAAATTTAAACGTGACTCAACGTCTTGGGATCTTTAAGAAATGTAACTTGCAATGTATGTTTGTCGATGATCACATGTTATTGCTTCCGCTACTATGTGTTTGATGTGTATGTGATACTTTCTTACTTTAAAAAAAAAAAAATGTTTAGTAAACTTAGTGAAACTTTAGGTTAATTCTTTTGGATCCTTTGACGGGGCGTTACAAAAGACCCATGATCACAGTGGGGCATTAAAATACGGCTAGAGAAAACAAAGAAAACCATGGAATAAGATACGTCCACAACTTCTTGAGGATTGAGGAAGGAGAAAATTCCAACGTAAAATAGATGATCACCATAATATGGAAGGTCTACGCCATCAAGGCAATCCATGTGCATAAAGGGGGCAGCCCATGGCAAGCAAAATGGACATTGCCGTTGCATTCAAAGGGAAAATAAAGCATCTACAGGCTCAACCTACACCCACGTTGAAAGGAAGGGGCCTTTTTAAAACAAAAAACATAGAGCAGATCCATGAGCAATGTTCTCAGCTGCAACCAAGGAGGCAACAAAATAAAATGTGAATGCTTGGTCCATGGCAAGTAAACGTTGGCATCTCACGATTTGGCAGGAGTTTTGGGATGGAGGAGCTTCACAATGCTGGAGACACCATCATTTTCATAGCTCACGCACAGCAAAAGCAGCAACCCATGTTTTTGAAGCAAGGTAGTAAAGAACAGGGAAGACCCACGTCTATGCCTGCTGGGAAGACTTAGCGCACATGAATGAGGAAGGTCCACGCAAAGTTTGAAGGCACTACACGAGAGGAAGACCACGTATGGGATCTCTACACCAAGCAAGAACAAGAGCATACACTGAACATGCATCCACCACAGCCAAAGATTCAACAAGCATGTAAATGAGGAAAAGAATCACTTTCAGTATTATCCCACATTGGATACGTGAAGGTATTTAATGATGTTTTAAACAAAGGCTGCACGTAGAAATTGTTTCCAAAAGAGCCCATGCTAGTGGACAGGCGTGAAGCTTGTTAGAGGGCCCCATCTGGTCAGAAAACATGCATAGTCAACGTGGTTTTGATCGATCGTAAGATCGAGGGGCTGGTCTTGCATGTTATGTGATGTTACGACAGTTTTGTAGAGTTGTAGGTGGAAAATTAAAGGGCCCCGATCCGACGATTATTGTGGGATCGGGGCATAATTTTTGAAGTCTTGCAATGCTCCAACTGCCGTAGGATCAGGTGATGATTTTCATTGCACTACAATGTCACGAAAATCGTAAGATCGAAGGGGTCGAATTTGAGTGCCGAGATGCTATGAGGGGAGTTTAAAAATATTAATATATTAAATATAAATTAATGTGGTCTATATAATGTCGTAGGATCAGAGGGGTTGGTTTTTTATGTGGAGATGTTACGATGGGAAGGAAGGATTAATATATTCATTATATATTAAAAGCTTATCATGTGATCGAAGAAAGAAGATTTCAATAGTAAGATAATGAGATAAAGTTCAAATATTTCAAATGTTATGTAATATGCAAGTGGGGCCTGCCTAGGCATTTCAACAAATAAAAAATGGACAAGTGGCAAAGAGAAAATGAAATATGAAATAAAACAAAATTCATAAAGATTCTCCAACGCTTAGAATTTCAAATGTTTTTAAAGATTTGAATTATTTTTAAAGTTTTATATAGTTTGACTACATAACTTTTTAAAATTTTCATTTTAAATGCTATGGTTCAGTCTGGGAGCGAGAATTTTGAAGTGGTCTCAAGGGGACTTTTTTTGTCCGAAATGTATAGTGTAATATACCATTGGAACTAGAAAAGAATGAATTTTCCATTTTTGTAGTCAGATATTGAGCAGGTATCAACCAGAAGCAGTTACAGGAGGTTTTTTGATTTTGAAGACTTCATAGTACTGAAATTTGGAAATTTAATGTTGCAAATGAAATTGCAATCAGTTTTGGACATAATTTCATCATCTATGATTTCTTCAGCAAATTAATTGATGGTTTTTAATGCAGTTGGGAGCAATTATATTTTTTGGCAACAACACAAGTTGAATTGCCTGGCAAAGCAGAAGTGACATGTTAAGATCATATTTTGGAGCTTCATTACAGTTTGTGATGAATTCCTGATATTTTCTCCATGAGATATTTTGCAGATCAAAGGGGAGATATATTAGATATTTTGGCATCATTTATGGTTTTTGGTTGTAGGTAGATGAGGAAGTTTAGTTTCAGCAAACTTCAGATTGAAGATTATTTCAAAGGGTACACATGTCAAATTCACCTTCCAGATTTTGAAATATCTTCTCTCCTATATGTCTTCCTATTCTGCTCTTGGTAAGGGTTCCAATTTTTGGATATTTTTCATTACAGTGCAACTAATTTGTGGTTCTAGTCTGTTTGAAATCCTTTCCCATTACTGTGATACCAATTTTCTTAGTATTTTTCTATTATGAATAGTAGTAGTGTATTTCTTGTGAGGCATTTCATATTATATAGTCATTCATTGTGTATTTTCTGAGTTTTGATTTACAAATAATGTATTGTTTCCAAGGAAATTAATGCAAGAGTTTCATTTCTTTTAGTTTCATTCTGATTCTCATCTCTTGCTTCTATTATTTGCAATCTTTTGTGTTTGAAAATGAAGAGCTTGAACTCAATTGCAGTCCTAAAGGGTTGTATGTTTGGATAAACTTGCTAGTGGAACAAAGATCCATATAAATGCTTGTTTACATTGACAGGGTTGCAGGTTACACCAGAAGGATTTCACCATAACTCTGAATATACGAGTATATTAGGATATCCATCTGTATGTTAAGGTTTAGTTAATGCCCAATGGATAAGGGACTGGTCAGCTTAGAGGTTACATGTTCTCTGTTGTTGCATATCCGGGTTATGGAGAGATCAAAATTTTAAATGAATATCAATTTCCCATTTTATGTTTTGAAGAATTAGAAGTGTAGGTCATGGCTTATTTGTTGTTACTTTCCTTGGTTGTAATTAGCTACTGCAATCAGGAAGTTTGTCAGCAAATTGTAGAAGAAGATTGACCCTTTCTACTATAAGGGACAATCTTGCATAGAAGAAAATCAAGTTAAAAAGATAAATCCCTTAGGTTTGCCCACCTCGGCTTAGCAGAGCCTAAAGTGAAGTGAGTCCTAATGACTCTGTTAAATTGGTCTAGAATTGAGATTCGGCCTTGTTGAATATAGGATTTAGCTCATCCTTAGGCTTGTCTTTGTCTTTGTTTCTCGGTATCAGGTTTAAATCCACTTGATACGTTCTTTACCAGAAAGAACTCCAAAAAACCTGACACCATTCCTATTAAGGAAGTCATAAAAAATAAAAAACAACAAAGTGTGAGCCAATTTCATATCAAGTCTATGTTGTTGCCATCCCATGCAAAGTTGATAGATCCTAACCCCATTTTAGTGCAAATATAGGATTATGCAAAGATTGAAACACAAGTGGAAAATTGATTGGTTGAACCTTCATCTACTTATGTTGCTATATTAGTATAGTTGTTAGTCAGGGTAATGTACAGGTTGGCATTGCCAAGCAACAAAGTGTGCTAGCTAATGCAAGATACACCACATAGACAAATGAATCCACAAAGGGTAGAGAAGGAGTTACAAAGAAAGATGAGAGCTAGAATGTTAAAGTAGATGAATCTACTACAAGTGAAAGATCACCAGCCTTAGGACCTCAAATTGAGGGACGTAAGGAGGCAAGCCATCTAAGTTCAAATAGTCAACTCCAAATAGTTGCAATCAAGGAAAAACAAGATGAATTTGTGTAGAATATAGGTTTAATTACAAGTTTAAATGAGAACAAGACATGAGATGTGAGAAGGACAATTGGGATGATATCAAGATCACACAAATCTAGTCTTGGGGTTCCAACACAAAGTTTACCAGTAACTGTGTCAAGCTCCAACACACTAGACTCCAAGCGAAAGAGGTTGAAGGAGAAGGAGAAACACTCACCTCAATCAATAAAAGGAAAACCTGTCACACTAGATGAAATAATTATGATTCCTAATAGGGACACAAACAACTTAACTTATGATCAAATGATGACACTCATAAGCTATTAGCAAGAAAGACAAGGTGAGAAGAAATGTGAAGAGGAAAAAAAGAGGTATTATATGAGATCAATGACATATTCCTTGATGCAATTATTGTTAATATCTTGAATGAGAAATCTCCAATCATTGAAAAATTGGTTCAAATAGTGAAGAAATTAGATAATCCAAACATTAACACAAATAAAATACTTATGCAATGGTTTGAAAGAAAGTTTGAGAAAAAGGTGATGGCAAAGATTGTAACAAAGATTAATGTAAGATAGGTAGAATTTTCTAAACTTGTAGAAAAGTTGGAGAAGGTAGTACAAAATGTACATATATTATTCAGGAAATTTATGTGATATTTCCCTATTTACAAAATAAATAAGAGCACAAATGGATAAAAAATGAAGTTGATTTGTAGTATAGTGCAAACACACTGAACATGGATGCAAGTTCTAGCTAAGTTCAAATTCATAAATTGATATTTTTGCAAGGGAGACAAGTTGAGTTATAGACAGAAGAAAATAAAATAAGACATGGCTCATATCAATTCAAGCCATATTGATACCTCACTTGGAGGTAATGTAGAGACATTTGCAGACTGCTAGAGAGATAGTAAAGAGTGATCCTAATCTTTTTATAGAAGATAAAATGGTTGATCTAGAAAAAAAATTAGAAACTAAAACCCAAGAATTATAGTCAATAAGGACTTCATGGGAAAACACATTAGAAATGATTTTGTAGATTCGCATCCCATTTTTGGACAAGTATGGTTTGACTCCTACTCCCTAGTAGGATCTATGACAAAAATAAGGGGGAATGGATGAAGATATGCATGATCAAAGGTATGAAAAGAAGAACAAAGCCATATGTATTGATAATTTAAAATTTTGTGGTTTTTTGGAGTCATAAGGAGTTAGTAAGTCTAATGCTCATAGATAGATGTGTATACAAAAATATTCTATAGAATATTTTGAAAAATGCAAGTGTAGAAGTCTGTGTATAGACCAAGTTACAATCATGCATTATATCCTAAGGGGGAGTACTTATGCTAAAGTAATGCAATGTAAAGTTTTATTTTCCACTAATGCTAAAGGGAGAGATTGTTGATCCCTGAGGCAAAGTTGTCTATTAGTGCCAAACACTTAGTCATTCACAAGGAAGGATTGGTCGGTCATCACTACAATGAAGTTATTCTATATAGGTGAAGTAATTCTTTGAATCCTTATCCATAATTTAGTTAAGTGTCAAGTAGTAGCTACTACTGTGAAATTCATAGGTCACCGAGTACTCCAATGGTTGCCAATTATTTTTTAGTAAACAATTGAAGTCAAGTATAGTTAAGACTAAGGGACAACATGAAGAATTAGTTTGTGTTGAGCACCAATAAGCTATATGTGTCAAGTAAAATAGCTTGATATATTTATTTGGAATGTTAGATAACATTATGTAAACCATTTTTATCAAGCTAGAAGCATGTTTTATAGATCAAGGAGCTAATTACATGTCCAATATAAGATCATCAATCCCTATGAAAGATTATTAACCAATCAAAAAATTGCAAGGACCAATGGGAAAAAGGGATGAATCAAGATCCTTGATTGTGGTCTAGAAGTATCACCAAAAAACCATTTAATAGGGGTTTTAGACCTAATTTGAGTATATGGTATTGAGAATTTTGATGCATATAAAGTTGAAGGTGAATCAGGAATTGCAACCAAGCAGTGCAGTGAACAATTTAGAGCAGAATTATTGAAGATCAATCACAAAGAGATGATATTACATTGGATAAAGGAGATATGTTATCAGCGTTGAAGTGCATATCAAAGGATCAACAATAGATACATTCTAACAAGTGTTTCAGGGTTAAATTCTCTTAACAAAGTGGTTCTAAAAGACCTTTGTAAATATCTTAAGATAATACTCACTTAGTTGTGACGTAAAATCCTTTAACAAGGTAAACCTAAAAATTTTGTAAGCCTTTAATAGGGAAGAACTCTCATAGGGTAGATCATCAGAAGTGATCAAACATTATTGCCTTAACATGCACACTTTATTGATGTAGTAGTGAAGATCTTTGTGGGTGTCATCCCCACCATAGTTTTACATTCATCTTGGAGGGTTTTTGCATTACCAAATATTTGTGTCAAGTGATTTATGTTTTTTTGACTTTTATTCATGTAATTAGATGTTAGATATGATTTTATATTGTAGTGAATGATTTCTTTGCCATAAGGTTAAGGTTTAATGAGGGTTTATGTGAAGACATCAAATATGGTTCATGTTTGAAGTATTAAAGTTTTATAGAACCCAATTCACCCCCCCAGTATCTTAGTTTCCCTATTAGATTTCGAACAAGTACATACGCCACTATGAATTCCTTCTATCAAGAATTTTCTCTTAGAAAATGATACCATATGGAGTTTTTTTTCCTTGAATGCATCATTATATAATTTACAATATTTATGAGTTGTATTATAATACATGATGGGAATATGGAAGAAACCATGAATATTGAAATATTTTAATAATATATCAACCATATGGATGAAACCATGGCCAAGTCTTTTTAGTGCTGAACTGATAGGGAAATCTAGCTTTTCAAATAATAAAGATGTTTAAGAGAAGGAGAAGGGGAAGTTTGTGATCATGGTCCTTGACGTGCTTATTCATAATAACATTGGACTTATGGAAAAAAAATTGGTTAGTATGTTTGAAAGTCCTATGCTTAACATTTATTTTGTTAGATCATTTTCTAGAGAAATGGGACCTGAATGGTCAAGTGGAGATTTATGCAATGGCGAAGGGGTTTTTTTCCTTCTCCATTTCCTACTAGGAGGACTTCATAATGTTTTTTTGTGCTAGACCTTAGGCAATTGGTAATTCCTATCTTTCCCTTCAAAAGTGGTCATCCAATCTGGACTAGAATGATTCCTTCTTGATCCAAGCCCCTATATAGGTGAGGCTTCCATAACTTCCCCTAGAATTCTAGTATGAGGATATCTTTAATGGAATTACCAATTCTTTTGGTTTTCTACTTTCTATTCATTTGATGATGATGTCCTATAGAAGACTTATGTATGCCAAGATATGTGTTGGGATGAAACAATACCTAGATATGCCAAAGGTCATTGAAATCCATTCAAAGCTTGACAAATGGCTACAAAAAAATAGATTATGAAAATTTTCAATTTGCATTTTTTCATTGCAAGAAGGCAGCGCATATAACTAAGGTGTGCCCTGTCATTGCGAAAGAGAAAGCAAACAAATCACAAAAGAAAGAGTTGATAAAGAAAGAGAATGCTTTAGAGAAATAGGGGAAGGAAGATGATAAGAAAAATGAAGTCCATGTGGAAGGACCCAACACAAATAAGACCATTGATTCTTTATGGAAAGAGATTGTCCCTATTATTCAGGAAATAGGAAACATTAGTCTAGGTAGTAAGGAGGACCCCATATCTAATGGGGGTTAAAAAAAGGATGAAGGAATGCAGATTATGGAAGAGGGTGGATAGTCAAATTCCACCCTAGCAGATTTAAAAAATATTTATGTGATCACTAAATTGGTTGGAAACCAGTCTTTAGAGGAAGGGGAAATTTGGAGTTTCTAGAAAGTGCTACATCTATTACTCTCCCTTTATGGATACTCAACCATGCAATATTTTGGGTCATTATGAGATGCTATATTTTGAGTCTACAAAAGGCAAGAAGGCTAATCTCTTGACTAAAAATATGGAGTTTCTATTTTCATAGTGCAAAGGTGAGGATGCATGTAATAAGGAGGATTGGGAAATTGTATCCAAGAAGAAAACAAAGAAAAAGAACAATAGACATCCATCACCAACTTCTCTATGTGGGGCTAGAAGAATAATTAAAGTAGATGTGGGAGAAAGACCAAAAACCATAAGAAGGAAAAAGGAAATCATGGTTAGAGAAGAAGAAGCATAAAAGAATATAGTGGATGAGATCCATTTGATCATCTAGGAGACTTGCTCTCAAAAGAAAAAGAAAAATGAAAGTGATATCATGGAATGTTTGTAGTCTTAATGGACTATATACAAAGGATGTTTTGAAGAACCTTATTAGAGACCATGAGTCTGATATTTTTCTGAATCAAGAAAAAAATATGACTAAGGATAAAGTGGAGAATCTCAAATTTTGCAAGAATTTGGTGGTGGCTAGTTCCAACTCAGAGGGGGCATCAAGAGGTCTCATTCTTTTGTGGAATATATCAAAAAATAAAGATGAGACTCCCTATAAAGAATATATTATAATGACAGTTAATTTTAGTCATGTTAGAGATGGTGACACTTGGAACTTTTTAAATTTGTATGCTTTAAATTGTAAGGGGGAGCACTAGATATTGGGAAAGAATTAAAAATATTAATGATGTGATTAAAAAAAATAGATGGATTATAATGGAGGATTTCAATGCTCCCCTTAAGAGTCATGAAAAAAGGGTGGTTCAAATGTTGATATGGATAGTAGAATAGATCTTATGAATTTCATCAATGATCTTTCCCTTATTGCTTTGGATCTTCTAGGTTTTGAGCTCACTTGGTCCAATAGAAGACTAGGGGAGGAATATATTCATGTTATATTGGATAGGAATGTGATCTATGTGGATTGGTTGTCTTTATTTTCTTGTTCCCTATCTTCTTTGGCGAGAGTAGGTTTGGATCACACACCAATTTCCTCAGTCCTTGACCCTCTAGATAGGAAAAGGAACTTTCTATTTAGATTTGAAAAAAATATGGCCTAGTCATCTAACCTTAAGGGGTAATATTCAAGAGTTATGGACATTTTGTATATATGGAACTACTATGTTCAAAGTTTCCAAGAAGCTAAGGAATTTTAAAAACAAAATCAAGTCTTGGAACAAGACTAATTTTTGATAACTTATTCATGACTAAATTAGGGATCTTGATGGAAATCAATCAAATTTAGGATGAAATTTGGCACTCTAGATATGATAGTGAGACCGTCCAAAGAAAAGGTTTTTCTCTCATCTTACCATGATATCATTTCTAAGGAGGATCTTTTTGGAAGCATAGATCCAAATTTATATGGTTTAGAGAGGGAGATAGGATAACCAAGTTTTTAAACCTTACCACTCTCAAACACCATGTTGCTAATAGAATCTCTAAACTCGTCGAAAATGAAAAAGTCATGAGTGAAGAAGGTGAAATTATCCTTGAAGCTAAGAATTTATTTTTCTAATTTACTCTTTGTTGATCCTAATCTATCTTTTGAGAACTAGAGGAGACTCTTGAGAAATAACCCCTCTATTATTATTATAGGGCACAATAAAATTTAATGTGTTATCCTTTTGGTGGAAGAAGTGGAGAAATCTCATTTTTTCTTTGAAGGTGATAAAGCCCCTAAACTTGATGGGTTCCTCATGTTATTCTTCCAACATTTCTAGTATATAATCAAGGAAGATTTGGTTAAGATTGTTGAAGAATTTTTTGTTTCCAAAAATATCTTAAAATAAATCAATGTGACTTTCCTGGTTCTGATACCCAAAGTGGCTAGTGTTAATTCTTTGGACAACTGTCATCCTATTAGCTTGTGCAAGTCCTTCTATAAAATTGTATCAAAGGTTCTCACTCTCAGACTCCTAGATCTCCTTCCTTTTATCATTTCTCATCAACAATTTGGATTTACCCTTGGTAAGTAGATTTTGGATTCCATCATTTCGGTGCATGAAGTCAATCACTCTCTAAAGGCTTCTCAAAATCAAGGCTTTCTTCTCAAACTAGATCTATCTGAAGCTTATGATATGGTTGGATCAAATTTTTACTCAAGGTGCTTTTTGCATTTCATTTTGATAAGAAATCATGTAAGATGATTCTTCAATTGGCTTCCTTTGCATCTATGACTTTGAAGGTTAAGGGCTCTCTATCTTCTTTCTATTAAACTTCTAGGGGTTTAAGACAGGGTGATCCTCTCTCCCCTGTCCTTTTTGTCATTGTGACTGAATGTCTTGGTAGATTGATCTTGGATGACATTAATTTGGGAAGTCTGGAAGGTATCATATCTACCTCTGATGATATAACCTTTTACCATTAGCAGTTTGTGGATGATACCATTCTATGAAGGAACACTTCCATCAAGGAAGCTAAAAACATGAAAGAGATTTTTAACTACTATAGCTCAATGACTGGTCAAATGATTAACTAGGAGAAGAGTTCCCTATTCTTTATCAATACCCCTATGGAGAGACAAAAGAGGATAGCTGTCTTTGTAGGATGTGACATTTTAGAGTTTCCTTTAACGTATCTTGGGCTTCCTTTTTCGTAAAACTGTCATTTTCTTTCTAGAACTACTTAATTGATACATTTAATAAGAAATTAGTAGGTTGGAAAGGTATTATTCTTAGCCAGGAAGGTAAGGTTCAACTTCTTAAATCTAGTCTCCAAATTTTTCCCAACTAATGCTCTTCACCTCTTTCACATTCCTTCTAAATTGTTGATGCCATTGAAAGGATTAAAAAATGGTTCTTATAGTGTAGGGCTAATGACCATAAAAGACTCATTGTGATCTCCTTGGAAAAAGATTTTCCTCCCCATAATAGGGGTGGATTAGGATTTAGGAAGATAAGAATTTTTAACTAGACTCTTATGGCTGAAAAGGTTTGGAGAATTTTCTAGAGTAATAGAGAGTGGAGGAATATTTTGGCTTCTAAATATATTTTCAATAATCCTCCCTTTTAGGATTTCCTATTCTCCAATAATATCTCAAATGACTCTTTCATTTGGAACGGTATCCTTAAAGCTAGAAATATTGCTTCCAAGGATATCAAATGGAAGCTAGATAATGGGGAGATTATTTACTTCTAGGAGGATAACTAACTTCGAATTGGGGTGTTGGAAAACCATGAAGTTTTCTCTAATTGGAAGGATTTGTGTGTGACCAAATTTGGTAGAAGGGTGGAATTATATTGGATGAGATATTCTTGAGATAAAATTTGTGAGGTATCCCCTTTGCTTCATCCTTTGATGACTATTCTTTCTTTAATTATCTTAGTCAATAAGGAATATGTTTTGGTTTAAGCTACCTCAACCTCTGGACCCTTTTCAGTGGCTTCCATGTATCAAGTGATGTCTATAGATCAGGAGGACACTCCATATTGGGCTAAGTGTTGGAACTCTTCTCTTATTTGAAAAGTGAACATTTTTTATTCAAGATCCTCCTTCAAAATAAAATTCTCACTATTGAAAATCTATGTAAAAGGGGCTTATGTATTCCTAATATGTGTATCCTATGTTGTTTTGATGCTAACTTTTTTATTCACCTCTTCATTCATTGCCCATTTTCTAGAGAGATTTGGTCTCTCTTTATGGATAAGCTCAATAACTTCTAGATATTCCCAACTAGCATTACTAGTTAATTTACCCAATGGTTCTTCCCTTTCAATTCCTCTAAGGAGTTAAAAGCTTGTGGGCCTTAGTTCCCCCTCATATTCTTTGTGATATATGGAAGAAGAGGAATAATAGGATATTCAAAGATAAACATTCTCCCTCAAAGGTGGTCTTTTCTAAGATTTAAAATATTATCTAGGACAATCTTGACTCTAAGGGAGTTGGATTTCCTAATCTTAAGAAAGTCATTGAGACCATGTTTAATATCAATCCCATAATATAAGGTGGACGAAGAGTACATGGTCTTTTCCTTAGGGTGATTGGTGCAAGGAAAATTTTGATGTTGTAACTAAGGGTAATCTCTAGATGGTTACATGTGGGAGAGTGATAAGAAACCAATTTGGTCATTGCCTGGTTGTAGTGGTACTTCCATTGGGAATCCAGACTAACCATTTTTTAGAGGTCATAGTTTCTCTCTAAATAACCAAATTAGCCAAAGATTATGGTATTATTAAGCTATGTTTGGAGGGTGATTATTTGAAAATTATAATTTGTCTTAAGGGAATATCTATTCCCTCATGGACTATTGATAATGTCATAAAGGAACTTGTAAATATCCTAAGAACTATGGACAAGTATTATATCTCTCAATTGTATCAGGAGTCAAATATGACAACTATCTCTATGGCTAATGTTGCTATGAAGATCAACCAAAAGATGATCTAGTAGGGTGAGGTGAATTTTCCTACCATAGTCATGTCAAGCATCAACTATGATTTAACAAATGAGAAAAGGATTTAAAAATAATGATGAACATAGTACTTAGAAGGGATTTTTTTTTTTATTATGAGGAGCCCATGAGATTTTAAGGAAGGGAAGAGCATTGATTTTATCTTTTATCTGCACATATTTAGGGTGGTTTTGAGAACCTTAGATTTTATTTACACTTACCAATTTTTGGATTTTGGTGTTTTTACTTTCCTTTCCTATGGTAGAGGACTGGTGAGTGAGTTGTAGGGAGGAAGTATTGGTGGGAAGCACAAAAGATGAGAACCTTCAAATTGTGATAAATAGTGAAGGAGGACTAAGTTGTCAAAGATTTTGCAAAAGGGAAGCTTGAATCCATTTATGGAGAGATCACATGGGGGTAAGCTTGAAGTCACCAAGTTTCTAATGAGAAATTGGGATGACAGTATGTCAAATGTGGGAGGGAGTGTCATTGTTATGTAGGAATCCATCTCCAAAGTGACAAGCATTCCTATTGTGGGTAGAAAATTTTACAAGAACTAGAATTTTTTTGGTGCTTCCATTGAGGACTTCCCTAAGAAGCTAGGTGAAAGTGAAGCCCTAATAAAAGTATTAGGTAAAAATTATTTCCAACTGAAGTGCATTAAGAAGCTATGACATTTTGTCTTCCGTGCTATTGTATATTATGTTACTTTGGATGGAAGGTTTACAACAGTGTGTTCCCATCGCTTTTCCATTCTAAACTACTTTAGGCATGGGATCAAAATTTCCATTCCATTCTATTTTTACTCCTCTTTGATTGCTAGTATCAATGGTATTAGGAAAAAGGAACTTTCTAACCTGCATCTTTGTGATGACCTTATATTACATATTTATAGGCATATTAGGGCTTACTTTGTGGGGAAGTTTATTGGAGAAAAGGGTATTTTAGAGGAAGACAATGAGGAAATTTGAGGATTCAAAGGATTTCTCAGATACTAAAGATGGCAAGGGTATGCACTCAAAGTACATTAAGGCCCCATTACTAAGAGAAAGGGAAACATGTGTTCTTCCAAAGCCCCTATGAGTTATGTCAAGAAACAATCTCAAGTTTATTTGGCTAAAACTCAAGGTAAGGTGGCTATATCCTCTAATGAGGAGTATAATTAAGGGGAAAAAGTTATGGAGAATGAATATGAGGAGGTGGGTTCCAATAGGAAGAGACATGGGAAGATTGCTAAGAAAAAATAGAAGAATGTGATCCTTGTAAGGAAGAATTCCAAGATTCCTATGGCTAAGAGATAGATGAAGGTAGTCATCTAATTTGATGATGATTATGATGATGAAGGTTGGGATTAGATATAGAGAATGAAGAGGTTTCCACCTGTAGGAAGAAATAAGGCATGTCTTCTAGCAAAAATAGAAGAAGATGTTGGGAAGTGAAAGCGACAAGCAATTTTTATATTCTCCTCTGAAGCTCATCCAAGATCAATACAAAGACAAAACCCTAGGAGGTGGGGGTAATTAGGACACCAATGTCTCTCCTTTGGAATAGAATCATTAAGCCACAAGTGATACCCCTATTCACCACCTATGAATGACACCTCGCCTAGGATTAGGAAGACTATTTTGAAAAAATGGGACATGAACACTATGAGGTTGGGTATTTCAAGGAAAAAATTGACTTGATGGTTGGTGGAGAGGAGCCTAAAAAATTGATCTTAGAGAGTTAATTGACCCCTCTATGTTGATTCTCAACAATTCCTATAAAGAGCCTAAGACAAATTTGCTAAACAATGCCATGAATGGTCTATTGGATAATTTAAGATCCATGAAATGGTTGTATCATGAGATAGCTAATATTAATTATAGGATGGTGTTCTTGGTGGGTAAGGTGAATAATCAAAAGGACTCAAAGATGGTTGATAATGAGAGCTCGAATATGGATCTTGCATTTTCCTTTTCCTTCTGCATTAGAATCCCAACACATGAGTGTTTTGAAACAAAAGAGTATATTTTGAAAGGTAGTCCATAGTCAGGACTCACTAGTATTGGGGCCATGGAAATGGCCACTTTGATATCCTCAAATGATTTCTTAATCTCCAAAAACCATTATATTCTAGTTCCCTTTTTGAGTAAATCATTACTAGAATGAACAATCTCTGCAAATCCACTTATGATTTTTTGCACGAAATTTATCTTCCCAAAGAAAGACTTAAGTTCTTTTCGAGTATGAGGAGTTGACAACTTCAAAATATCTTTGATTCTATCAAGATCAATGGAGATTCGTGCTCTAGAGATGACATGACCTAGGAGCTTTCCTTTAGTCACCCCAAAAGAACATTTCTTAGGATTGAGTGATATGCCATATTTATGACATCTATTGAATACCTGTCTTAAATCAGCAATATGAGTGCTTCAATACTTTGAAAAGATAGTTAAGTCATCCATATAGATGACTATACACTTGTTTATCAATCCCTTAAAAGCTTTGTCCATAGCTCGTTGAAATGTAGCTCCTACATTTATCAGCCCAAAAGGCATTCTTTTGAAAGCAAAAGTTCCCCATTTAGTTGTGAAGGTCGTCTTTAGCCTATCTTCTTCATCAACCATTACTTGATTATACCTTGAGTATCCATCCAAGAAAGACATCATCTTTGAGCCATTTACAATTTGTAAAACCTCATCTAGCGAAGGAAAAGGGTAGTTATCCTTTTGAGATGTGAGGTTCAAGTTATGAAAATCCATGCAAAGATGAATCTCTTTGGTCTTTTCCCCTATAGGAACCAAATTAGCCACACACATAGAATGAAAAATGGGAAAGATAATCTTGGAATTAAGTAATTTCTTAACTTCTTTCATTATCAATGGTTCAATGATAAGATTAATAGGTCTTTACCTTTGGTGGAAAGGTTTAGCATTTGGTTTTAATGGAATATCATGCGTAATAATCTTAGGATCTTCATCAGTACCTAAGTTGCACGAATCACATTCTTCGATCCTTTTTCTTATACCATTCTTCTATTAAGTGTTGATTCGTCAAGATCAAAAATTTGTTCCAACTCAACCATTCCCTTAGGAATATTGTTTGTTTTTAAGTTCAAGATCCCATCTTCATCTTCAAGCTCATCATCCTCAGGTTTTTCATCTAGAATGTCATCAATCTCTTGCCCATTAAAGTGGCCATTGTATATGATAAATTCTAGTATATGTTGCTCATCCTGAAAGACTTTGAAGTTTATAATGTTGTCCAAGATAGATGCGGCAACAACCAATTCAACTAAAACTCTTTTTAGTTTTTTTCATTAGACTAGTTGTAATGCACTAGCTGAAATAGCTAGAGCATCTGCTACCATGTTTTTCCTTCTTGGAATGGAATTTATGTTCAAAGCTTCAAAATCATCCATTAGATCCCATATTCTTTTCTTGTAAGCAGGCAACCTCTTATCATTGTAGAAGTACACTAATTTCACTTGTTGTATAACTAATGGAGAATCTCCCTCGACTATGAGAGTTGTGATTCCTTTCTCCAATGTGAAAAGAAGTCCTCGAATCAATGCTTCATATTCTGCAACATTATTAGTACATCTAAACTATATTTGATATGCTGCATAGAAAGACTTACCTTTTGGGTTGATCAACTCAATACCTACTCTAGCTCCTAATTTGCATTTGGAGTCATCAAAGAAAAGTGTCCAAATTGGATCTCCTTTGGGTTTTCTAACCTTATGCTTATTCATCCTTAGCTTTTGTTTCACTTGGGGCTGAAAGGATTGTTTCTTGGGAATCCACTATAGTCTTTCACATGGTGGACTTGATGATTTTCTTTTGTTAGTTCTTGACACCAAAATTGTACATATTTCTTGTTTGTCCTAAATTTCCCTTATCAATTCTATAATTTCATCCATTTTGTCTTTAGGATGGATGACTACTAAAGTTCATCCTTGACCTATTATGTACCATCTTCTTCTTTGAACTTTGATCATTCCTAGTGAGGGAGAAGACAGGCCTCCACCATCTGAAGTGGTATCACTATATGATGCATTTAGATCCTCAATTTCTTTTTCCATAGATTTAGATTTGTTTATAGGACTTTTTTTTTGTGGGTTCAACTTTTGGAATGTTACTAGTCTTCACTTCCATCACTTGTGTTAATACCTTAGTGAACACTTCTTGGCACAATGAACATTCAAACTCTGAATGGCTAACTTTATGTAATCAACAAAATCCTAGGAGAAGAAAAATATTGGGGTTAGCTTCTTCTCCTAAACATTGTAAATTGGCCACTATGTTGTCTATGAATTATGTCATGATCTTCGACTTTTGGATTAAAATCTTAGCACTTTCATTCTAATTATCTATTATTTTATTTGAAGTTGTATCAAATGCCATCAATTTGTAAGAGCCCAAATCAGATTGTAAGAATGCCACTTCATTCAGGGCATTGTATTCTATAATCATTTTTTAAACTTCAACTCTACATCTATCTTAATTTGATTGTTCAACCCTTATCAAGGTAACCATAACTAAATAAAATCCGTAGAAAACCATCCTCTTAGGCATTTCATCCATTCTCTGCTTAGTAGTAGTCCATATGTTTTAGGAATATCAACTACATGTATATCAATGATATCTTGGATTTGGGGGTCAACTATCAACTATATCCGAACATCTTTCAACACCCCAATGACTTTTACCTCTATTATACCCAACTGTATCACTATCTGATTAGAGTGCTAAAGAGTGACTCCTAGCCTTTGTGCTATTAATAGTGGCACAACATTACAAGAGGCTCCTAAATCAATTAGGAAATTATGAAGATTCTTCCCATATATCCTTATGCTAAGTAGAAATGAGGGCACCTCAACCTTGTCTTTAAATAGATTTGGCATTGCCTCTAAAGCATTGACTTGTTGAGATACTATCTTTTGAGAGACATTATTCATATTTTGGGGTACCTTTGTATGATCAATCGTCTTCATCAGTGCTTCTCATTGATGTGGATAGTTCTACAACATGTCAAACATGGACATGTTGGCCTCTATTTGTTTTAAGTCTTCTATTGCACTATACTTTTCAGTAGACCAACCAAAATTTTTCAAGATTGTTGGAACATTTCCTTGATTCTAATTTTTTTGTCCTCCATACGGTGGCCTAATTGGTACTGGATTGTTACTTGCTCTCAGATTAGGAGGAGTTGGTTGTAGTGCTAGAGGAATTCCATCTATCATAGGTTCTTTTCTACTTTACAGATTGTAAGTATTTTGATTGTCATTGCAAAAAGAAAACATCTCTTCAGGCTGAATGTTTGGTTCCTGATTAAATGGAAAACAAAATTCTTCATTGGGTGATTGTTCCACCTACATATTCTACGTAGAATCATAAGATTCTAGCAGCATGGTATTAAATTGTGTAGGAGGGACATTGTCATTCACTTGTGAATTTAGATTCATCTCTTGGTTTCCATTTAAATATGAACCATTATTGTTAGATGCATTTTGACCATCGTCATACTAGTTAACATCTACATACTGACCATTATTGTTATTTTTATCTATAGGAATGCTTCCATTGTTCGAATGAATGTTCCATTGTCAATTTTGTCTTTGGAAGCCATTATTATGATTGGGAGGATTGAAGTTGTTTCCTCCATTATTGTTTCCTGCATTGTCATTCCTAATATTGTTGTTTTCGCTGAAATTCTTGTTATAGTTCTAACCATAGTTGTTGTAGTTGTAAGGACCAGAATTGTTTCTTTAAAAGTTGTTATTTTGTCCTTGTGACAACCTCAAGCAAGTCAGCTCATTGTTCATCTATGACATGGTCTTCTTCATTTGACCAAACTCGGAGGCAAAACTATTGTCTACCTTAGCCAAAGATGCTGCCTTTTGCTTGAAGAAAGAAACTTTTGGAGGTTCATACCTTGGATATGTTAAGGTAGGGTTTTACGAAGCAAGTGCCTATTGTAATGGAACTAGATTCATAGGTATGAATTGGCTAGGCATCATATGTGCTCTAATAGGACATGTTGGCATCATTGCAATAGCTTGAGCTGGAAGCATCAATCCTCCTCCATTAGGATTGGCTTGCTTAGTGAAGATAATCACTTCTGTGAAGACTTCGTCCAATGTGTCGATATATGCTATAGGAAGTCTTCTTAGAAAAATAGTAGTGAGATGGTCCATAGCATTCAAATAAATTTGAATAGCAGCTTCAACTAGTATATTGTATGGCATTTCTAACTTGTGGTATGCCATATGAAAGTGATGGTTGAAGCATGAAACCATCTCAACTAGGTCTCTTTTGATTGATATGAATTGTTCATCTATGACATTTGGGTTGATGAAAGTTTTAAATTGTTCTAGGAATTTTTTTTTGAAAGTATCCCAATCTCCAATGCATCCAGGTGGCCAATTAACATACTGATTAAAGGCAACCTCCACCGAAGAGTAAGGGAATAAATGAAGAACCACATTTTTGTTAGCAATCTACTTCCACTTGCAAATTTCTTTGAATACTTTAATGTGATCTTCAACAGTTCGTGTCTCATTATAAATGAACCTTAGGCAAAACTTCTGAGGATTCTTAGGAAGGTCATTGAGTACACCTACCAAGTTGATTTTTGAGTCTATAGCGTTTACAAAAAGGGCCATTGGAGGGTTTCATGGAATAATGGATGGTTGTTGCAAAGGTGGAACTGAAGAAGATGATGAAATGTTGAATGGAAGTGGTAGAATCTGAGGTATTCCTTTGTCACTTTGGGGCTTGTAAAAATGGCTAAGCTTGAGGAACTCATGTGCACTTGGTGAACATCTTAAAGCTTGCTAAAATGGGGATTCTAGATCAAGATCCTTTAGCTTACATCAATTCTAGAAAAAGCACACCTCAAAATTTAGTGCCCCTAAGAAACAATTCACCTCGAAAGCTCAAGAACTTAGAAAAAAATTTGAACTTGTAAAAAATGTAGCATTTTGAACTTTGCAAAAATTTTCTTCTATTTTGAAAGTTAAGGGCCCTCCTTTAGCGCCACTTCTATTGAGCTGTCATTTTACACGATGCTTAACAGTAGGAATCCTTTTGAACTCCTCTCTTGAAAAGCTGATCTAGGATTAGCTCCAAGGTTCCAAGTGATCTTGTGACCTCCTGGAACCCACTTAGTTGAAGATAAATGTGGGTGTTCATGAGGAGGCCTTTACTAGTTTGTTAAACAATTTGGATAAGATGTAGAATTTGTTTGCTATTTCAAAAGAATAGACAAAAATAAATATATTTTTCTATTTAATGATGAATGCAATCTAATAATGCAACTATATGAATTCCTAATTTAAAAAAGGGGTTAGTAAAGTAAACAACAAAGATAGGGTAACTAGAAGTTTAAGAAAATAACATGAAATTAAAATCCTAATGGACATACTTAGTTCAAGAAGAGTTCACCATATTGTTCATGCAAAGCTTTTTGTCTCACACGAGTGCACTTTTTGTGGCCTTGTGATTTGATGAAAAGTGAAACATCTTATGGTTACTGAATTCCCATTGACAATTGCATCAGTGGAATTAAGGAAGTATTGCTCCTATTTTCATTGGTTACCTACTGATCTTTTCGAAAGCTTAACTCATAGATATGCACATCTATGAGTTAAGCTTTCGAAAAGATCAGTAGGTAACCAATGAAAATAGGAGCAGCACTTCCTTAATTCCACTGATGCAATCATCGATGGGAATTTAGTAACCATAAGATGTTTCACTTTTCATCAAATTGCAAGGCCACAAAAAGTTCACTCATGCGAGACAAAAAGCTTTGTAGGAACAATATGGTGATCTCTTCTTGAACTAAGTATGTCAACAGAATTTATGGACCTGTAGCAAACACCAAAATTAAAATATCGCACAACTAGAACAACACAATAAAACTATTGGCTCAATTACACTTCATGAACATGCATTCACAAAATATAACACAATTAGGCAAGAATCACTACACTCCAAATGTGAGCACCAATAGCATATATTAATGCATCTAAATAATGGAGGCCTATAATACATATTACATTCCTAAATTTATAAGAAATCTTCTATTCAATTTGTGTTGAGAGTGAGACATATCTTTATGCTATCATATGGTTCTAAACTAAGAAAATAAATCTATTTATGTACAAACTAACTCTCTAACAAGTGCTAAGTAGGACTCCATCCATATTTACATCATTTCATGGATGCATGAGCCTTTTATATGTCTTAAAACAAAGAAAGCATGAGAAAATAAGAAAGAGAGAGCCATCAATTGATGTAGGAGTGTCTAGAAGTACCAAAAATAGAAGCTTCATCTTCACTATGCATCTCTCAAAGTTAAACTACAGTCAGAATGCATGGAAAGCTATAAATTTAGAACTAGTAGTTAACTATCAGCACACCTATGACTTCTTCAAAATTCTTCTAGAAAACCATTGCAAAAGCACACCTACACACCTGGTGTAATAGTGCACTAGCGCACCTTGGAGGCAAGTTCAAAAAAATGCAAAATTTCACCAAGTGTCAAAATTTAAATTCTAGCTTCTAGGTTTTGTTCCCCTTTACACTAGAGCTATGTTTACGTATTTTCCCTTGAATTTCTCAATGATCTCAATAACTTGGGCCACATATGGCAAATCTAAGGCTTCATATTTGTCTTTCATTTTCTGTCTATAGTTTCCTACCTCAATATGGGTCTCCACAAAATCTCTAAGTTTTACATCTAACTCTAGTAGTGCCTTATTTGTCTAGAATGCTAGCCTAATGTCATCATCATTAGCATCTTCCTCAAAAATTTTCTAGAATTGCTCAACTACTACCTCTATTGGTATTAATTTCTATCTGGAATCATCCTCAAAAATGTCTAAACATGCATCACTATAATGCATCTCTCCTTCTAAAATTCGCTCTTGGGTTTGATCCTTGAGCTTCAGAATCTTTGCACATAATGTCTCCATTACTTTATTTCCATTCGCAATTTTCTCCATCTAATCATCTATTTTTTTTAACTCCTCTACTATATATACTTCCATCAACATCTGATACCTTTGGCCTTTGATTTCCTATAATGCCTACAAATCCTTGCTCTAGGTATGTACTTCATTTATCAGACCAAAATCTTGACTCAAAATGATGACTAACCTATTTGTATTATTCTACATATGGTGTAACAATTTCAAATTTCCTTATATAATTTTTACACCTCTCTCCTCAAAACTTTCTTGCCATTGCTAACAAGCCTTCAAAAATGGATCCAACTGTACTATACACCTATCCCTTCTCTCGATTGTTGCATTCAAGGTTTCTTCAAGGTTTGTGAGATCTAAGGGACCAAAAACTTCTCTTAGATATCCTTTCAAGATCTCATTTTGTCACCAAAGTGTTATTAATTCTATCCCATCCTGTTCTAAGCTCTTGAATACCTCTTTTATTCCTATTGTAACCATCAACTTAGCAATATCCAAGGTAGGTTTCCCAAGAATAACCTCCTTGATCTGATAATCCCATGGAGTCAATTCTTCAACATTTGAATGCAAAGGAGGGATAGCAAACAAGTACTAGCTCTGATCACTCATGATGAAGGCTAATGCTCGTGCATCTTTTGGGGGTGATTCAAGCTTCCTTAGGACTTCGATCAATTCCATCCCATCCTTTTCCTCTATGGTGAATTGTTGATTTTTATTTCATATTACTTCTTTCCTTTGCCACCTTGGGATATGCTCTAATGAAGATTTTCCTTTAAGGATGAAGGAGTCTGCTTTGCTATGCCCTTTCCCTTATCTCCCCTTTCTAGAGTCCTCTCCTTTTGTACAAGATCTACATTGGGAGTCTCTATGTGTGTAGAGTCCATAGTCTTACCTTGGTGTCTTGGGAATTTTTTTGGGGTAGTTGATCCCTTGTCTACACAAAATAAGACTTGTACTGGGGATAATATAGCTACCTTAGGTCCTTGTGGTTCGGGTGGAAGCTGACTCCAATCCTCCTATTGAGGTTGATTAGTAGGGAGTGTCTCTTATCTTATCCCCAATCAATTTAGTACCTATGTGCATGAAATCAAAATCTGACATCTCAAAGACATCAATGCCCTCCACATCTTGCTCATGTATCCACTATTGCATTTCATCTTCTGATGTTGTAGTCTGAATGGATTGCTCAAGAATAGATGGCAGTGTGATTGTGGAGCTTCTTCTCCATTCCAACACTGTAGATCTTGTGAGATGAGTCCTCTAGTTCAAGGGTAAATTATCCTCTTCCTCTTCATCATCATCTTCTTCTGCTTCTTCTAGAATAGGTTTGGGGACTGATGGGAAAGGAATCACTTTTCTATTGACCTTTTGTCTCCTCTTTATAGGAGTCTTGACTTTTCTTTTCTTGGGAGTGGAGGGGGAGGCTTGTACCTCTTGTTGGGTTGGAGACACCTCTTTTACTTTAATTTCCACTTCTACTTGGCCTTGTTTAGCTAGTGGCACTTGAGGATCATCTTGAGCTTGTGCAACTTCCACATTCTCTGGCCCTTATACATTTTATTCTCCCTTTTGTGGAGCTTCTTCTCTTGGCTCAGCCTATTTTGAAGGGGTTCTCTTCCTCTTTCCTTTACCCTTTTGTGCCCTATAATATTCAACTGGTCTATCAAGTTGGTGTCCTCTCTTGGGTCTCACTAACGACTGGGTTGTAAAAGTAGGTACTATGGCCTTAGCTCCTTGACCTTTGGCTGGGTGGGACTACACATGAAAGACCACTGTTTGAGGAATTGGATCAATTTTGAAAGGTCTCTTGATCCAATCCTTCATCAATTTGATGTAATGCATCAAATTGTGATTAATGTTTGAATTCTCTTCCTTATCAATCTCGACATTCATTATAGGCTAGTCACCAATCTTATCCCTATTGAACAATGGATCAAGAAGATTATTCATATCTTGTTTCACAATCTTCAATGGAATCTTTACCTTCAAAGCACTCTCTTCTAAATACAAATTCATTCTACAATGATCCCTTATGCAGACATTGTAGTCATTTGTTGCATTCATCCAGTGATCCTCAATTGCATCCTCATGTTGAAATGTCTTTCCAGCTAGATGTTGCAATCTTCCGATGTTATCAAAATAGGGCCAAGGAGAATTATATTATTCTAAGGGATATTGATACCATTCACACTCAAAATATGGAAAGGTCTTATAGTAATAGGCCATATCCAACATATTTTGTGCTGCTTCTTGACTCTATTGTATGTAGACAAGAGTTGTCGAGCGATCTCTAGTAGAATGAGTCTATCACTGGGATACCTAGGGAGCTTCTTAGGGTTGATAGCTATACCTGATACCCTCAAATATGTAAATTTTCAAAACCCATTCCAAAAAATGGCTATTATTGGAATAGCCATTCCTATTCCCAACATTACATACCTATTCTCCATTTTGGATGTAGTAAGCTCCAACTTTTGATATCTTAGCAACTACCTCCTCTAACATCCTTTTTGCATAATCCCCTTCTATGAATTAGATTATTTCAAATATAAAAGCATCATTTACAGTCTTATATTCCTTGTTTTGTTCTAGAAGCTTCTTCTTTACCAGCTGAGGATATACAATGTAGGGCCATGGGTTTGCATCCTACATGCTACCCTTCTTATAGAGCCCTAGAAAAATTTTTGCCCTCATGGCTAACAAGTAAAGTAATTATGATGTCATGTAAAATTTTCTATTATTCTTCATTGCTACTAGCTGCTCACCCAAGTTCTCACTAAGAATGGAAGCCTAATCAATCGGCATCTTTTTCGTCTTGATAGTCTTAATGAAATGGACCATCCATATGTTCAAATGTCTAGAAGTGGGCAAACCCATGACTTTGCTCAAGAGAATGATTGAATATCTAATATCTTCCTTCATATATCCTCTTTCCATATTGACTTTTCCTACTTTCTACCCTAGAAATGTCTTCTTGATGAGATATGATGAATGTATGATCTTAGAAGCTTCATCAATATGTTCCCTATACCATCTCTTGGCTTGGTGATAAGTCAATTTGATAAATTTTATCTACTCTTAGAAGATGGAACACATTCTCTATATTATTGGGTCAGAGGTCCAAGATGATCTCTCCAGTTATGTTGTTCAGGACCCTTTCTTTAGAAACGTATTTCTCTACTAATGTCATGACCAATTC
Source organism: Cupressus sempervirens (assembly GCA_028749045.1). Taxonomy (NCBI): domain Eukaryota; kingdom Viridiplantae; phylum Streptophyta; class Pinopsida; order Cupressales; family Cupressaceae; genus Cupressus; species Cupressus sempervirens. The sequence continues at coordinate 508,084,502 of CM053791.1, forward strand.
TGAGGATTGCACTAAAACTAGATGTGATGCTACATTAACTAGTCAAGAGAAACCCATAGCAGATATCATTGGTGATCTTTCTATGGGTTTATTGCACAATGTCAAGAATGCACCCAAATTTGTGTGAACCAATTCTATGTCTTGGATCTCTAAATAGTTGTCTTGAAACTATGATTTGGTTAGAACATCTTGAAAATTGAATACTATGGGCTTTGGTACCATCTTTGCAACTAGGGACAATGATGAGGAAGCCATTGAATTTGCATAAAAATGATGTCTATTAGTTTAGAATTGAAGGAAATTTGATAAACTCAAACCCTAAAACCTAATCTAGTTGAAAACACCAAAAAACCAATTTTATGACCCTTTTGTGCAAAAAAAAGGGTGCTCTTGGCACACTTGATAGGTGCGCCTAGTGCACCTTTTATTGTTTTGACATATGGGGTGCACTAATGTGCACCCTCACATAACTTAAGACCATAAAATGTGTTTATTTTCTTATTTCATGGTGCATAGTAGCGCACCTAATGAGGTGCGCTACTGTGCACCTTAAATGAGGTTTTTTTTTTTTTCAATTTAAAGTTTTTTAATTTTTTAGCTTTTTTAGCAAAAATAAGGTGCACAGTAGCGCACCTTGATAGGCGCGATACTACACACCTTATTTAGGTTTTAATGTTTTACATTGTTATCTCTGAGTGTAGGTATAGGAAGTAGAGGAGGCACACCTAATAAGGTGCGGTGGTGTGCTCGAAGCTCTACAAAGATGAGAAAAAAGAAAAAAAATGGGGGCAAAGGGAGGGTCTCAGGTTATATAGACCCAGGACCTAGTGCAGTTGTGGGAGGCATGCAACTATGCAACCACACTGTTGCACACTTTCCTACAGTGTGCACTTCCTTTTTGGAGTTTGGTATGCTAGCGATATGATGAGGTGTGCTAGTGCACCTCTTTTTTGCAAAATAATGACTTGGTATGCTGAATTTTGATTCTTGGAGTCTAGGTTTTCCAATCGGGACCTAGTCTTGACCAAAAACACTAGAAAAAAGACTTGGAACCCAGAGTAAGGTTCTAGAAAGTTGAAAAATAAAGTAGGGGGTCCCTATTTCTAGGCAAAATGGGGTGTGTGTTGAAAATGGGGTGTGTGTTGTGAAACCGCAACAATTAATTTATTCTTCCATTTTTTCAACCATACTTCCTTCTTACTATTATTTAAAATATTTTTGGATTCAATATTTTGTTAGAGAAAAATTTTCACTTGTTCACTTTCCTTAGAAATTGTGCTTGTTTGTATTCCTTCAAATTAACCTCCAAAGATCTATCTCTTCCTCCAATCCTTTTTCTTTGCTTGATTTATTTTATTATTCAAAAGTTCAAGGGGCATCTTTTAATTTTTATTCTTCAAGTTTTTCTATAATCTATTTCCAAATTTTATCTACTCTAACTTTTATTCTTCCAAGTATCAACCTAAGTCTTTTTATATAACATATGCAAGCCTTTGATGTGGAATAGATAATAAATATTCCTTCATCAATCATTGGGTCAAAATTTTCAAGGTATTCTTAAATATGTTTAATATAGACTTTGCTTCCAAAGATTTTGAAATATTTTACATTATTATCTATCACATACCACAACTCATGAGTAGTCATACCATTACTTTACTAGTACCCTATTTAGAATATATAAAATATTATGCACCGCCTATTTCCAATTCACATTAAGCTTGTATATTTTTACATTGTTCTAGCCACTTCTTGAACGATGTTCATTTCTACTACCCCACTAGAAACTTATGTATGTTTCCTAATGAAATGATTTCAACAATAAAAAGAACTCATTTGATTTAAATTTTTCTTCTCTATTGAACTACATATATTTAATCTTAATATCTATTTTATTTTTTACCATAGACTTTAATTCTTTGAATTTATCTAGGGATTAATATTTGTGTCCTACAACACATGTCATTCTAGAGTAATCATTAAAAGAAACATAAAATACCTTTCACCATCAGTTTATGCTACAATCACTACTCTAAGAAATCATTAAAATTCCTACATTGGATACCATTGGATGATAGAGTTTTCCAGCAACACTTGTTCCTTCTAATTAATCTTCATATGTTGCATCTTTTGATTTCACACTCATTCTCATGAAATGTGATTTTATATCCTTTTGTATACACCTAAATGATTCTTAAAATATTATATTATAAACCATTAACATAGAGAACATTTTTCAATCTTGTTCCTTCCATCAATAGTAACTTCTCATTTCCCAGAGACTTGGAGAAAAGTTTTCTCCACCAATTTTGACAAATATACCATCCCAATATTTAATGTTAATGAACTTTCTTTTCCCTCACTAGTTATTTGATTTGAATACCTAGTACTATTATCCCATGCATTAGGTTCTCATTTTTCATTAAGGGTGATCCATACCATCACTAAATTTTCACTCACTTAATCACTTCATAAAATTTAGACTACTCAATTTCCATAGTTTTGTCAATTTTTATAGCCATAAAAAATGTTTCATAATTTGAATCATCACTATTATCACCTTTAGATGAATAAATATCTTATTAGGAATAGAAACTACTTACATGTACATCTCTTCTATTTTTATCTTATTAATTATCTTTCATTTCTACTAGCTCTACTTCTATCGTTATCTTTTCTAAACCCACACCTAAATTTATTATGGCCATTTCTTTCACAATTGGAGAATTAAAGGGTAACTTACCTTTGTATTTACTAGTTCCTTTCCTTTGTCTCCTTACAAATTTTTATTTTTAAAACTAAATATCATCATCATCATCATGTTGTGTTCTCCTATTGTCTTTGAATGAAACTTCCTTTCTATGATTATCCAACCTAAACTTCCTCATCTCAAAGAATATATTAAGCTATAGAGCTGATCTAATGCAAATTTTTCTATATCTCTTCTTTCTTCAATAATATATGTGTTAGAGAAGTTGGATTTAGGAAGATTTAAAAGTAATTTAACCAACACTTCATTTTCATCTAGAACTTTAGAGCAAAACTTTTGGTTCAAAATCATAATCTATAATATTTTTCACCACTAAAACAATTCACACCTAATCCATCTCCTATCTCAAATATTATACCATATAAACATAAAGAGGTAATGCTAAAATGAAATCTATCTAAGCATAACATCCAAGAAAATCATCAATACATAACACAATGGTTTTGGTTGCCCATAAACACTTCAATATGAAAGTAAAATTGGGGTGGGGATGAAACCCATAGATCTTCACCATCGAAACAACAAAGTTAACCTGTTAGGGTTACAATTTGATCATATCATATGATCTACCCTATGATGGGTCCTCTCTGTTAAAAGAGTTTAAGACTATTAGGTATTACCCTATAAACTAATTTTATTTAATGTAGGTCTGTTAGAACCACTCTATTAAGATATTTGCTCTAATTCAATCTATTAGAACTGATTCATTTCTTGACCCTTCAATTTTCTCTAAAAGTTGATTATGGATCTCCTCTCTCCAAAAATCTAATCTCCTTATCTAATATTTTTGTTTTGTCCTTCACTGCTCTGGTTACATTGTCTAAACTCCCTCACTCTGCACTTAGCTTGTTTGCTTCTTAACTTCATTTTCCTTTACATACACACTTCTGTATATAATTCACATACTCTTCTTCTTATTTGAGGTTAGGAACCCTTCTTAAATAGATAATCCTTAAAGCTTCTTGATTAGGATCAATGATCCATATTTTATCCTTTTTCTATTTTCCATTTTGATTTTTTGATTGGTCAATCTATTTTCCTAGGGATCAATACCTTCTAAAAAATGCATAATTTCCTCCTTAATTATCTCTTCGATCCTTAAATTTTGTGTAGAGGTTGGCTAGAATGAATTACCTCAGTGTTTGTGCAATTACAAACTCATATGCCAATACTAGTTTACTCAACACTTGAATGTTCTAATGCTCAATCATAACTATCATTCTTGTTGTCACTCGGGTTCCACATATTCTATTCACTTAGCAATAACTAATTTTTTGTTTTCTTGGTCTCAACTAAACTACTTGGCTTGTATGATTTCTCAGTCTCAAATGGGGTGCTTGACAACCTTTGACTTGCTTGGCATGTGTTGATAAATAAATAAGTCCTTTTGTAGCTTGTCCTTCTTGAGATGGCTCAGTCACATTCATGACCATTTAACATTTCCTTCAAAATGACTGAGTGTTAGACACTAATAGGAAACTTAGGCTTAGAGATCAACAACTTCCTCCTTTGACATTAGTGGAAAATACAATTTTTCATGACATAGCTTTTCATGCAAAAAATAATACTCCCCACGAGACTATAATTTGGTCTACAAAAATATAATCTCTACTATACAATATGTACATGTCTAAAAATACTATGATTTTTCTTACCATCTTTTTCATGTGGATATCTCCCCTTGTTATTTCTAGACATTTCTTCCCTTATTCCCTTATTTCCCCTTTGATATATATCTTAGTATGTTTACCCCTTGTTTTTGTCACTTATGGCTTGGGGTGTGCTAGGGCTATCTTATACTTATCAAAATACATTTGATGACTAACCAAAATTGCTTCAAGTCCTTTAGTCCATCTGTCTCTTGTGGATTCCATGACTTGAATATGAATATTTAGCTTGACACCTAAATCAATTATGCTCTCAAGATTTTAAAGATGTGTACCTTTCTTCAATAGACACTAAGCTATAGATAATTCCTTTTGAATAATCTCCAAATGTGGTAAAAGCATTAATTGAATAGAAATCAATTTGGTCCTCATGCCACTATCTTTAGCTAGTAACTCGGCTAACATCTGCTAACCAAATGTCAACTTATTATATGAAGGTGATCTTGAACTTGCATCCTTGCCTAATGAACATGAACATGCCTTCATATCAGCCTAAATTATATCTATTGATTTTTTATTCTCTAATGTGACGAACTCAACATCACAAACTTCATGTATAAAGAATGAATAGTTTACAAAATTTCTTCCATTTGTTTGACTAGATTAAAATGTTCTACTTCTCTATGTACAACTTCTCTAGAGACTTTCTCCAAAACTTTGTGCTCAAAATTTCTCTTAGACCATTGCATCAATTTATCATTGGTCTCAATATCATCTATTTGAACTTTGTCAACTATATACACCAACTAATCTAAAATTGGATGTTGGCTATTAACATTAGTGATTCCAAATGCATAAACAAAAATGTCTTTAATATTATGTAATACCTACTTCTTTTTGTGCTCTCTTTGCAGTTGTTTTTTCTTTTCCTTATGGATTATAAAGGTTTGTGACTCTTTCATCTACTCCAATGTCAAATTATTTAAGTCATACATGGGTAAAGTGATTACCACATCTAAACTTATTGACTCTCCTATCATGTCATCTAAGTGTGTCATTATTTGAGATCGAGGGGTTGTATCACTAGGTAATGATAGTTGCAATTGGATACCCTTTGAAATTGATCTAGATACATGTATATGCTCCTATTGAGTAGACATAACCTATAGTTCAAGTGTAACAATTAATTGTTGGAAATATTCAGGACTAACAAGGTTACTGAGAGGGGAGGGGTGAATCAGTAAGCTTTAAAATTTAAACCAATTTAGCATAATAAAAAATTCACCATTCATTCATCTACTTTATTGTATGCATGAAAAGATTAACACACTGATTTGGTGACCCAGAAACCTTTCAAATTGAAAGTAAAACTGGGGTGGGGATGATGCCCACGAAACTTCAATACTGCAGTATAAAGTTGGCCGGTTAAGGCTTACAGTGATCACTTCTGGTGATCTTCCCTGATAGGAGCAAGTAGGACTGCTAGATCCACCTTGTTAGAGGATTTACAAACATACAATGAAGTATGCACTTTGTTAGGAGATTTACAAAAGACTGTTAAGTCTACCCTGTTAAAGGATTTACAAAACTGATTCACATGTTAGGATGAAGCAGTGGATCTGCTTGCAACTGGTTTGCTGATTAGATCTTATGTAATGATCACTTGATGTGATGGATATATCTTTGCTGCTCCTTGATAACCTTGTTGAATACTCCGTTGCTGATTCTCTTTCAATTCGCTCTTACTTCACTGTTACTTCTCTTCATCATTTTTTAATTTTTTTTTCATCATATTTGCAAATGGCACAATACATTACATATATACCATTCCAATATTTACAGCAACAAGGTTGGACAAACACAAGTGGACAAAACATTACTGAGTCGGCCAGATAGTAGAAAACTCAGGTTCCTCAAACTCACTCGGTGACCTTCTGACACTCGGCATCCACTACATTACACGGCATCATCATGCACTCGGTAGAGGTAGGGGCTCAGTCCATACTAATCACTCTGGTAACCACTGGTGACTCGGTAAACATTGTGTCACTCGGTAGAAACTAACTCCTTCGATTCACTTGGTAAGCACTGAATACTTCTTTTACCTTTCTGTCTTGGTAATCACTGAAACCTTTATTTACCTTCCTGACTCGATAAATACTAAATCCTTCGTTTACCTTCCTGACTCGGTAAACATTAAAACCTTTGTTTACCTTTCTGACTCGGTAAACATTAAAACCTTCATTTACCTTTTTGACTCGGTAAACACTAAAACCTTTGTTTACCTTCCTGACTCGGTAAACACTGCTGAACATACTTGGTAACCAACGAATGCTCGGTATGAACTGTAAACTAAGTGATGAACTCGGTAAGCATTCAGAATCAAATAAGTGTTGTAACTAATGACAAATGTATCATTATTCCAACATTAATATCTCAACTAGCTTGGCACTCAGTAGTTGTATAAGATTTGTGGTAGCCTCTTGTTCCTTGAGTTTCTCTCCTTTGTCTGTCATTTATTTTTCTTTCTTTTCTACAACCTTTTCAACTATTTGGTAGATTTGGATACAAGTAAATTGTGGAAACACAATGACAGTCTTGCCTTGGTGCTTGACACTTTATCAACAAAAACTGATGTAACATCACAATTATCAATTTCGGCACCTTAAATCCTTGGATAATCCTTAATTTTTTGTAGTACTAGATAGGTGCTAGGTAGAGATGCATCATATTCAACATTTTTGACGTCTTCTTCTATTAACACTTTCTGATCATGAGGTGATGAAATAGGAATTTTCACAATTGTGACAACATCTTTGTTGTTCACTCCCTACCACTAAATGTTTGATTTCCTTAGCAACTTTTGCAACTTTTGGTCCATCATCCTCTTCTTCCTTGACTTCTCCATCTCTTTCCTCTTCCTCCTCATCTCCTTTATTAGCTAATGGATTAAGAGACCAAAATTCTTCCTTCCATATGTTTATGCTCTCTTGCTCAACTTCATGAGATTTTTTTATCAAAGTTTTATAAGACCTCTCCTTAGGCATAAATTTCTTCACAACATATTTTAGGGCAATAGACATATGTGTCTTCCTTAAATTTGGCATTGTTGTGCTAAAGTGGTCTCCCTGATCTTTCTTTCAGTGGATAATGCCTACTTCCACTTACAATCAACCTTATTATAATTTTTTTCTAAAATGCCTTCTCTTAGCTCTATAGGTGTGCATTTAAATTGTATCATCGTTTCTATCAAAGATTTTCAAGTTTTTCTTGATTTTCTTAATTTAAAGAATCAAAATTGATGTCTTTGAATCATGTCAAGATTGCCAATTCAGTAATCTCTTGACATACTTATTCACAATTTTTGGAGGCGGTCTTGGCACAATCTAAAATTTTCTCAAATTTTTAGACTTGATTTATTCATCATCTTCTTCCTCCTATACTACAACTAATATTATCTTTGACCTCTTAGGAATGTTCTACTTAGGTAAACTAGTATGTTTCCTTTTTACTAGACTTACATCTGATTTGGTAGTCGGGGGTTGGGTTGTCTTTTGATCTCATTATTATTACTTTGTTAGGCTCTTGGTGTGTGTCAAATTTTTGCACACCTTTATTGAGATCTTCTTTCACCTTTAGATCAACAATTATTACTCTTTTTTTCTTTGTTTCCTTGGGCTTGGCAACAACTAGCTCTTTTCCTTTAGACTTGTTGGCCTTAGTTGTATCTTCATATTCTTCTTCTTTGTCATCTTTGTCCTCAACACATTTAATTTCCTTTTTTTTTTCTTATCTTTCTTGGGCTCACTTGTATTTGCATTCATCTAATCCTTTATTGTGTCATATGTGTCGAATGGATCAGCATTCACATCAACATCTTTTGAAAAAAGTGTAGTCACTATTGTTGTGACTTCATCAACATTTGCTTCATAATGCATCAACCTTAACCATGAAAAGGTTGGGCATAAACAAAATCTATATCTACCATGAAACATATATCATCAAAATAATTATCGACAATGGATTTAGGAATCCTCATATGATTTCTCATTTTGTTCTTGAACTCCTCAAAATAGTTATCCATAATTACCTCAAAATTTTCTCCTAACTAAATTATCTAGAGTCATTAATTTTCTCCATAGTTGGCTTGCTTCTATCCCATGCTACTATGTCGATGGTAGGAAAATAATTTTGTACATAGAAAAATATACAAACTAATAGAGATTCAGACTTACACAATGTGTTCTTCACTTTCCTTATAGCTCCAATATTCTTTGTCAATTATTACAATTGGAGCTCGGCAAGATCATAACTATGATCATTTTTGATAAATTTTTAACCTAGGTCCACTACAATGCATGGAACATTATTCAATCGGATTGAATGATAAAACTTATGTGCAATTACTCTTGCTAAAAATTCAAATTTAGGGTCTTCAATCCCATCGATTGAAATGGCTCGATTGTTTCATCTTACTTTTTTTGATTCCTTAATTTCATTTCTTATTGCATAGCTTATTGACTTTGGTATGTTCAGAGTAGGGTATCCAATTACTCTGCATATGATGGCCTTGTTAATTTTGATTGACCCCCCTTCTAACCATACCTTCATGTCATGAACACAACTCAATACAATATTTATCCATTCTACTTTGAAAACTTTCAGAAAACCTAGGGTATAGGTAAGCTGTTTCTCAAAAAAAATCTTATGTTCCTCCTTTAGTACTCTATTATCACAAAAATTCTCATAAGCTACTCTCAGCTTGAAATCTCCAACTTTTTCGATTTTGCACATGTAACAAGTTCACACAACATGAATTACCATAATCTTTGGTGGAATTAATGATAGAGTGTCATTTTTGTCTTATGTTGCTTCAACATATGAACCATTCCTAAAATTAGGTGGGGGAAATTGATCATTCCTCATGATTTTTGCATTGCTCTCATTCAATATTTCACTAGCAATTGTAGATGATGCCATTTCAAACTAGAGTTTCAAAAAAAAAAATCTTTTATAACCTCTGAAAAAAATAGCTTGAAGGTAAAAGTTTCACTTACTAAATTCTAACAAATCACCAATGGCACACAATGATTTTCTTGCTTTGTTTCCAAATTTTCCTATGAATCACTTGTGCACTAGAATTCGCTTGGTAAAGTGAAAAAGAATGCCCAATTTGATATATACCTTCAGTTTTGTCAATTAGGTTAGAAATAAATGCATTTGTACTCTAGTAGGTGCACAACAATTGTCTCATCCTTTCACACCTTTTTTTTAGAACACCCACTCACTATCACCATGCTCTGTTAATATTAATCCGCTCGACCTATGCATCAACTTGGTCATTGTAAGAGCTTGGTCAGTTCAAAATATAGTACTCATGCTCGACACTTGATAGTAAAACATATTTTATTTCCCAATACTACTTTTAGATTTTTCCTAATGTGCCTTGATTCATGATGATATGGACTTTTAACCATTACTCATTAGGAATTAGTGTATGATGTTACATTAGGTATACAATCCCTACATACCTTCTCTTTCTTAGTTAGATGAGGTGTGATCATCTAATCCATTGGATTGGGTGATCTCGACTTTTCTTTATTCACATTGATATGGACTTTTAACTGTTACTCGTTAGGAATTGGTGTATGATATCACATTAGGTATACAATCTTATATTTCTTCTCTTGTTCAGTTAGATGAGGTGTGATCACTTGATCCATTGGATTGGGTGATCTCAACTTTGCTTTATCCATTGCTTCCATCTTGCAATATCTCTTTCCATGTTTTATTTACCTCAACATTCCCTTTTTATTTATTGTTTCCATTGTTTGGTGATGGTACTTAGGTTATGCGGTTCTTACTAACTTGTCCAACTTTAAGACAGCTAAAAAAACTAGGTTTCCATTCAACTATTTCTTATAGTTACATCAAAAATATGGATAACTTTAAGAAACCCCCTTCCCAAAAAATTTATAAATTCGTGGTGAATCCAACATTACTTTTGGCTGAAAAAATAAATTTCTATTGGCAAATTTTTTTTTGATGTCATGAAAAGTTTAATGTTGGATGTGAATTTTCTTTGACCATTACAAAATTTCATAAAATCGAGGCGATTTTGTCCCTTTGATACAAAGGGTATATATTGTACATGGCAATTTTTCCCATTCATTGGAAAAATATATATATCACATTAGGCGATTTTTCCCATTTGTTGGTAAAATATATATTGCATTAGGAAATTTTTGTCATTTATTGGAAAAATATATATATTTGATTAAGAGATTTTTCATTTCTATTGAAAAAACATATATAATGCATTGGTGAAGATGGTTGGATGACACATATGTGGAATGTCCTATTGCATTTATGGCATGGTGGAATATGTTTGAAACATATTCTTTAAATTGTAGACATATTGTTTAGTGGTTACCATTATCATAAAAATAGTTGGTTGCCAAAAAATTGGACTACCTATGGAAGAGGGATTGTCAGATGAAAATCCAAGCCCTATTGTCAACTTTGATTTGTCTGTGGAGGAGGATAAGGAACAAAGTGATCTTTCTACTAGGCTTATTGCAACTTCACAAGTTTTCTCTGCTAATCCTAGGTACGCCATCAAAGAGCTTGAAAAGGAGATGGAAAAGGCATACCTCTGAGTGATGTTTGTTGAAATGGGTCTCAACGCTACTAATTTTGAAGATCAAATTGTAGATGTAGTAGAAAAACAATTATGGGACTTCAACACTTTGGGATGTTTTGAAGGATAAAAAAAATGTTACATGAAGAATCATTAGTTTATTTTTTTTAAACGTATTATCGAAAGTGTATGATTTTGAAATGTAATGGTTCAAAACTTTGCTAATTCCCTTTTTGAGGGAAACCTCCACTGTTATTGGTATACTATATATATGTATATATATGAAGATGAAATGTAAATTAGATGCAAAGAATATAAAGTAAAACCATTTTTGTTGACATTTGATATTTCAGTGACAATGGTGTTTTTTTGTGCTATAGTTATTTTACAATAATCATAAATTTACTTTCTAAATTTGTGTGAATTGTAATTTCACTTTCTAATAAATACTTAGTGGTTAGTAGTAGTACACAATACATACTACACATGCCTCATGTGATTGGGAATTGATGTATGTAGTAATGGATTTTTTGGAAATGTTTCTAATATCATTTTATATCTCCAACATACATGTGTAACAAGTAACATCCACTTACAAACTATCGGTTGTCGGATGATAATATATCAATGGTTGAAGGTTTATTTCTGGCCAAACATCTAGAATGAAGCCTCGACCTTGTTTAAGTCCCTAGAATGGTGAAACATTTCCTTCTAGGCTATACCACTTGCAGTAGATAGTACATACATGTCTTTGTCACTATTAGTGGCATTCCCTCTTCCATCGGCTTCACATGCATAATAACTTGTTTGGCACGAACTTGAATTTATGTTGAATAGTTAAGAAGATTTAATAATTTAAAATAAATGAACTAGAAGCTAAATGGACAAATATGTAGGGAGTCAAGACCATTTCGTAGCCACTCAGCTTATTTATGGGCAATTGAGTTGCTTCTTTCATCATTGCTCATCTCATTTTTGGTAGTCAATAGTTTTATAATAGGTATATACTTTTAGTGCTCGTTCAATTCTATTCTAGTTTACTTGGTGGTAGTCTGGTAGAGTGGCGGGTCTTGCTCTGTAGCCAATATGGCCACTCTATTTTACTTGATATGCAAGTTGGAAGAGGAACATAAGGCCTTTTTAAGTGAAGTCCCTGATGAAAACCTCTTGTCAATCTACAATGAGGTTGTTCCTACCACAACTACTATTGTGAAATAAATTATTCATGCTATGAAAATGGTTCTGGGGTGTCAGTTTTTGGAGAATAAGAATAGGTACCATGTCAACACTAACATTACGTCCCATTTTCTATCCTCTCTTCTTGACCTCGAAGAAGAAAGGGTCGACATTTTATTGCTCTTAAGGAAGACTTTTAAAGTAGAATACTTGGGTGATGACATTGATATTGTTGCTCATGTAGAATTAGGGGTGGGGATCCCTTGGGTGAGTGAAATCCATAAGCTTTTGGAACCTAGCCAGAATGTGTCCCTACAACCATTTCTGTTGGGTTTGACTGCTGGGCAGTTGAAGCACCATAAGAAATGGGCATAAATTGGCTTGGAATTTCTCTAAAAATAGTATAACCTACGCAAAGTGGCATAGTACAACCCATGGATAGAAGAATTCACAACCTTAGTCTAGTCTTGTGCTTTCTACACTAACTAGTATAGTAGTACTAGGGTTTTCCCCTGAAGTTTGGTTTCACTTTCCATTTTGTTTTATCAAATTGCAATCACTATATATACCTTTAGAATCTCTAGACTCTACTTTAGATTTTAATTTTCAAGTAACAATGAATATCAATGAAATTTCCAAAGTTCCATATAAAATTGTATTCCATTGTTATGCTTACTTATGCAATATTTTGTCATTTTCTAATTTTTCTATCAAATTATTAAGAAAAAAATATAACATTTAACATTGAATTAAAATTAAATTATTGAGGTTTCACATTTAAAAATCAATTTAGTCGATAATTACTTTTACAATCAGGGTTAGCTCTCCATTGGATAGGCTTATTTTACAATCAAATTTAAAGTATCATTGAAAAACTATTTCATTTTTAAAATTAAAAATATTCTAATATATTTAAGAATTATGTTACTGATATTATAAAGTTAAAAGGTCATGCCACAATAACCATTGGATGAACAAAGATCAATGACTTTAGATGATTTTTGGGTTGAATTCAGTAATAGCCACCTAACTTTTCCAAAATCCCTAGAAAGAAGACATGTGACAAACATGATCAAGTATGAAATCACTATGTGCATAGTAGCACCATTTGATCAATTAGATTAATGACTAGAGATTATTTTTAGGCAAATGTGCAGAATGCTCAACATATTTTATAAATGCAACCAAAAAAAGACATGTGTCATCTCTAGTCTATAATAACTAATAAATATGCTATATAAGAATGCTCAACTATTTATATTGTAATCACTTTTTAATTAAAACTTTAAGTATGCTATATGAATTAGAATAATTTAACTATATTGTATTAGATCCTTAAAGTTAATTATATTTTAAGAATCTTCAAAAGCATAAAATAAGATAAATATTTTTTTAATGTAAATGGTTTAGTTTGAAATTCAATGCACATTGCACAAATGCATAAGTGTTAATAGAATCTTATTTTTATTATAATATAATAATAGTTAATATTGTAATTATAATTTAATATGATGATGCAAGTGTTAATATAATAAAGGGGATGCCACCACTACTGTTGGATGAGCAAGGATCAATGGCTCAAGATGTATTTTGGGCCGATTTGGACAACACTCAACTCATTTTCTCAAATCAATCCAGAGAGAAGACATGTGGCATACATGTAATTTTGACAAGGATGGTGGATATCATACTGACAAGCAAGGCATGGAATCAAGTCGACCACCATTTAATCAGCTTAGATCAATGATTCCAAATGAATTTTGGGCCAATTTCAGTAATAGTCGACTTGTATTCACCTATTCCCTGGGAAGAGGACATGTGGCATACTTGATGTAATATCTATTGTAGCATCCAAATCCTTTATAGCAATACACATTGTTCGATTAACAAAGATTGAATGGCCCTAGTCGTATTTAAAGCCAATTTCAGCTAGAGTAGTCTTGCTTTCTCAAATGTCATGGAAAGAAGACATGTGACATTGATCTAGACTATGGTGTGGTAATGAGACATGTAAAGATTGATGAATAACACCATTGGAGCATCAAATATCAACCTCTCAAGATTTATTTTGTGTTTCAAAATTTCCATCGAAAATAAGTCTTCAAAAAGAAGTCTTCATAAATTAGCGATAACTATTCGAGTTAATCCTGAATTACACTATAATGGTCATATGTTTATGGTTTCATGAATAATTATAATAGTAGTTGTCCAATGTACAATGTACATTAGAATTAAAGTCAAACACATGCTCTAGTAATTTGCTTTTGTGCATATTATAAGGTTTAGTTTTCATTATTCAAACTTGGATTTCTACTATGTGCAGAAATTACCAATCTAAGGACCAAGATTCACTAAAGGTAGTGGAGATGTGAGCATCAGAAACCTAGTCTTCTTTGACAACTCGCAACATCATAGAAAATAGTTATCAATTATAGTTTCAAATTTCTGGGAAAGAACTAAGATCCTAATTCCTGAACACATTTTTTACTGATAGTTTAGTAACTAGTATCAGCTATAAAATTCAAGGTTTAATTTCTAATTTATCATGCATTGTAAGCCTAAATTGTTTACTTTTTAGTGGCTAGGTAACACAAAAAGTTAAAAATTACAAATACAATTTAGGGTTTAAATGTTATTCATGTCTGTAAATTGTAATTTTCATTTGTGTATAATTTTGTAAATTTTTCAATGATGACAAAAACATACAAAAGGAGTGGTACTAACAGTGGAATTGCAACCCAAAAGAAAATATAGGGGACACAAAAACTAGTTTTTGACATGCACAAACTTGTTAAAATGCTAGGTTTTACTGATGAATTCCATGATATTTTGGATCTTGTTATATATGGAAGGAGTATTAAGGCAATTAGATATGCAATTGAAGATAAGTGGAATGATGCACAAAAGAATCAAAATATATTAAATTGAACACCATGATAGGGACCACTGTAAACAAAGTTGCAATGTGGACTGGTGGAATTGCCCACTTGGAGTTCCCTCAAGTATTCCCTTGTCTAGAATTTGTAATAATTTGTGCTGAAAACTATGATGAAAACATAAAGGTAATTGTGAATTGAAACACAAGAGGTAATTTTGTCTATCACATAGAGTGAATTTGGTAGACTATTGGACCTAGGGTTTGAAGAACAAAACCGAACCCACATTGACTAGGAAAAACTAGTAGAAACATATGATAGGTTAGGTTCAGATATAAATCATTGTTATATTATAGGATTAGCAGAGGCATTCAATCTGCCTCATGATCATAAGCCTCCTTATGAATTGAATATTTTTTTTGGTGGGTTTAGGATATTGTATCTTACCTATCAATGTGTTTAGGTTTGAAAAGTAACAAGAAAGTGGGTGCTAGTGTTTTGGAAATGATTTTCAATATTCATTGTCTAAAAAACCCCTAAGATATAATTATATTGGACACATTGTACATCACATGAATGAACAATTGTTAATGATTAAAAGAGGGGCAGACCCACTGTACATCACATGAATGAACAATTGTTAATGATTAAAAGAGGGGTAGACCCACTATCACAGAAGACATTTAGATACATGACCTACTTGTGCTATGTTCTGTTATCAAAACATCATCAAATTTTTGAAATAAACAAGCTTCGACTTAATTTTGGTAAACCAATATTCGAATGGAAAACTATGATTAGGATGGGTGATCCCCAAGGGAACTACAATCACTTTATAGACTTCTTTTGAGCACCACTTTATCATAAAATTATAAGCACTTCAATGCCTAGATTGCATGTGTCTTATAAATAGTTAATTCAATTAGGAAGTAAAATTCAATTGGCCGACTAGTACTTTATGGAAGAGTGCATTGTATTAAGATTTTATGGTTTAGTTGTAGAACCCAACAAAATCCCTATACATGTGATAGAGAGGGTATTTGCATTGGAATATGTACAATAGATGGAAAGCACAAATGTATTATTTTATGGTCAGCAAAAGAAAGCCATTTTTCCTTCCTTGCTTGTTGGATGTGGATGGTTCACATTTGAGAGGAGAGCATTTAATGTATTACAAGAAGTTTTTGTATTTTTTAAATTTGATGTTGTTAGGCATTGGTAGCATGATCCACTAAACATAATTGGTACAAAGCTTGTACATAATAGAAACTCTACAAGCAAATGTCAACATGAGAGTGTGCCATTGATTGAAAGATCAAAAATATGGAATCATGGGAAGAGGTCAAAATAGAGAAGGAAAAACGCTCTAATGAAAAAAAGATTTCAATACATGAATTGTTAGCATAAATTAAAGAATTGCATAGATAAAAGGCAAAAGTGTAGCCCATGACATCTTATAATTTCTACTAGAAAGTAGATCATCCAAGTAAAAAGTATCTTCGAGATGCCATAAATCATGATTGTGCAACTGCAAAGTGGTGTCGATAAAAAATTAATGTGTTTTGGGAAATGAGAAAGAATCTCGGTGAACCAAACACCTCTGTGATTTTGAATACTTTCCTGAGGATGAAACATTTAGCAAATTATGGGATAATGAGCATTCAAATGTAGCAATAACACAATGTGATGCATCTGATGAAGGCAATGAGTATGAGGTTTTTAAGGATCCTTCATCCATGGCCACAAGCACTGCCACTAGTTCCATTAAATCCACTGCTCCAAGTAGTAGTACATTTGATTCAACAACAATTGGACAATATGTTGTACTTAATTATTAGACAAGGGGAAAATATAGCATAGGGGAAAATATGATAGAAAAAATGGGTTATACAAGTGATGGTGGGCTAGACATAATAGGTCAAGGAAATTGGTTTCCACTCCCAGTACCAGATGTACCAAAAAATGGTCAAAACCAAACATCAAAGATGAGTCATATGACCCATTAGATTCAAAAAAAAGGTGACCCTAAGAAAATTTTCATCCCAAGTGGATATATAACCTCCCAAGTTTTTTCCTCTGCAAAAGGTATGATGCGACTAAAATTTGACAAGATCGTTGCCCCTAGAGTTAAGTTTAGTATGCAAAGAAACTAAAGGTTTTGGATACTGATACTGGTACAATGCCAGTCTCAACTCCGTCAACAAAGATCCTTCAGATTAGTCCAAAAACTATAGTTTTTAGTGGTGGTGGGGTAGGATTAGCAAGGGGTGATGTCATTGGTATTGAAAATCCTCAAAATCTAATTATTATAACCTCAGGCATTGGTAGATATAAGTACAATGTTGCAAGTGCTCTTTCTCCTTTCAAGCATTGTATTGTATTAGCAGACCCAAATTTTGAATTCAATAATTTTGTATCAAATTTTTAAGAAACCACAAAGATGAATAGAAAAATTAATAAGGCATTCAAGAAGGATGTACTTGAGGTGGTTCGATCTCAAGAACCTACATCAAGTAGGATATTTCCAATAGATAACACCAATAAAGAAATAATGGAGTTTATTATTGTTTGTCTCCCATAGCTAGATAATAATCCACCAGAGAGTGAGATAAATCCATCATATTTTCATGTTAGCACACTATCTATGGATTTCTCCAAAGTACATGTTACTAAAATTTTGCACATGTGTAAAATTTAAGTATTCAAACAAGGAAAATACATGAATGTCATTCATTTCATAAAAGAATGTCCTTGTAATATTCATTTCTCGAATATACAACTAATATGTACAATCTTTAGTTTTACATAGAATGGAATGAATATAAAGAATGTTGGAAATGAAAATCTCACACAAGCCGTGAGTCTGACTACTACTTCTATACATATTTAAAATAAGAAAAACATAGCACAAGGAGGAAGAGTCAAAAATAACCAGTCATTGCCTTTTAGCCTTTGACTGGTTAAATTTTCTTTGTTTTCGCTCATAGTTTCCAGCCCTCGATTTGTTAGATCTTAATCTTCATTCTCCTGCATAAGAAAGAGTGGGGTTAGATATTTAAAGATCTAAGCAATGACTGTACACTTATAACTACATACCTACACATGCCATATTTTTCCTATTCTGAATACATATAAAAATAGCAAAGTGTATTCTAAGTGTCATGAGCCTATGCTCGAACCTTACAAAATACTCTTTCAAATATCAAAACAGCAGCATGAATATCAAAAGAGAAAACAAAAACAATGGTATAATGTAAGGATACCAGTTTTACAAAACAAAATACAAAAAATGCAAGCCATTCAAACTACATTGCCAAACATAAGGTGTGGAGAAATCATCAATTGTTTAGTCCATAGTTAATGGTGTACCTGTTTCCAATATCCAACAGATAGTGGGATGTAAAGTTGGTATTAAGCTCATGACTTACAATGGTCCTTCATCTACAAGCAACAATGATGAAAAAGATAGAGAAATTTTTATAGAGCTTTGGGATGTGTGTGGACATGAATGGTTGAAGGCAGGTAATACAGATGCTTTGCACTGCTATTATACCCTTGGGAAAGATAATCCAAGTTTTCAGCAATGAAGCTACTCATCTCACCAAGGAGTTAAGCATAGATGGCAATCTTTTATCATACTATGAAGATAATATCTCTTCTTGGAATCCATCAAATCCATCAAATACAAGAATAAAAAATTCTTCCCTTCCGACCTCAGAAAATAATCTATCACACCAAGATATACTTATACCTTTGGTATAGGGAAATCAATACTAGGACAAAAATAAAACTTGGGATAGATGTCCACTTGCTGAAAATGGAGAAATTGTGCCAACAAGCAACAACTCTATTGCTCTTCTGAACAAAGATGATAAGTTATCCCCCTTAAAGGGGTTTAATAACAATCTCATTAAAAAGATGTTGCAACTTTAAGAGAAGAAAGGAAAAAATGCCCTGTTAAAGAAGGAACAAGAAGCCCGAGATGCACTTATTGAATTTGAGGAAAGGGCTGAATGAAGAAAATGCAAAAGATAGATTGCTAAGTTTACAAAAGATGCTCAACAGATATGAACCATTGAATCTTACTGCATAGTCAAATGGACTTAACAAAGGAGACAAAAGAGACACAGCTTGTCTTTATGAATGCATTCAAACTCATGGCTCGAACCCCATAATATGCTAGTTCAAATATCATGAAAATGGAAGGCAATACAACAGTAACAAAAGAAAAACCATAAGTGGAAGAGAGGACGGTTCAAGTAGTAAGGCTACTAACTACAACAAAATTTAAAAGATGCATCAAATTCCTTTCTTTTAACCAGCCCAAATTCTAAAAATTTTCTTGAATTGAAGGCCTAGGCTCTTTTATCACAATGCAAATGCGAAAAAGATGACTTTTTAGGAGTGATTTTCATGGAAACATCCGAGGCAAGCTTTATACATGCTAGTGGTGCAAGATATTGAGTTGGCTTGACTTTGTTGGACCTGTACTAGTACAATGATGAAGTCCATAATAGTTAATGTTTTTCAACAGCAATTGAAGGATAGTTACAAACAATATGTGGATGTGTTAACAATTATGCAAGACTCCCTCGGAGAATTCATCACAACAGCAATTCTTGCAATGCAAGTGGAATATGTTGTCAAGTAGATCCAGACATTCCTACAAGTTAGAGTTTGTAGAGATTCTGACCATGTCAACCATTTAAAAATAGAAAATAGAGAAAGGAAACATGCGTGGAGCTCACATCTATGTAGAAAACTTCATCAGTGAGCAATTAAACTACATGCAATTGGCCTCTAGTTTGGATGTAGTCATTTCCAGGCTTGATACCCAAGCCAAAATGATGACAATGAAGCAATTAGGGATCCCTATCAAGATGTATTCTTTACTAAATGTAATGGCAGAGAGGATGATAGCCTTTTGCTTCTTTGTGATTTATGTGATACGACAATGCATACATATTGTGTTGGGTTAGGGAGGACACTACCAATAGGAGAATGGTACTACCCTGAATGTTCTGCTTCAGTGATAAGATTATTAACAAATTCAATGAATGTGCTCTTCCTGCATACCAATGTACAGGAGATAGACAAATTTTGCAATTGGCTGGGTAAAATGGGAGCAACAAAAGTCAAAGCTCATCCATTTTTTAATAACATTAACATGAACACAATGGTGGCCAACAAAACACAATACAAGCAATAGCATAAACTTCCAACAATATCTTTCATGATGGCTTTTAAAACTCTAGATTGTTGTTATCAAATACATGGAAATATGAAGAAGATTCCAATAGCATCAATAGACATAGAAACTCAAAACAACAAGCCCTTCAAAGTTCTTCAGCAAGTTCATCAATGGTACCCAACAAATACCCACAGCTTATACTGGTGAAGACAAAATTCAAAGCTCAAGTTCAACAATGGTGGCCAAAATAATGACCTAGAAATAGTAAAACTTTTTGTTAAACAAAAAATGGCATACCTTTCTAGCAAATAACCATGGTAGCTCCAGCAAGAAAACATTGGCAGCAAATAGACCAGAAAACCCTCATGTCCAAATGCCAAATGAAATAAAATGAATATCTCTTTTAGGTTTACAAAGGCATTTATGCCTTTTTCACATTTCATATTCTTTGGAGTCCACAAGTAGAGATGGGATTTTATTTTTTATTTTAAAATTTTATTGTTTTTATTGTGAAAAAGGGGGTTTATGTTTTTATCTTAGGATTTTTTGTGAGAAGGGTTTTATATTTGCATATGTTTTTATTTTTAAAAAAAAATATTTGGAATGATTAATCATTTTAATGTTTTGTTAATTTAAATGCAAATATAAGAAGGTTTTTTTTTTTGGTTTTCTTTTTGCATTAGATCATTGTAAAGGAAGAGTCTTTAATGATAAATTATAAATCATTTAAATATTTTTCCTATTTTAAATGCAAAAAAGATGAGTCATTTTATTCTCATGTCATAGTCTTTAAGTAAGAAAGTCATTATGCAGACATTAGGATTTCTTCTAGGTGGGAATATAGGCTTTTTGGGTCGGATTTGTCTTTATCAAGTCAGTTTGGGTGTCTTGATGACCAGTTAGAGACTTTTTTGGGTAGTTTAAGATGAGTCATAGGCTTCATAATGAGTTAGTGGAGTCATATGAGAAAAATACTTCATTTTTAGAAGTTTCTAAGCCCTGATTTTGAGGCTTTTCTTGTGCATTCGACCCAAGAATTGGGTTTGTACTTAATAAGTTTTGTAACTCATTATTCAAGAGTTTTGATTTGATGAGAAAGTTTTGTGACTTCTTTTCTAAATCCTAAAATTTGTTGCAGAATTTGTAATTCATCTTTTGGAAATATAATACAAGTGACAGTAGTGTGATTATGCTATTTTTTGTGTTCACTGTTAAGCCTTCTTTCTTTTTGCAAGTTTTGTGTGCATTTTTGAGTGATATGATAGAATAACTTGAGAATTTTCATTATTCCTTATCTTCCTATCTCATTCTAGCACTTGTTTGTAGGAAAGTAAGTTTATTTGTAGGTTATAATATGTGTTTTTAAAGGTGAAATTGATTAAAGTGAGACGTCCATGTTCCTCCTTTTGTAGTTTCATTATTGAAACCTTATTATAAATTATTTGTGCAAATATTTATAGGAATATGTTCTTTGCTTGCATTTCAAATAGGTATATAGTCCTCTCTATCAAGTGTAATTGAGTTTTCGTAATCAATTTTGGTGTATCACTTCTTTTTCTTGATTTAAGTTGTAGGTTTTAGGTTTACTTTCAGCAGTTTCTCTCCTTGGCCTAGAACCTAGAGGTCTCATTTCATTTGCATAACCTAGAGGTCTCATTTCATTTGCATGTCTCACATAGTGAAATGATTCCCATGTTAGGTCAAGATTGCTAAACTTTTTCAGTTCAGTATTGGGTGCAAATCCTGAAACTTAACAATACAAAATGTGGACAAAGTCAGTGTATCCAAAAATACCAATTCTATCTTCTACAATTCACTATTCAAGGTGGGGAGAGAGAGAGAGAGAGAGAGAGAGAGAGAGAGAGAGAGAGAGAGAAGGGTTGGAGAAGGCAATTGAAAAGTTAAAAGAAGACCTAGCAAATGCAAAGGAAAAGAAGAAAGCAACAGATAGCAGGTGCAAAGAAATAGAAAAAAGGATTACAAGTGCTTCCTCTCAAGGACTAAGTGCACAGCCTCAGCCAAAAAATATGGAGGCAAAAATGAAAATTTTGAATGAAGAATTGGAACAAAGCAATAAGAAACTCAATGATACTCTGAACCATGTTAATATGGAAGCCGATGAAAAAATCAAAGAACTTGGGGAAAATTGCAAGAAACAAATAAAAAACTTGAGGATGAAAGAGCATCTGTAGTAGATATTTTCAAAAAAATGGAGTCTAGTGGACATAAAATCAGTAGAAATAAGGAATTGGACAATGAGAAGGAAAAAAAACAAAATAGTGGGAAGAGAAAGAAAAGGAATAAAGAAACAAACTAAAAATTAGTTTTTACAAATGGTGCAACAGGTACATAAGGCTAATAAAACAATCAAAACCTTGGAGAATAACTTCTCTGAGTCAAATGAAAAAAAAATTAAAAAATTTAATCAAGCTAATTAAAGAAAAAATGTGGCGGGGAATGATTGCAAATACCGATAGGTTGTGTGATCGGTTTGAATTGCATCAAAGTTTTTGAGATTTTTGTGGGAGTATTAAAGAGTAGATTGAGAAGAACAATGACCTTGTTAAGCTTGAGAATACTGCAAGACAGATTATACACATAATCAACACACATTGTGACAGGTATTTGGCTAGCCAAGGAGTTCATGACTACATTAGTGCATCAGTAAAGACATTACCTATCATTAAAAAATGCTAGAGTATAAGGGAAGGAGAGGAATATTTGAACTCAATTGGGAGAAACTCACCAAGATGGATGATAGAGAATAATTAATGATAAGTTTTGGTTTGCCTACCCCTTGCTCTAGTAATTCATCAATGACATTCGTTGGAAGGGAAGCTTACCAAAAAGAGTTGCAGGCTAAAATGATATCTGAAGTAGTCAAGTTTCCTCAGGATTCAACTCCTAAAGACATTTTGAATTGCATCAAACCATTGGTGAATCTACATGCACCATTGGATGTAGCATTACTTTCAAGTAAATCTTCCAAATATGGAAGTCTAACGAAGTTAAAGGTCATCTACTATAATGTAACAAATCTTAAAACACTAAACAAAGTAGACTTCAACATCCTAAAAAGTCGACCAAATCTTTAGTCATATCATAAGACATCCATCAAGCATCAGAGTATGTATAATGGGACACTTGGAAAGTGATTTTAATCATCTTTGTAGTGTTTACTTTATTTCTATTTGTAATTGTTTAATATGATTTTGAAGTTTGAACTTTATTTCTTGAATAGGATAAATGTAGCAGAATTAAAATGTTATTTTTCTTACCACATAGAGGCCTATCAAATGTAAAGGCAGAAAAAGTAATTGATATTGAATTTAATGCTAATCTAAGAGTCTAAGACTCTTTCCATGAGACAAAATAACCTGAAGTTGTTGTTGCTCCCTTATTTCTATATTTGTATAGAAGGGAATTCAAGGTCATTTGCTAAATGTTATAGTTGTAAATTTAGTACATTTAACTCGTGATTATGAAATTGGGTATTCAAATTTTACTTTATCAAATTGAAATCATTGAATTTTATCATTTGATTTGCTATATTTTCACAAAAATTATCAAGGATTGTCATTGTACCATAACAACGTATCATATAAGCATAATAATGCAAATAAAAAACAATAGCAATGGTAAAATTTGAATGAATCTTGATTCATGAATCATGGCATCATCTAAATTAAAATGTACTTGTTTGTTTGACATTAGATATTTACAAAATGATATAACTTATTATGCATGATAGATGAATCATCATTAGATTTAGATAATAATTCAATATTGACACACGTCATACCATAACTATTAAACTTGCCACATCATCTCATCATCTGAATCTTTTGATTCCTTAGCTTCAAGTTCAAACAGTCCATCATGCTCCATGTTTTCTCCAATAGGCATACCTTTTTGTCATCCCGACTGTAATCCTCAACTTCAACATCAATTCTACCACTACCAGTAGTAGCACCATTACCTAAGTTACTAATCTCATTATTTGAAACAATGCCCAAACCTCTTCTTTGGCATTTCCTTGTCCACAATTTTAATGCCCTTTCATAAGGAAAAGTATTGATTTCATATTTGGATGTATACAGCCTCAGACAGCTTTCCAAATTCTGGTCTAGTTTATTTCTTACCTTTGATTTTAGGAACCCCAAAGAACTGAAAATTCTTTTTTCCTCCACATATCCCAATATCATGATCAAACATAATTCAAAAATCTTGAATTTTTTTGATATTGAATCTCACAACACTTCGCTTTGAGCTAGATTTGTCCAAAGTTTGGTTATTGATCCTTCTTCTCTGGGGTTTTGTATAAGATCATATTGTTCCATCATTGTATAGGAAAAATGGCGTGACTTCTCTCTCAAATGAGATTCATCTAAAACTCCTTTTACAATCACCCCATTGATTTCTTTTCTTTTGCAAAATTGATCTATCGAAACCATTAACTTATCTCAAAAATATTTAGCACTTCTTAAACTCCAATAATGGGGAAATGCAACACACATTGATTCAATCAATTTGTATTGAGGCAATCTTTCTCTAATTTTTGAGGAAATATTATAAGAAATATTCTTCATAGAATTCATTATAAACTCAATAATCTGTTCAAACACTTCCTTTATAATAGTTAATTTTTGTTGTGTGGGTTTCTTTCCTTTTTATAGTAGTGCATTGGCATCTCAACACCTCATATATTGGCACATAATTCCCCATTTTCATCAATCTTTAAAAATTTATAAGTATTATCCAAATTTGTGATTCTCATCCACCCTAAAAATTTCTCATCCAAAGAAAATGAATCTAAATTTATATAGAGATTATCGAGGGCCACACATGTTATTTTACATAGTGTATTATATTCTGTAATATATGTATATCTTTGTTGGATCTTCTTCACTATATTTTGCATTTCCTCTAGCATGGGGAGAATGGATGCTAATGTTAAGAGTGACTTTACATTACTTAACCTTTCAAGAAGATCACCATACTTCCATTGACCACCTTGATCATTGCAAGTTGATTCCATTATACAGACAAACGATGGATATTTAGAAAAAACTTGATGAGTTGGTCCATCCAAAGAGATCCATCTGGTACCATTATCCTTAAGCAAATTTCTCCCATTAGTTAGGCCCTCAACAAACCTCAATCATTTAGGACTTCAACCAAAGTTCTTATAGACCTCTTTGATTAAAACTTCAATTCTCTATATTTGTGGAGAGTTGTTGACAATTCCAAAAGCTAGATTCATTCTGTGGGCCATGAAGTGAATGCCAACAATTTAAGGTGCAACAAATTCTCTTAACTTTGTGAAAATACTATTCTTGTGGCCTTGCATTATTGAAGCTCCATCTGCTACCAACTTTTGGACAATCGTTATTTCATCTATATTTCTATATTCAATCAAGGAACTCTTTACCAGTTCAGATATGTTTTCCACCATTGAATTATCCTTCATTTTAACAATTACAAGATTGGTTTGGTGGACAAAATCGTGTATAGTATAGACATGCATGCATACCTAGGAAGTATTGTCTATTGTTGTCACCTCATCTAAAGATAATGAAATGAAATTTGATTCTTTAATTTTTTCTCTAATATCTTTCTTTTCAACCTCAACAAGACAACTTTCCCATTCCCATCTATTGTTTATTGATTAGTGACTCCTCACATGATAATGAACTTTTGTAAAGTGTAATAAAGTACTCAATGATGGGTACTCTATCATGGCACACCCTTTTCTTAAAATATAAAAGACAACATTTAACTGAAGAACTTTACCCATTTCTTGAACTTCCATTGCTTTTCCAGTAAGAAATTCCATGGAGCCCTTTACTTCAGTAGGCTATGTCTGTATCTTCTCCTAAAATTTTAAGATTTTTTCATTCTTAATATGTTGACATTCCTCCTTGGTTTTCCATCTTGTAATTGATTTTTCCACTACATCTATGATTTGCTTCTCATAAACTTTACCCATATAGTTTCCTATGGTATCAATTTTTAGCTGCAAACTCTTTTCCTTTTTATTTATCCTTGAGCATATCGTACATCTGTATTCTATTGGAGGCTCAACTTCTTTTGGATTGCGTAAAAGTTCAATGAAAGGATGCTTTAAGGCCCACTCTATTTGAAAATTCATGATTGATACATCCCAATGCTGATTTCTGTTGGATTTCGCACTAGTTTTTGTATTGTATTTTCTTTTTCCCTTCCCTATTCATGCACCATCACCATCTAAATTATCATCCAAGTATATTATATTATTCTAGCTACTTTGGCTATTGACCTACAAATCTTGGCTACTCTAGCTATTTGCCTTATTATCTTCTTCAAGTTCATTGTGATCAAATATATCAAGTTTGTCAACTTCTTCAATATGTGTGAATGGAACTGGTAGTGGTAGTGGTTTGGAATCTTGTAAATGCAGTTGTGATGATGTTGCTTCCTAATATTTCTACCAAAATATGATGCCAAGGTGTGAGTGCACTAGGATGACCTTTCTTGACTTTCATCACATGTAGGACTCTTACCCTTATTCATGTTCGACATCTCTAAAGAAATATAGGCTGCCATAAAATTCAAGTTATTCAAAAATTTACAATTGACTATAGTCTATTACATATATTTATCTAAAAAGTATTCATTGGTTGTACAACCTACACTTTAAAATATAGATTTCCTAAGTCTCTTTGGTTACTATAGTAGTCCCATTTGATAATTGACCACTAACAGTTAAACTTGTATCTACTACATATAAGAATGACCTAAAATTATAGTGAATAGACAAATAGGGGTTTGAGTTACTTACCTTTGGTTAAAATCTAGTCATTGCACTTCCAGCTCACTCGACAATGATCTCTACTATACGAGAAATTGATACTTCACAACTAAATACTAATTGGAATTGAGACAACCTACTTATCTATGAAATTATTTATACCACTCTTTTGTGGCAAAATCTATGGTAATATTATAGGGTGTACCAAATATTTGTCAAAGCTTGCATAATAAAAAATGTATTTTGAAATTTCCAAGGCGAATATGGTTCATCCATTATACTGCCATGCATAATACAGATGGCAAAATTGAATTTGTGTGCACACATGTCTATATATTTGGGTGGCAAATGTCATACCTCTCCTAAAACATTTTTTAAAACCAAGGGTGAATTGAGGTGATCCAAAAATATCGTGGGAAATCATAGGCGAAAGTGCTTAATTTTCCATGTGCCAAAAAAATTTATGATTGGCTATTTCATTCCAAAATGTGATTCAATGACATAAATCCTTTGGTGATGGGCCTAGGGGTTTGACTTATATTTGGTAAACTTGAGGTGATGTGCCAACCTGCATATGTGTAAGAACTTCACCAAATTGATGTTGGTCGCTAGGCAACAATCATCATTTTGTCATTATTTGCCACTATAGTGAACCCTACTATGAAATGTGTCTTTATGCAATTCTTTGGAATGTGCCCATACTATCCACAATTATGACAATTATACCATGCATTGTAATCCCAATTGTAAGAGTTGCCCTACTTAGGTGCATGTGTTTTCATTTTAGATGTCTAGTTAGATTTTCCCTTGGATCTACATTCATGAGCTCTATATCCATATTTCTGACAGATATAACAATGTATTTTAAATCTAGATGAAGTGGGTGCATCACATTTCTTTGATATGCATTCATGTGATTGGTTTCCTTGTTTCTTGAAATTAAAATAGTAACCAATAAACTTAGGTTTAGGGTTTTGCATACCATTTTTTCTCTTGTATATGTTGGAAATGTGTCCAAGTTTACCACAATGATGACAAGTAGGCTTGCCTTTTGATTTTGCATTTATTTGCTCTCCACTCTTTGATGACTCTCCTACCTTAGTAGATGAAGAGTGACTTTCATGTCCTAGACTAGAAGTATCATTGGATGACCTTGGTGATCTCATTAGTTATTCAAAGTATTTGATAGCTTCACTTGTTTTGTTCATTCTTTCCATTATTTATTTCTTAGACCTTAACTCACTTCTTATTTGGTCACTTTGTAATCTCAGATTTTTGATCTCCATGTCCTTTCTGTTCAACTCCTAATTTGTAATTAGCAATTAGTTCATAATGTCCAACTAATTTTTTGTGATCTTCTGCACCTCAAATGATCTTTCTTCAAGTTTGACAGTCATTTGTCTTTTGTCTTCCTCAGTCATGGCTTTTTCTTCTTCTAATTTCTTCTTTTCTTTAGTCACTTTACATAATCTTACTAATTGAATTTCTTGTTCTCTCTTGAGTTCTTTGACTTCTTTACTTAGAATGTTGTTCTTCTCTAGTAGCGCCACTATTGTTGCATCATTGTCATTAGTATTCTCACTATTAAGCAATCCTTGTGTATCAACTTCCTTTTATTGTGTATCATTTTTCTGAATGGCCATTTCTTTCCCCTTCTTTAAGGATTTCCTCAACTATTATTTTTCTCCTTCAAGTTGTTGCAATATAATCTCAATTTCAATCATCTAATTCTCAATAATTTTTACTATCTTGTATTCCTCCATCTTCAAGATTTGATCCTCTCGAGTTGTTAGAATTTTACAAGAGAGCTAAGATCTAATACTAATTGTTGGAAATTTTAATGGGAAGTAAGATACTGAGTGTGTGTGTGTGTGTGTGGTAGGGGGGAGGGTGGGGGTGAATTTGAATCTATAACACTTTTCACTACTAAAACAATTCACACCTAATCCATCTCATTTCTCAAATATTATACCATATACAGATGAAGAGGTAATGCTAAAATAAAATAAATCTAAGTATAATATTTATGAAAATCATCAACACATAACACTATCATTTTGGTTACCAAAAAGTCTTCAATATGAAAGTGAAACTAGGGTGGGGATGAAACCCACAAATCTTCACTATTGCAACAACAAAGTTAACCTTTAAGGGTTATAATTTGATCATATCAAATGATCTACCCTATGAGAGTTCTTCTCTATTAAAAGAATTTAAGATTTTTAGGTCTTACCCTATGAAAGGATTTTACACTTAAAATTAAGTAAGGACTCTATTAGGAGATTTGAAATAGGTTTGTGAGAACCACTCAATTGAGAGATTTTCCCTCACTCAGTCTATTAGAACTGATTCACTACCTAACCCTTTGTTCTTCTCCGAAAGCTAACTATGGATCTCCTCTCTCCAAAAATAGGATCTCCTTATCTGATATATTTTTTTTGGCCTTCACTTCTAGTTGTACTATATGAATTCCTTTTCTCTATACTTAGCTTGTTTACTTCTTCACTTTTCTTTTCTTTGCATACATGCTTTTGTATATGATTCACATACTCTTCTTTTTATTTTAGGTTAGGAACCCTTCCTAAATAGATAATCCTCAAAG
This sequence comes from Cupressus sempervirens, assembly GCA_028749045.1. Taxonomy (NCBI): domain Eukaryota; kingdom Viridiplantae; phylum Streptophyta; class Pinopsida; order Cupressales; family Cupressaceae; genus Cupressus; species Cupressus sempervirens. The sequence goes on from CM053791.1 coordinate 508,114,154, forward strand.
GTTCTAGATTAGAATCAGTGATCCATATTTCATCCTTTTTTCAATTTCCATTCTGATTATCTAATTAGTCAATCTGTTTGCCTAGGGATAAATACCTTCTAACAAAAAGTGTAATTTCTTCCTGAATTATATCTTTGATCCTTAAATGTCATGTAGAGGTTGGATAGAATGAATTACATAAGTTTTTGTGCAATTACAAACTCATATGTCAACACTTGTTTACTCAACACTTGAATATTTTGACACTCAATCATAACTAACATTCATGTTGTCACTCAACCTCCACATATTATGTTCACTTGGTAATAAATAACTTCTTTTTTTCTCATTCTTAACTAAATTACTCGATTTATATTCTTTCTCGGTCTCAACTAGTGTGCTTGGCAACCTTTGAAATGCTCAGCATGTGTTGATAAATAAACAAATATTTTCCTAGCTCAATCTTCTCTAGATGGCTCAATCGTAGTGATGACCATCTAACATTGTCTTGGAAATGACTAATTGTTAGACACTAGTAGGCAACTTAGGCTTAGAGATCAACACAATTATCACTTGATTTTCTTGATGTATATAGATTTCAACATTGTCTTATTTAGTCATTCTTAGGCTCTCAAATATTGTCTTGGGCTCCTAAAATTTGACATGATTTACCTTTTGGTTTTCTTCATAGATACTAGTTAAATTTTCCCAAACATATTTAGAAAACTTTGAGTTCATCACCTTCTAGAATTAAATATTAGCATAATTGTTGATTTTTAAATTCCTTTCATTTCTATTATTCTCATATAATATAATCCCAACCTTAGCATTAAAAGGAATTTTGGGGCGAGTGTGATCATCTACAAGATTCTAGATACCATAACCCATAGACACCAAATGTGACTACATCCAAATATTCTAGAAGAGTAGTTTTTCTTGTTAAACTTAGGAATCTTGCAAGATCCATGGTGTTCCATCCTAGACCTTTCTTCAAGTGATAAGATTATTTTGAAGGTACTTTGATTTTATACAAATTGTTGAATGCACCTTGAGACTAGGAAGGGAGGGAATCAATGTTAAACCAAATATATTTAACTCTTAATCTAATTTCAAAAGTAAATTAGTCCTTACAATTTGTAGCATAAAGAAGATAGACAAAATAACAACCTACACAAGAGAACACCAAGTTTATGTGGAAAAGTTGAGATGGGAAAAATCAGATTGAGAGTTATCCCATAAAATATGAAATGAGTATTATAATATTTTTTTAGGCTCGCTACCAAGTGTAACATAATAGAAAATAAGGGTGGTGTGAGGGAATGTAAGTCCACATAAGCTAATAAACTAGGCCCTATTTGTTTTTACATTAGATTGGAAGAAATATGATGCACTTATGCTCAAAAAGAGATTGAAGCACCAAGTAGATGCAATGGTTCCTTTACTGTCATGAATATGAGGAGGTGATGTATGAATGCAAAATTGATGGATGGATGCAATATTTAGGACAAAATAGAGGAAAATATTTACTTTAGCATACATAGGTTGACAAATATCTAATAGATAATTTTTTATCAGAAATAAAACCCCAATAATTGTTTATCTAAAGTAAAATGTGAAGAAATCAAAATAGGCCTTATTTACTTCACATTTCATGGGGGGTTTATAGCTTTTTATACCTTAAAGAGGAGTTAAGAAAATTGATCTATTCAATTTCAACTCTAAGGTAACCAAATCTAAGAAGATTAGTGCTAACCAAATGATGGAGTACTAATATAATCAAAGATCTAATGATTATGGAATTGGAAAAAGAATGAAAGACCCTTAAAACCCTAATGTATAAAGAATTATGAAATGTAATTAGGACAATATATATATATATATATATGATGTAGAAGTAGAAGTGTTGAAATTAAGTAAGAAAATAAATGACTTACCTCAAAAAGTGATGTGGAATATGTGATCTAGTTTTTTTTCTTTTTGTGCAACTACAAATAATAAATAGTTTGTGCCTCGAACCTAAAAGAGTGACATCTTGAGATCTATAAATCCTTTATCTTTCTAACAAAGTTGACCTAAGCCAATAGGGTCAACTTGGTAGGGTTGCAATGCATCCTTGCTTGGTAGTGTCAGAATCCAGAACAAGTTCTAAATCTTTAAAGTTATACTAAAGGGTATCTAGATATGTGCTTTGTTTTTCCTTACAAGATCCACAACTTTCAAGAATAATGGTTTTGTTTTGATGTTGGGGGGTTTTCCCTTGGTCAAATCCTAGTTTAGGAATTAACCTTGAAATTGAAATAACTAACATGTTGGAAATGTAAAATAAATGCATGAATTCACCTAAAAATAGTGGGTATTCTCAAATCAGATGTAATGAACTCACTTTACAAATTGAATGGATCAAGAGGATTTGGAGGTAGAAGGATGAATGTAGAGGCCCTTCCTTGATGATAATATCCAATATCACCAATGAAGGAGGCTAGATCTTGAAAGGTCGTGGCATAACTAATAAATAAATGGTAACACCCCCAAATGAACTTCATGAAACCACCTTGAATGCAAGAGATCTCGTCTCCAATGGCTTTCAAAAGGATCTCCTTAAGTGCTTTTGAAAATTGCTTGAATGCTTGAATGGATTGTTTTATTTCTTAGATGATAGATCATGTATGCTTGGAATGCAATATGAGGAAAATGTATGGGCTTACAAAGGGCTCAGAATAAACTTTCTTTCGCCAACTGTAGACTTCAATTAACACCTCAGATTAATCCTAATACAGGGCCAAAGGAGGAAACCTTAAAAAATGGGTTCCTCACAAGAACGCAATGTGTCCTTGCTAACTAGGTCCCAAAATATTTGAGAACCCCTCAAGATCCCACAACAAGTCACGATTTTGGGAAATCGGGTGCAAATCTTGAGAAAATTCAATTTTAGAGCAAAAAAGAGATTTTGAGTGATTGAAGGAAGAGAAGGGAGGACCCAAGTGGATATTTCCTACATCAAGCTTTACACCATGAAAGAGGAATGCCAAGGAGGATCTATTAGGTCCTACCCTAATTCTTCCTAGAAGAAATAAAGAGATAAAATGAAAGGGAAGAGTGAAAATTAAATGCAAGCCTAACATTAAATCTCACTATATAGGTGCTAAACCGTCATCAAATTTAAGTGCTTCTAGTTTAAGTTGGTGCATTGTTCCACAAATTCAATTGGTGCTGATATGGAGGGACTAGGTGAACATATTTGGGACTAGGATAAATGGTTCAACCTATTCCTTATACTTTTTACTACTCCTAGTTTCAAAATGTAGCCAAGATTGTGTGCTTTTTAGATCTTGTTTTGCAAATGGAACCACATGTTCATGAACACAGTTTTGAGAAAGTATTCAATAATCAAACCTTTTTTTAGATTAACCCTTAAAATTGAAACAAAATAAACCTAAATTAAAATATTTTTGGTACAAGGAAGAGGATAAATCTAAAGATGCATTGCTTATACCTTCTCAAATGGACTCAAAGTCATGATGTCTATGAAGATGATTGAAGGGGTCTTTATTGTTTTTTTAGTATCTTCAATTGTTGAGAAAAATCAAAGACACCTTTAAAAAATGTGCATATTTGTAAGTACTCCTCAAGTCTCCAATGTTGTTGTGCTTGATGTCACTTTCCCTAATAAGGAATTAATTCACTTTGATATTCAAGTTCTTGAAAGAATGATATTATTATGTGGTTGGGGTTTCCTCTTCTTGGCCTCTAATGCAAAAGATAATATTTCTTCTATTAAAAATATTATCATTAAAAATTTCTCAGGTGCTAGAAATATGATTTAGTACATTTCAGATCCAAAGATCTTGAAGTTGCACTCAAGGTCAAGATTTGATCTCATATAATGTGTTATCCAAATCAATTAAAGTGGATTTATTATATGCCCCTATAAGAGAGTTAGAGCTCAAAGTTCAAAGAAAGTTGACATGATTTTGATTTTCCCACTCTAGCATCAAGAATATTGTGTGGTTCAAATTTATGAGAAAAATAGAGGATTAGGCTAATTGGGTTAACCCATTCCTAGGAATAGGTTGACTAGAATTGGAACATGGGTCCTCATTGAAAAGTGGATGTCAAAATAAAAATAAAAGTTTGGGTTGGAGTATGCAACACTCATAGTCAAGTAGACAAAAATATTGAATTTTTTTGTAAAGTTGAAGACAAAAAGCCCCCAAGTGACCTAGGTCCTCGTGAAATCCAAAATAAAGATATAATGAAGAAATAATTGAAAAATATAAAGAGGGTGTGAAAAGGCTAAGGTTTGACTAACAATCAATCATGTAAAGAGATAAATATGTGTAAAAGAAGGAATTGATAGTCTAACAAGTTGCATTTATGCTAGTAAATAAATCAAAAGGATAACCAAGTGAAAAATTGTCCACCAATAAATTTTCCATAGGAGGATTAGGTCTAAGGAAATCATTTTCTCCAATTGAACCCACTAAAAAATGAATAGGAGAAAGTGGTGACTTGTTGTGTGTGTGTGTGTGTGTGTGTGTGTGTGTGTGTGTGTGTGTGTTTGAAATGTGTAATGCGGAGTGGAGTGTATGCCATCATATTAAACTAATTGAAATATCCTTTAATGGAGCATACATGCATCCAAAATACATTTCCACTATGATATTTCATAAGAAAGGACAAAATAAGGAAATAAAACACTTGACAAAAAAAAGAGCACAAAGGGATCTACTAAATCTAGTGTCAATATGATGATCAATACCTCATGTATGTCAAAAATTATTACAAATTGAATTGGCATTAACCCCAAAAATAGTAGAACTATGAGAGAAATAGAACACATAAGATATATACAAAAAAGTAATTTTGGGTTAGAAATTGGGTACCAAAAAGAAATAGATTGTTGCTACCACTTTGCATTGTCCCCAATCAAACAGCATAAAGAAACATTAAAAAAAATAACATGTACGAAATAAAATTTACACAACATATAGAATAATTGAGACAAAAATAGAATTATGTGATTATATGATCAATCCCTTTATCGCCTTGCATTTGTTGAAAAACATGGATCATCTAGAGAAATTTAAATAAAACATGTAACAAGAAACATATCATAGGGAAACACATTAAAAAATAAGAAAATGCATGAAATAATCTATCATGAAAAAGGAGCTAGTCAATAATATTACTTCCCCACCCATAGTGATCATCATTTAATAAAGAAGGTGGGAAAAATTCAAGAGGATTAATGGCAAGCATGATGAATGGGGCCATCACAATTTCCAAACAAGGATTGTGCTCTAATGATGAATACGTTTATTACTATGATCTTGGAATAACATTTATGAAAATTTGGTAGATAAATCATGATTGATTTCAATAGCCTCATACATATGATCATAATCATTAGGATTAATATTAATTTTCACCATTAAAATTTATATCATTATATCCATTCAATTCTTAGTAATAAAGAATGCAATTGTTGTACCTTATGGGTAATAGTTGGAATGAAAGATGCTTGGTTAGTTTGTAGGAATGGTAGAAGTTTTGGGTGGGCATTTGGCTATGAGGGTTGACGATGGAGTTGCAAGAAATGTGGATGCAGATATTGGTAATGGAAATATTGAGAATGCTACTTTAGGTGGATTCTGGGAGCAAGAAGAAGAAAAAAAATTGTTGGGCTTTGGTTAGGCATGGGGATTCTAAATTTCTTTAGTTTGATCCTTTGACCATTCTCCTAGCCCCTCTAAGGGACACACTCGAGAATATTGAAAAGGGAGACCCTTCCTCTATGGTTTATAAGAATATCAAGGGATCATGTGATGAGGAGAAAAAGAAGGAGACAGATGAAGTTGGACAAAGAAAGTGGTTAAAATCATGTTGGGAAAAAAATGAGTTCCAAATTTTTGTCCTAGACTCGATAGTTGGTTTTTTATATTTATTCTATGGACTTAACCCTAATTGGGAAATTTATGGGGGCCTGACCAAATATTAAAGCCTTAAGAAATATGATTAAAAGGAAATGGGCCCTTTAGGTCAGGTTGACATTACTTTGATGTCCAAAATGTTGTTTCTCCTTTTTATTTACATTGTGTTGGAAGGAGGACCTGAATATGGTCTTATGTGGTGGACCATGGTTATTTGGCAATAGTTCCTTAAAAATAAAAAAAAATGGGAACCTAATATGGACCTCTTAGATGCATTATTTCTTACTACTCCTGTGTGGGTAAGAGTCTTGGGACTCCCTCTGGAGTTTTGGCATGAAGATAGTTTTAAAGGGATATTTGGATCCTCTGAAGAGCTTATTACTATTGATAATATGACTACTTCTAGATCCAAACTTTTGTTTTCTAGGATCTATGTTAAATTTGAACATCTGAAGGATCTTCCTCAAAAGGTGGAGATTAACACAAAATTGGGGAAATGGGCACAAGAGATTATTTTTGAAGATCTCCTTAATGCTTTTTTTCTATAAGAAAGTAGGCCATTGAGCAAAAAAATTGTCCTTTGAAACTATAAACCAAGAATTAAAAGGTGGAACCTATGGAAAAGAAGGCTTCAAAAAGGGTTTGGTTACCTAATGTTTTAACTAGAGAATCTTTACCTAAAGGACATAAAATTGTAGAAATCCTTAGCTCTTAGACTAAAGATGATAAGAATGGGATGCAAGAGGATGAAGGAAATAAGACAATGAATGAAGAGGTTATTATTTTATCCTTCACATAGGAAAATGAGGAATCAGGAAGGATACAAAACCAGATAGTCATTTATTAGAGTAATGATAAGGAAATGGCTAGTATGGATGGGCTAGGTGAGTTTGAGGAAGGAGAAGTTTAAGAGGAAGGTAAAGGAGAGCTAGAAGAGATCTTGAATAACTATGTGGAGGATTCTTTGGATGGAGGAAATTTCCCTCTTTCGGAACCTCTTTTTAAGAAATGTCCTTGGTTGTTCTTGAACTTGGTTCTTCTAACCATATGGAATACAAAGTAGGTAAGGAAGAATTAAAACAGAAAATGGGGCAAAGAAAGAAGGTTGAAAAGAAAATTTCATCACTTGACTTGATAGGAGTAGCTACTGGATGAAGAAAATTAGAGATGTGCTCACCAAAATTAAAGTCAGATGTTGGAACCCCAAGAAAAATAGGTAGAAAGACAATAAAAAACAAGAGAGAAATAGAAAGTATGCAAAATATATTTGATGGAAAGCAAGCGACTATTCTGGACTTTACCCCCAAAAAACAATGAATATTATATCTTGGAATGTAAGGGGGATGAATAGAATCCATAAATGAAATGTAGTTAGAATTTTTTTTCGGGATCATAAACTTGATATTATGGTGATCCAGGAAATGAAGATGGAGAAATGGAAAGTTGAAAGTATGAAATCTTTCAATAACTATGGTCTTAGGCTAGTAGTTCTAAAGGAGCCTTAGGAGGTACATTGGTCATGTGGAAGAAATAAATGTTCTCAAGTCAAGATTCAAAATTTATCTTAGGGAACCTACGGGTATGTAGTTAATATATATGCTCCTAATAATAAAAATACTACAAAAAAGTTTTGGGACTCTCTATCCAAGCTTAAGAGCTTAGATTATAATGGCAAATAGATTCTATTGGGGGGTTTTAATGTTCCTCTCTATGAACATGGAAAAAAAGGAGGTAATACTAGCCAATTGGAAGGTAGATTGGTTCTTATGGATTTAATTAATAAAGAATGATTACTGGATATGGACCTCCAAGGTATTAATTTTACTTGTAGTAATTAAAGAGCTGGAGATGACTGCATTCAAGCTGGACTAGACAAAGTCTTTATCTCTCTAGATTGGAATAATGATTTTGTTTGTACCCTCTCTGCTATTCTAAAGATTTTCTTTGACTACCTTCTACTTCTATTTAAGGCTTAGCATTTTCAAGCTAGGAAGAAGTTTCCATTTAGGTTTGAGAAAATATGGATGCAACATCCAAATTTTATCTCTTTATTAAAAAAGTGATGGAATATCAAAATTGAAGGCTTTGCTCTATTTCGTGTTGCTAATAAACTCAAGAATGTTAAAAAAAGGGGTCAAAGAATAGAATAATAATTCTTTTGGTGACATCTTTGAGAGTAAATCTAATTTGAAAGTTGAGCTCCAAATTATCCAAGATAGAATTCATTTAGATGGTTATTCAAAGGGGTTGGTTAAGGAAGAAATTGGAAAGTTGGCAAAGTACCATGATATTATATCTAAAGAAGAAACCTTTTGAAGGCAGAGATCAAGGTCTATCTGGCTTGAAGTAGGTCATCAAAATACAAAAAAAAATCATCTTATTATTATGAAACATAGGGCTAAGAATCGTATTTCTAACCTATCTAGGGGAAGGGATAAAATCACTAATGAAAAGGAATATCTAGAGAAATGGTTTCCTATTTCTCATCCCTCCTCTCTATTGATCCAAATGTTGATGAAACTAGACAAATGGAGCTCCTTGAAGCTATTCCTCAAGTTATTACTAATGAACAAAATAAAATGGTAATAGTTATTCCTTCTAGGGATGAAATTTAAAGCTATCTATTTATTTGAAGGAGATAAACCACCTAATTTGGATGGTTTCCAATTATTTTCTTCCAGAAGCTTTTGGAAGTGGTTGGTAAAGATGTATGTGATGCAATGAAAGAATTTTTTGGGGCTAAAATTATGCTAAAGAAGATTAATTCTACTTTCCTTTTTCTTATCCCAAAGAAGCGTGGTGCCAACTCCCCTAAACATTTTAGTCCTATTAGTCTATGTAATTCAATTTACAAAATAATTTCTAAAGTTCTAACTCTTCATTTATTGACTATCCTTCCTCATATGATTTCTGATCAACAGAATGGTTTCATCCTTGGAAGGAAAATTCTAAATTCAATCATTGTTGTTCATGAAAATATTTATTATTCATCTCTATCTAACTTGTAGGGTTTTGTGATGAAGGTGGACATGGCGAAAGCATATGAGAGAGTTGACTGGAGTTTTCTTCAAAATATTTTACTAAACTTTGGTTTTAGTGTGCAAAGTCTTATGATTATAATGCACCTTGTTACTACTTATTCTCTACATGTCTTAGTTAATGGGAGTTCTTCTGACTTTTTTTAACCATCAAGGGGTTTGAGGCAAGGTGATCCATTATCTCCTATTCTTTTTACTATTTTGGATGATACTATTTTGGATGATAGTCTTGGGAGGTATATTGGCAGATTGGTTTTGAAAGGGGGAATTCAAGGTGTTAGGCCTACTTCCCAACCGCTTCTCTATTCTCATGAACAATTTGTGGATGATACTATTTTCATGGGAAAAGATGATGTTAGGGAGGCAAGGAGTCTTTAAAAGGTTTTGAATTTATATTCTACAGTCACTAGGTAATTGATTAATTAGGATAAGAGTTATCTCTTTTTTTATCAAAACTCATGTTCATAGGCAACGAAAAATTGCTAACATTCTGGGTTGATCAATAGGTTCCTTTTCAAGCACTTACCTTGGTCTCCCTTTATGGTTTAGTCCTTCTAAATTCTTTTGGGGGGCATTTAGTGGAGAAACTCAACAAGAAATAAGCTAGTTGGAAAGGAAATATGCTAAGTCAGGCAAGCAAAGTGACTTTACTAAAGGCTTGTCTTCAAAGTCTCCCTACCTATGCTCTTAGCCTCTTAAAAATTCTAGCTAAATTTGTAGATGCTATTGACAAAATTCAAAGAAACTTGTTGTGGTCGGGTACCAAAGAAAAAAAGAGAATGGCTCTGATAGCTTGGGAAAGGGTTTGTAAACCCAAGATTGAAGGAGGATTGGGAATCAGATCAATTAGAAGTATGAATAAAGACCTCTTGGCTAAACAAGGATGGAGGGTGTACCATGGTGATAAAGAATGGATTTGTATCTGGAAATACAAATACCTTTATAATGCTTCATCTTTATCTGATTTTATGTCCTACCCTAATATTTCTAATTCCTCTGCTATTTGGGGAGTGGTTCAAGGGACTAAATATATTCTAAATAAAGGTTGTAAGTGGAAAGTTGGGGATGGAAGAAAGGTTAGGTGTTGGGAAGATGTGTGGTTATTGGATCATCCTTTGTTGGATGACTTTGAGGATATCATTCCTATAGAAAGATGTAAACAGGTTTTTGGAGATTATGTGGACAACTACTAGACTATTAATGGTTGGGTAAATATTGTTGATATTTGTCATAGTTCAGTATTCAAATTTCTCTTAATTTATGTAATCTTTATCCTAACATGGAGGACACTATGGTGCAAGGGATAGAACCGAGTGGTTATTTCAAGGTTTCATCTGTGTTTAGATCTTAGGAGAAGGACAATCCCCCCATGGGCCAGAGCTTAGATGAAAGGTTGTATCCCTAAAATTAATATTTTTTTTGGACTATGCTTCAAAATAACATTTTAACTCTAGATAATCTGCAAAAAAGAGGTATTTATATAGTGAGCAGATGGACTCTATGGAAGATGGAAACTTAAGACATATACCACCTTTTCATAAATTGTAGTTACAACCATAATGGTTGGGGATCCCTCCTCCAATATTGGAATATTTTGTGGGTCCAACCTAGTAATATTGTTGATTATTTTTAGAATTGGAAATGTCCTATGAGAAGCTCTAATATTGGTTTCTTGTAGAATATCTCTCTCCTCATCTATATTGGGGCATCTAGAAAGAAAGGAACAATAGAATATTCAGAAATAAAGAAGATTTTGAATGGGTTTGGGCAAGAATATTACCAAGGCAATCAAAGAAAACTTTATATCTCAAAATAAAAATATTGATAATGTGCATATTAGCAACCCAATGAAAATAACAAGAAATAGGACTAAACACAATGACCACAGAGAGGGTGTGATTTGGCAGTTTCCTCCTTTGGGTTGGCTAAAAGCTAATTTTGATGGTTCAACTAAAGGGGATGTTGGAAGAGTTGGGTGTGGAGGAGTCTTGAGGGACCATTATAGTAGAGTGGTAAATGTTGTGGTGATCCCTATTGGTCATTCAACTAGCTATAAAGTAGAGGCTATTGATGCTCTTTTCACTTTCAGAATGGCAGTGGAAACTGGTTATAGGAAATTTTGGTTAGAAGAGGACTCCTTAAACATAATTAATATGTTGAATAATAACAATATGGTTACGTGGAATATTGATGGAAGTATTATGGAAATTACAAATTTGATTAAATTTTTTGATAAAGTAAATATATGTCATAATTACCAAGAGGTCAATAAAGTGGTTGATTGGATAGCTAACAAAGTTGTGTACATGGACAAGAAGATGACATGGAGTGACAACTTGAGCAAGGAAAGAGATTTGATGGCAATCATTAATTATGGCATGACTAATGCAATTGAAGGAAAGATTATGTGAGATTTTGTGGACTAATATGGAAAGTGGTGGCATTATTATGGAGTATTATCTCTTTTTGAAGGAGTACCTTTTCATTATTACCAACAGGACTAGGCATATTTTCTAGGTGAAAAGCTTTTTTGAGGTCAAGATATCTTGTCTTCTATAAATGTTACCATTTTTTATAGAGTTTACAAAGCTGGGTGCATTATGGGTGGGGAGCCGAGGAAGCAAGAGTCATCTAGCTGCAAAGAATGGAAAGCTAAACATGTGGTGTGGGAGATTCTCTAGAAGGGCAAGGTGGTAGCGTATATTGAGAAGTTTCATGGATTTAAACCCCACATTACTGAATACTTCTTCAAGAAATGGTCTAAGGAGAAGGTTACTCTTCATGGGGTTATAGTAGATTTGACAGAGGATTTTATAGTTGAGATCACTGGTCTTCCTATGGAGGGTCTAAAATTCAAAAAGGAAATGAGTATATCAAATATTCCATTCAAGAAATTTTCCAAAAATGAAGAGGAGGAAAAAATCTTGTAAAGGACAGGGATTTCTATGATCTAGATCAAATTAGGGCAATTTGGCAAGATATTTTATCTTGTGTGTGTGAGTATATTATTATGGATGGAAGACTGAAAAGGGTTCATAAATTCCATTTTGTGTTTTTGAACCATTTTTGATATAAGGATAGGTTGTCCTTTCCCTGCTACTTGAAGTTTTCTTTGTTGAATAGCCTTCAGGCCCATAGAAAGAAAGAGACTAGGCCAATGCTCCATGAAGGTCTAATTTTGTTGACTGGAAATTATTGTCGAAAAAATATAGTGAATCTTTCACTTGCAATGGAAAAGAAGAGGAAATCAATTGGAATGAGGTGAGTGATAAAAAATTAAAAGCAATATTGTGAAAACTAAGGAGGGTTGTAGTGATAATAAGGATAAAAAGAAGGAGATTAAGGCTGATAAAAGTAAAAAGGCTAATGGAGAAGCTATGGATTTTGAGAAAAGTGAAGATGAAGAGGACAAAACAAAAACTAGTGATCTTAGCTCCAATATGGATGGATATTCTAGTAGTCAGGGTATCTCTTTGGTTAAAAATGATGGGGAAAGTAGTAAAGAGAAGAAAATGGAGTCAAAGTCAAATTTTGAACCCTCAAGCTAGAATGAGGAAATTATGATTCAAAGTGAAAGGCCTATACCTATCCAAAAGGATATTAATGATGTCAAGCTCCTGGTGGACTCAGATAAGAAAAAGAATGTTGAGGGTAATGTTGTTGTGATTAAACAACAAGGAGAACCAAAAGGAGACTATGGCTCTAGAGGGTTTAAATAAAGAAAATTAGTTAAATCTAAAGGGTACCCAAGATGTGACTATTAATTTAGAGAATAGGTTTGATAATGAGGCCAAAGATTACAATAAAATGGTGAAGTTGTATTTCCTCCATAAGGCTAAACAAAAAGGTGATGCAACTCTCTAGGTTGATTCATGGATCTGTAATGAAATCATTGTACTCAAGAAAAAAATGGGAGAGCTCCAAAGAGAACTGGATGAAGAAAAAATGAAGAGAGCCCTGCTGGAGAATCAAATGGGAAACATCCCTAAGAGGTTGAAGGCCTACGAAATGGAATTATGCCAACTAGTAAAGGATAGCAGGCAATGGATGGACATGGTTACTTCCATTTTATGTGTTGTTGCTACAAATATTGGTAAAAGAAGTAATGAGAAGATTATTTCCCATGTTATTATAAAGCTTTCGGGGGGCCCTAGAAAAAGAACTAGACAAAGCATAAAGAAAGTTGTGGTTGTTGAACAAGGTTCTGCTATGGAAGATATCCTTCAAGGTACTACGGTGATTGGAAAGGAATTAGCCAAGGTTATCAAAGAGTTAGTTTAATTGCGAGCTTTGGTCTCTAGTTGGGTTGTTGGTCCTAGTTCTCCTATTTCTATTTCATTTCCATATTTTTTTTAATTGATTACTATTAGGTTCTAGGTCCTTGTAAAACTTGGTTTTGAACTTCGATCATTTATTTGTAGGTTCCAGGTCCTTGTAAAACCTATTTTTTTGTTTTTTTTGTGAACTTTAGGTTCTAGGTCTTTGTAAAACCTGGTTTTGAACTTTGATCATTTATTTGTAGGTTCCAAGTCTTTGTAAAACTTGTTATTTTGTTATTTTTGTGAACTTTAGGTTCTAGGTCCTTGTAAAACCTGGCGTTCTTTACTTAAATATCTTTCTACTAGCTATAAGGGGTTTTGGGTCCCCTCAAAACCTATTTTTACCTTAATCTAAAAATAATAATTATATCATCAGTATCTTATTCATTATATCATTATTAAAATGATATTTTATTTTACTTGAAAATAAGATGGTTTAGGATCAATCAACATTATATCATTTTCTATCTTAGGAGGAGGAATGGAAGGAACCTCATGAGGTTGAGAGGTAGAGGACACAAGGAACTTGTAATATATAGGAGGTGGTACTAGGTATAAATAGGAAGAATAGAAGGTGTTTGAAGGAGTTCAAGTTTGGGACAAGGAGATGAAAATCCATAGGGTTTCTTAATCTATAGATATTTGGACTTTGAGTTTTCTTTTAGGATAAAAAGATATGGTCTTGGAGAGGCTACACTAGTTGAGACATATTGGGACAAAATAATTAAGGTCAAAGTGCTCATGAATTTCTAAAGGCTAGTAAAGGCTATAATCAACCATGATGATTTCTCCATTATTGGGAAATTTTAAACACTTATGGACATGATAAACAATATGTTTCATGGAAGTAAGCCAAGGAAGTCTAAGTATCACTTGGAATTGATCAAAATTTTGTGACATCTAGACATTTCTTACCAACTTTAATGGTAAAGGTAATAGAGCCATAAGAAAGACAAGTGAATCCATTGAAATTTTTAATAATCAAATAAATTTATCATAGGAATATTGATCAAAGTGTCTTGTGTAAAGATGTTCCTCATCTATAAGATTCACCATGTGAGTATGACCAATAAGCACACCATGGGGTGGAACAACATTAATATTTGCAGCAATGTAAAGGGGACCATATGGAGCCTTAATGATCTCCTTAGGATCAAATGTAATGAAAATATTATCTTTTGGTTTGGGTTTGGATTGATTGATAAAGTTGGAAAATTTGTGGGAATTATGACACATGTTTTCATTGTTCATTATTATCTATTCTCTAGACTAAATAGTGTTTGTGGAAGAAGGTGAGGAATGGGTAGGTTCAACTGTGGTAGTATAATAATAAAGAAAGTGATTATTATATGTTTGCAAGTTTCTATTAGGAGTGGAGAAATTTTTATTTCCTTGATCATTACCCTCAACAATTGTTGTATTGGAATCAATGAGATCTTTGATAAGACATTTCAATCTATAACATTCGCAAGTACCATGGTTAGGTTGGCAATTGTATTGGTTAAATCCTTTAGGAACATAGGATATAGGAAAAGGTTTGGATGGGTCAATTGGTTTTATAGAAGAAATTTGTGAAAAAATTGCATCAATCAACATCAACATTATATTATGCAAAGATTCAAAAACATGTGTAAAATTACACAATGGTTTAAAATTAGATGATAGAGGATCCACACCTAAAATTGTAACCAATACTTGTGAATCACCATTATTTGATGATTTTTTTATCTTTAAGAATCCTTTTGGCTTTTGGAATTTTCGAAAGGGTTGTGAGGTCATATCACTCCTATCAACTAAAGCCTTTTGATTTGATGTCTCAAATTGGCTTTCATAAAGTTGATAATTGAGAAGCGGTGCACACAATTGGGTGAAGGATATAAACTCAGAATAAATATATTTATTCAAATTAGAAATGAAAATATGATGAACGTCAATATCAAAAACATACAAATAAATTTGAGCATGCAAATATTTTTATCTACCAATAAATCAACCACTTTTTCCTTGATTCCTTGATTAGAATTAATTGAATTATTTAAAGAAATTTGAGAATCAATACTTTTTTGAAGCCATTGAATCAAAGCATTAGAATTTTTTTGAAATGATTTAATAAAATAAAGAGGAAAATAATATTATTGTTGCAAGGACTTATCTCTAAATGTTATAGTAATAATTTATTTTTTAGTAAATGATCATGAAAGAAGTCACTCTACAAGGTTTGAATGTTTCCATGAGTTAAGAGATCACCTTATCTAGTATAGATTTCCAAATGAGGTATTTATGTGTCCTAAGAGATATTGACACAAATTATATCAAGAGACAAAGGAGTAACAATGTCACAAGTGGTAATATCAAATTTAGATTGGGTAATGGAGGTAATTGTTTTATTGTAAGTGTACCATCCTAAAATTATATCACCGTCTCTCTATTTTCATGTGTTAATTTATATTGAAGTTTACTCACTTGGGGGAATTTCATAGTGAAAATATTTGTAGTGTATGTGTGTATGCTTATGTTAAAGTTATTACTCCCATTAAGGTATTTACAATTACTTTAACATGGGGCATACACTTCTATCACTTGTGCACGTGCATGCGCGCACGCACACACACTTCAATTGTTGGTTTTTTAAGCTTCTTAGACACCTCAATCAAAATATTAACAATTATGTAGGCTTGATTCATGTGGATCTTCTAGGATTCCAATGTTGAGCTATTAACAGTTCAAGGGGATTAATTCTCATTGTTTCTTTTGGATCCCTCTTTGGATTACTAATAGTGTGGGAGACCCAATCCATTATTTTTATCCTTCTTTGGATTACTAACAATATGAGAGTCCTGATTTTATTTTTTTCCTTCTTTGGACTATTGATAGTCTGAGAAGACTAATCTTATTTTTCATCCCTTTAGGACATTCACATCTTTAGCCTGGGTCATTTTTTATTCCTCTTTAGGGACATGCACTTCCCTTGAGGATGATTTTTTTATGAATTAACTAGAATGACACACACACTTGTGATACCATTCAATTTATCTTTGATAGATTGACTAACATGTCACACACTCTTGCTAGACCATTCAAATCCATCGTTGTTGCAATGTGCCTTTTTCATGTAGTTCACAATGAGGAACACAAACCTTAATGGACAAGTTGACTACACTTTTTATTTTTATTTTTTCTCTTGTCAAAGATATCTCTCTTGTTATGATTTTGGATATGATAAAGACTCAATTAAGTTGGGGGCATGGTAATTTCTTTGTCTCTTTAGTCACAATGAGATCAACTCTTACTTTTGACTTACTTTGCTACAAGTATGAGGTAACTCGTACTCCTGCTAAAGTGGAGGATAAATGTATTGTCTTAAAATAGAAGCAACTATTATTTACTATGTTTTAGCTCCTACCCTTTAGTGACATTATGGACCATGGATGGATTTTTTCTCAATTAGCTCTTTCTCATCCAGTCTTGCTTCTTCCATTTTCATATGTGTAGTTTCTGAGACCTCAAGGTTACCCATTCTCAAGATAACCCTAGGATAGGTTAAACCAAGTCAACCTATTGTAGAATAGGTCAACCTATTCTAGAATAGGATGAACCATGTTGACCTATTCCATGGGGACTTTGGGTATTGGGACCAATTTTATCTCAGAGATTAAAATTTGAGAATCGAGTGACCCTGTTGGCTTGCTTTGTTTTTGTGTCTGAAAACTAGTCTAAAAGGAAGCCTAGGAAACTCATTTTAACATAATCATGAAAATTCATATGCACAAGCACTCAAGGATGAATATTTCATAAGGAGTCAAGCATTCAAGATTCAAGGATCCTTTATGAGCATTTCCTCTTCAAGATCTAGCATTTTCTTGGCCATCAAGAGAGGAGAATTCATCTTCTTCTTCTTTGGTGCAAATTTACATCCAAGGCTCCATGATGTGGTTTTGGTAGACCCATTGCATTTTTTGATATTTCCTACAACCTTCATTACAAGTTCAACATCAAAAACATTTGGGCATTATAAAATCCTTATTGATAAGGGTTTTATCAAGGAAGGTGAATATTTACAGTTAGCTTTGTTCTTTTCATGCTTTACATTTCATTTCATTTCGAGGTTATTCATAAATCTAGGGCTTGACCAAGAAAAGCCATCCACCAACAAATAAAACCATTTTTTCTTGTATACTCGAGTAGGATATCAAAATTGCAACTATAAATCTAAAACTATTGATCAAGAGCTTTTTGAAAAACCTGGGTCGAATTTGCTTTAATGCCCTAGGAATATATACATCATCTCATAAAGAATTTGAAAAAAAATCTTTAGGTCAACCTACTCATAAAGGTCTGTAGGAAATAGGGTTTTTTTTTTCTTGATTGTAGATCCCCAGTCAGAAGTACAATCATAGTTTTAGATCCATAATTTTTAGAGAAAAATGCATCTTCACTTGCACATTTCAAGGTGAGTCCTTCATCATTTATTTTTTCTTTTGGCATAACCTATTTCCACATCTTAATTGGGTTGATTGCATACATTTAGTGCCTAGATCCATTTAAATCATTTGCTTCAAATTTACATCCATACTGCACATCTAAAAGTTGATTAAGATTGCATGAAAGAGGACTTTCTTGCATGCTTCCTTGATATATTTTGAATTTTTCTAATAACTTGAGTTATAGTGAGAGTTTTGTTTGGAAGCCCCTCTTTCTCTTGTATTGAATGGCTTAGTGTATAAATGGTTGGTTAATGAATTCATCTCACATAGTTTACAATATTAAATTCTTTAGCACCTCCACTTTTTCACTAAACAACTCAAAATGATAATATTGAGCCTATACATATGATTGAGGAGCAAACATATAGTCCTCAAAGAAATCTAAAGTTGAAAGAATACAAAGTAGTAAAAACTACTTTTTTGAATCATGAAATTGTTTAGTTTACCATCGTGCACCATAATAATGTTGGATATGTGGATAAATGATACTAAGTCTAGTCATAAAATTAATGTAGGGAAATTCACTCTCCTTCAATGCAATATTTTTGGATTCATCTCATTTCCTAGTTAGGTATCTCATATTCAAATATCTTTCATAAAACTAGCATTGAAATATCAATATTCTCAGTTTGCATTAGACTTAGTTTTAAATATCCATAATCAATACATGCACTTTTTGTATAATGTATGTTTAACTCATTTGAATCTTCTAATTTATCACATAAAATAGACTTCACAAATTGTGACGTACTTCCAAGGATGACTTTATTTGGATTCAATATCATCATACTTTTTTTTTATATGAGTATAAGTGTAGATGAAAAAGAACATGATTTCAATAGGAAAAAGCTTAATGTACCTTATTTATGTGTACAAAACATGGGCACAATCTCTCAAACATTCTTTGACATATTTTCACATCTGAAAACACTCTTACTGGAATGCTTCAAATAGTTCATTTTGTGTTTTATCTACAAAATATTTTGGATGTGAAATTTTCACATCAGTCTCTTCATCTTTCTTTTATTTAGTGATATTTTTATTGGGGGAAACACGAGAGGGGTTGGTCTGATTTTCAACGACATATCATTTTACATATTTAGAGATTTTATGTTTTTGAGAAAGGCTACAAATATTTACCCAATCCTTTTCAATATTTTCATCTTACATGTTTATCTTCCTAGTAATTTAAGTGATTCTTCTAGAGACATTTGATAAATCAAAATATGCTTAAACTTATTTTCTTTGGGACATTCTCTTACTAGAAATTATAGTCATCAATAGTCTACACATAACACTTAAATCAACTCCTCACCTTGTGTTATTAATACAATTCAAAACTTCTTCAAAAATTCAACTATTGTTTCTCTTACATGTACTGACATTTTTTCCTATTATCAATAGCCAACAACTCTAAAAAAATGGTCATTTCTCTTTTCCTAAATAATCTGGAAAATGATTATGTTCTTCCAAACAAATATATATTTTAAAAATATTCATCCCAAATTGTCCTACAATACAATTTCAATGTGCTTTTAGGTACTACATGTTTAGATTGATTGAAAAGAGAATCCTCATCCATCTTCACCAAATTATCCATGCCAAAAGAAATACTTACAGTTTTAGCACTACCAATTTATTCATGTACCTAAGTTATAGCTTCTTTAACATGGATAGTGTGTCCTTGAACATCAATAGGTTGCTCTTGACTAGATTTTGTATGACCTTTCATTATATCATCTCTTTTTTTCAGTCATACAATCTTCATCTCATCCTTTTATTCCCCATTGCATAAACTATTCAAATTGAGGACTTCAATTCACCTATATACATAAAAACCACACATACCCAATAAAAAACTCATATATAATATTTATAAATTTATAAATATCATTAATTTCAATTTTAAAAAATAAAATAAAAAATTATTTAAATAAGGAAAAGATAAAAATTATATATCAACTAACTTGGTAAAAAATCTAGCCTTTTTTTCCCAATTTATTTGGAAAAGCATCGTTTAATGTAAAAAGTATGTTTTGTCCAAAAAAATTAAAATTTAATTATAAAATTTTCTTTTATTTGTTTGAAAACAAAAAATAAATGCCTCATCTATATGAGGTTGAAGCGATAGGTTGTGTGATCGGAATGAGTTTGCTTGGAACATGGTTCAACCAAAATTATTTCAAGTCAAAACCACTACAGCTGAATTTATGCAACTTCTAATTTCTACTAATTTCTCTATCCAAATTCATGTTTTTGATAGCCAAAAGTACCCTTTTTTAGAGGTCAAAGTAACATATATGTTAATATAATTTTATAGTGTTTTGATTAAACATAAATTATACAAGTAGACATTAAGACATTTGAGAAAGATGTTGATTTAGAAAAAAATATAAATAATAAAACATTTCAGAAAAAAAATGCAAATATATAGTTTACTAGAGGAGAGAGATTATTTTTTATTGGAATAAATTTTATAGGGAAACTATGGTGAGCAATGAAAACTATATATTTCAAGCAAGTTACTGTTTGAGTTGTTATAACAAAACAAATACATTAACAACATTAAATACGCTAGCTATTTATGTTATCTATAATGGGTTTTGAAATCAAAGGAAAAGAAGTTTATTTACATATAAGTTTTGGGTGGAAACTAACCCCCTAATTTTCACTACTCAGTAATTGAAAATTTGACTTTCAAAATAAATAGAAAAGCATAACAATTCATTTTCAAATTTTATAAAAAAAAAAAGGCATAAAATTCACTATTTTTAACAAATTTCATCGATATATATCATCTTCAAATTCTAGACATAAATGTCACTTTATGCTATTGAAATTGAACAATGTCACAATTGTTAATCTTTTCCTTCATAAAAGTGTGACACAAGGTTGTACTTTTTCCCATATGCTAATTACAATCAAGAGTCGTGCATTTAGAACATGGTTGGCCTACCTTTATTCACTTGCATGACAATTTTCATGATTTGAAATAATTATTACTAATCTTTCATGTTTGGCTTGTAATTTGAAGTGGAAGGCAAAATTTACAAAGGGAAATTGATCTACTTTATGGATGCTCACAATAGAGTCTGAGTAAGGTCAAAATTCTATCCTCCCTTTGGCTTCACAAGCTTGAAGGAGGATGTAATTCCAACCAACTTTAGGCTTATGCCTTAGGTAATTCATAAATTTCACTTAAACTCCCTTCAATAATTTTATTCATTTGGCCTTTTCAAGTCAATTTCAATTCACTTATCCTCATTACTTAATGATTTTCAATCCAAAGTTGCACTTCACCAAACTCAGAATTTGGATTCAAAATTCATCAAAGTGTACTCCAACATGGAGCGCAATTTGTCTACATCTTAAGTGAAGTTACTTGCATTTCAAAAATTATTTACTATTTGGGTTCCAAACATGCAACAAAGAATAATCGTGTATGGGCATATATACTTAATCATTTTCAAAAAAATGTGTTGCCTTTGGGCTCCTTATGTAGGTTAAGCAGAAATTGTACACTTGTTGGGAAGAAACTTAAAGTTCGTATATCTCTTGGGTGCCTTGATTACAAGTTAGATTGAATTGGGATAGATGTGGGGCTCTTGATCAATGCATTTTTTAAAATTGAGCATTAATCGGGCAAACAAAAAGTTCATTGTAGTGCCTGCCTTCGCTCACATCTTTCTAGACATATTATTGTTGTTATTATCGGACTATGTTAGACTAGTTTTATGTTGATGGATTAGTAGCATTGTTTCGAGACTATCAGACACTATGTTATGGATTCAGTTGATGTATGATGAGATTATTTAGACTCTACATTTTATGTATGCATGATGATTATTACATTGCTTTCAGTTATTGATGATGATTAGTTAGATCGTTTATTATCACATGTGTTTTATTATGGATTCTTACCCCATACTTGCATGTGTATGGTGTGCGTGTTTGTTCTTATGTATGGCGTTCCTGATGTGGTTAAGGAAAGGAGTCGTCATCACCTGCTAGTTGAGATCTACATGATGCACCACTTCCTGCCATTGCCTGTTTAGCTTAGCATTATATATAGAGTATGTACATGCATGGTTTTTATGCAGGTTGCAAGTACTGGGTATCGAATTCCCTGAATTGCCAGGATGAGCGTACCCCATTACACTATCTCAATGATAAGATAAGGGAGATAAATTCTCAAGTCCAAATCTCAAACCCTTAAACCATTTGTCCTAGTGAGGTAGGACAAGTATCTGGATATTTTACCCTCCGAATGTGTCAGATGACATCATTCGTGATTTTTAACCCTTTACACTGATTTTGTATGGATTACTCTATCATGGGTTTTCATATTTTATCTTGGAGGTCTATGGTGAATTTTCTATTAATTAAGTCTTAATAAATAGATTTTATTAATAAATTAATTATTTAGAAAAATTAATATAATATCATGATCTCTGATATTTTGATTATAATTAATTAAATGGGAATTAATTGAGAAAAAGAATTAAATAAAAGAAATTAGAAATTAAAATTAATAATAATAAAATACTAATAAAGTAATAAATAAATAATAATAATAAAAGTTATAAGCTTGCCTAGGAGTAAACGCACCTCTTGATTTCACATATGTCAACAACACAGGAGTTAGTGCACTAATTAAGCACATGGTGTCTACAACCTTATGACTCATCAAGAAGGTTGGAATAGACTCATGCTTAGTTGTCAACACCTTCTGGTTGTTTCTAGAGACATCACTCCTAGAGGCTTAGGGAGAGCCTTTGGAGAGCATTTTTGGAGGACTCCGGAACGTGAGAGAAGGAAGGAGCTTGCTCTACAGTTTTCTGGGGAGAAGTGAATTAGCATCAGAATCCGGGTAGACTCTTGTGATTATACCTATGTTATTTCCGCTTCTTGAATTCCTGTCTTCTTCGTGTCTTCTGAATACTTTCTGAGGATTCTATGTGTGAATGTTCCAATTATTTTAATCTTGCCATGGATAATTAATTCTTATATGAGAAAACTCTTCATGCATAGATTTGATAAAATTATGGAGCTAAGGTTAAAATTTATAATCAGACCTATTAGGAAAATTATTGGGTAAATTTAGAGAACAGATACTTTATAGGAAATTCTTAAAATTGGAAGCCTTTAAAAAAAATTATGTATATGTTCTCTGTAGAAATATACATGTTTATATATTTCAGATCTGCGCACACACACACACATGCTAATGTTGTAATATAAAACTCTGCATGTATGTATGTATATATATATATATATATATATATATATATAATTTTATTTATTTATTTATTGACAAATCAAATGATATATCGCAGTGAGAAAATTATAAAACCATATCACAATTCATAATTGGAAAAGCATTTTAAAAACACTATATATATATATATGCAATTCGGGAGGGGCAGGATTACCCACCCCGTACCCCACGACCCATACCCATTGATGAGTGCACCGGCGAACCTGTGACCGCAGGCTGAGACTATCTGGCCGAGCTTTTTAAGCCACGCGGCTCATACTGTTGCATTTTTCTTTTAAAACAATGCCGAATGTGGCATTAACATGTACTATGTTAAAAGTTGTAAGTGAGACAGGACCCCCGCCTACGCAGTAAGCATTCGCAGGGTATTGCGTACCAGCAATGGCGGTTGGGGAATGTGCATAGTATGATGTGTTTTGATTTTTAACAAAAAGGGGTTTATGATATGTAATTCGATTTTTATATTTCATTTTTATAAAATGTTATATATATATATATATATATATATATATATATATATATATATATATATATATATATATATATATATATATATATATATATATATATATATATATATATATATATATATATATATATATGTATTTATGTATATATATATATATATATATATATATATATATATATATATATGTATTTATGTATATATATATATATATATATATATATATATATATATATGTATTTATGTATATATATATATATATGTATGTATGTATTTATGTATATATATATATATATATATATATGTGTGTGTGTATTTATATATGTATTTATGTATATATATATATATGTATTTATATATATATATGTATATACATATATATATATTTATTTATTTATATTTATGTATATATATGTGTATTTATGTATATATATGTATTTATGTATATATATATATATGTTATTAATAATAAATAATTATTATATGATGATTTGAATTAATGGATCATTCTTTAAAAATGATAAATTATTTTATAATAACATAGTCTAAATAGGTTCAATTTAATTATTTTAATTGACTTGTATTATGAAGAAAAGAGGAAAATGAAAAGAATTTGGTGAATTCTCATTTACTATTTAATTTTGATGGGGGTTATTTTTAAGTTACGTTTATATAAACAAAATGTCATTAGAATAATTGGAAAATTGATTCTAGAGTTGTGGGACAATCTAATGAGCACATGGGTTAGGGAAAAGCTTTAATCCATCCAAATAATACATGAGTTAGGAAAAATGTACAAAATGTTTCTCCATCTAAATTTGAAAACCAAACTAAGACCTCCACACTTTATTTTACTATGTAATTTTAGCAAATTAAAACATGGGCTTGCATTGTGTTTTCTCTATGCTATCTGTTTTGGGTTTTTGGGTTGACTAGTGTTGACCAGTATAGGACATCTACCAGAGGCTCAGAGGTTATGATTGTGATGTCATGATGATGTCTTAATTCTGATCTTTATAAACCCAACCATGGTTATGTGATGGAATGCTCTATGAAATGTTTGTATTTACTGATTGTTATTGTTTTCCAGTCTTCTTGTGTGAAGCTGAGATTCTTATGTATGAGACACTTGACTTAATCATTTTTGAGTCATCGATCAGTTATCCTTGGATTAATTTCTAGTCGCCATGATGGGACTGAAATGTTGATTTATGATGTCATGTTGTGACATGCTTTTACTCGACCATTTTGGAGTCTCCGATCAGTATGATTTTGAGATATATTTTGGTTATTGAGAACCAATGGATACTTTTGATTATCAGTGATACCTTCAGTTTCCAATAGAGAACTGTTGTGGTCATGATTATCTATGGATGCTTTTCAGTTGCTCATGGAGATTTGATGCTTTTATTATGGATATTTGATTTTCTTATTGTGGATTATCTTTTGGTATTTCTTTCTAGTCACTTGTATAGGACTGGGGTGATTATGAGATTTATGATTCCATGAGCTTAGGGTAGGTTATCTGCTTGTAGTGTCGGGAAGTGGCTTGCAATGGGGGCCAAGGCCCTAAGTGGATGCCAGGGTAACTCATTGTAAGTTGTTTTAATAAGTGAAAACATTCTCACCTAATACTGACTAAATGAACCTAATAAGATAATGGTTTTGTTCTCACCCATGCCTCGAGTGCTAGTACAAACTAGGATGGGAGTAGAGAGAACGCTTGGTTGTGACGTTGCATTTCATAGTATGCCTTGTCAGTATGAGAGGATACTAGTGGCCGCATAAGGATCAGTAGGGACCCTGGAATCCTAAGCTAACTGCCAGGGTAACTTCTACATGATTTATGCAATGACACTTGCCCGCTTATAGAGTAGGTTTCCTACATGTCATTGTGTGCCTCTGGGATTAGATGTCGGATTTCTGTTGGAACCTTTGAGTTAGTATACTTTTAGGATTCCTGGACATAGAGAGTATTTATGTTATATGATTTTGATAACTTGTATGGGACTTGAGATTATCTCCTCAGCGTGGTGGGAGTGGACCATTTAGGTTCCATGCGGTCGGGTGGTAGTGCTTTATCACTCTCATCATTGAGACTCGTTTGAGACACCGTGGCGGATGCATTCTTATGATGGTGGACATGTATCCTTATATTGATGATTTTCTTATGTTAGATGATGTTATCTTATGCTTTACTTTGCATGTTAGATTACTTTCTTTATATGATGTAGTATGATTTAGGAGTGACATTCCTACTATGTTAATACCGATGATCTCTTCAGTGATTGGGATGTTATGCACGGAAGGATGGCTAAGATCCACGATGGTCTAATGGTGCTATTAATGGTTGGGAGGAATCGTGCACTTAGTTAATTATGTTTGATTTAGAATATGCAGTGTCTAATTATATGTGTGTGTGTGTGTGTGTGTGTGTGTGTGTGTGTGTGTGTACTCGCAGGTCGATAAACAACACTACAACATTATATATATATATATATATATATATATATATATATATATATATATATATATATATAGGTGCAGATTTAAAAATTATATGTAATTTAAGAAAACATATAATAATTTTCTTAAACAAGAAGGGCTTCCCAAATCTCTAAGTTAAGAACTTTCCATTTCAAGGTACTTTTACTATTGCTTTTGTTATCATATGTATGATGTAAATGGTTTTTACTTTCATGTAAATATAAAAAAAGAATGCTACCAAACTTAGTGAAATTCTAAGTTAATTCTTTGGATCCCTTGGCGGGGTATTACATTTGGTATCAGAGATCCGAGTTTCTACATTGGGAGCTCTGAGTGTTTTGGAACAAACTAGGACTTTGAACTATTAGGTGCATCTTTTCAAACTTGAAAACTAGGTGAACTGAAACAGAACTTAAAAACTGTTACTTGCATATTTTTCATACTTCAACACTTAGTTTTCAAACCTAAAATTTTTACTTAAACCTAAACATGGGTAAAACTGAAAATTGGACTTAGTCTATTGCAAACATGTGTCTTTTGGTTGTAATGGTACTTTGTACTGTTCCAGGATGGTATCTGGGACTAGGTCTTCTGTTAGAGGTCGTGGTAGAGGTCGTGGTCGTGGCAAAGCTATTAGTGTCCATGAGTCTGCCCATGGGGGATCTGCTCATGAAGAGAGTAGAGGAGAGCACGTTAGTGAGCAGTAGGAAGGGAGTCGTAGAGAGGACCAAGCTGAGTTTGAAGAGGTTAATTTGAGACAAATGATGCAAACCATTCTAGACTGTTTACCTCCTGTCCAGGATCAGCATAAAGCATATCAGACAGAACAAGAGCATAGACCCAAGTGTAGGAGCCCTCAGAAGGATTGATAGAGATCCATTGTGTCCACTCAGATGAAGGATCTTTCGAGATCCAAGGTCAAGCCCTTCAACAGGCAAGGTTTTGGTTATGTGGCCGAACAGTGGCTTATTGCCCTTGATAGGATTTTTGCCATGCAAGATTTCGACAGAAATGTTAAGGAAAGATT
This sequence comes from Cupressus sempervirens, assembly GCA_028749045.1. Lineage (NCBI taxonomy): Eukaryota > Viridiplantae > Streptophyta > Pinopsida > Cupressales > Cupressaceae > Cupressus > Cupressus sempervirens. The sequence continues at coordinate 508,141,162 of CM053791.1, forward strand.
TGCGATTACCAATTTGGAGAATTTTGGGGCCACTTGGTGGACAATTGAGGAAAAGAAGCTGGGTATTGATATGGGCAGTGTCTCTTGGGACCTATTCTTAGAAAGTTTTCACAAACGATTCCTACTAGAGGAATGGAGGCAGCAAAGGGAAGATGAGTTCCATAATCTCATGCAGTCTACTATGACAGTGACTGAGTATGAGTGCAAATTTTATGAGCTCATGTCCCTTTTAGGATTCAGTGAAAATTCATCTCAGTTGACACAGCACTTTATTAGAGGTTTGAACAAAAGTATAATTGGGGGTGTCAAGGTATTTGAGCCAAAAACCCTCAAGGATGCAGTACGTTGAGCCATCCTTGTTGAACAAAGTGTCAACCTTGGTCAAGGAGGTTTTGTAGGAGCACCAACAACGTCAAGATCTAAAGGAAACTATAATTTAGGTGGGAACAAGAAGCCTTCTTTTTTTAAGGGGAAACAGTATCAGCAGCAGTGTCAGCAGACGCAGCAACAGAAAGGATCGAATTCCCAGGCTCAAGGTGGTGGCGGACGTTCTAACTCCAAGAACAACCGCAATACTCAACGCAATAAATAGAATCAACCCAATTAGCTAGCTCAGAATAGTCAGTCTTTTGTTAGCAAGAACAACCGACAGCAATCAAATGCACCACCCATGGGTAAAGGATCTAGCATAAATACAGGATGTTTTTCATGTGGACAGATTGGACATTATGCAACTCAATGTCCACAGTGAGCACCTCAATTTTCAGGACCTAGGCCAACAGCATCAGAGCCTACAGTTGGAGATACAGGCAGAGCTCATTGAGTGTTTGCAGCAGTAGATCACCGTCAGGCAGATCATCAAGGAACAGTGGTTGAGACTACAGGTGCTATTCGAGGTATATATCTTTCAGTATTGTTTGATTCAAGAGCTACAGATTCATTTATTTCACCATCTATAGTTTCTAAGTGTAAGTTGGATGCGGTGAAGCAAGATCATGGTTGGCAAGTGGAACTAGCCTCAGGCATTAAGGTCTCCACAGATTCTGTAGTTCATAAGTGTGGGCTTAGTTTAGGAGGATTTGATACTGTAGTTGACCTTCGAGTCATACCCCTTGGTTTCTACGATGTGGTTTTGGGTATGGATTGGCTTGGCTCTCATAGAGCTAGTATAGACTGCAAAAATAAGATTATAATGTGCTAAGATGACCTAGGGAATGATGTGAAGATTGTTGGGATACCGAGGCCTATATCTTTACGAATGATTTCTGCTATGCAATTGAAGCAAAGTTTCCGTAAGGGATGTCAGATATTTGCTGTTATGATAAATGATCTTGATGAGGAAGATCCTGTGAGGAAGACTTTAGACCACTCAATTTTATAGGAGTACGCAGATGTCTTTCCAAGTGAGATTCCAGGCATGCCTCCAAAGAGGGACATTGACTTTAGCATTGATCTGATTCTTGGAGCGGAGCCTATCTCTAAAGCTCCTTATCGTATGACTACACAGGAATTGGGAGATTTGTGTCTTCAGCTAGAGGAACTTTTGGCCAAAGGGAGCATTCAACCTAGTGTATCACCATGGGGAGCTCCAGTGCTCTTTGTGAAAAAGAAAGACGGTTCTTTGCGCCTATGTATTGATTACAAATAGTTGAATAAGGTGACTATTAAGAACAGGTATCCTCTACCTAGGATTGATGACTTATTTGATCAGATCAAGGGAGCTACAGTATTCTCCAAGATTGACCTTAAGTCAGGGTACCACCAGCTTCGCATTAAGGAAATCGACATTCACAAGACTGCCTTTCGAACTCACTATGAGCATTATGAGTTCATAGTGGTACCTTTTGGGTTGACTAATGCTCCATCATTTTTCATGAGTTTGATGAATGGTGTATTTCGATCTTATCTGGACAGGTTTGTATTTGTGTTTCTTGATGATATATTGATATATTCTAAGACTCAGAAGGAGCATAAGGAGCACCTACGATTGGTTTTACAATGTTTAAGAGACAATCAGCTTTATGCCAATGCAGCTAAGTGCGAATTCCTCAAATCAGAGATGCAGTATTTAGGGCATGTCATTTCAAGTGATGGTATTTTAGTGGACCCTGCAAAGATTCAGGCGATAGTAGATTGGCCTACACCGACTAATGTGTCAGAGATTCGTAGTTTCATGGGTCTAGTTGGTTATTATCATAGATTTGTCCAAAACTTCTCTAGGATAGCACATCCTATCACTTCCCTTCAGAGAAAAGGAAAGAAGTTTATATGGACGGAGAAATGCGAGGAAGCATTTTGGAAGCTCAAGGAGCTTTTGACTAGTGCACCGATCTTAGCAATACCTGATCCAGAAGGTGATTTCATGGTGTGTATAGATGCTTCCCTTGAAGGGATTGGAGCAGTTTTGATGCAGAATGAAAGAGTGATTGCGTATGAATCATGCAAGCTCAAGGATCACAAGCTAAATTATCCTACACATGATCTTGAGTTGGCAGCGGTAGTTCATGCTTTGACAAGATGGAGACATTTCTTGTTGGGGCACAGATTTGAGCTACATAGTGATCATCACAGTCTTCAGTACATTTTCACTCAACGTAATTTGAATGCTCACCAAAGGTGATGGATGGAATTTCTATGTGAGTATGACTTTGAGGTAAAGTACATCCAAGGGAAGGAGAATGTGGTGGCAGATGCTTTGAGTCGCAGGAGACATGTGATATCATCTATAACTCTTAGTGTTGATTTGAGGAGTCAGATTCTTCAAGCACTTCCTATAGATTCTTGGTATCAGTGTGTAGAGAGATAGATTCAGGAAGACCTTTGGAGTGAAAGTTTGTAGGCTACGTTCGAGAGTTAGATGGTCTTTTGAGACATTTGGAGGGGATTTATGTGCCATTACTAGATGAGCTTCACACCTTGATTCTAGCAGAGGCCCATTGTACACCTTACTTAGCACATCTAGGTGTCAAGAAGATGCATGTTGATTTGAGACGTTTGTTCTTTTGGTATGGGATGAAGCGAGACATCGCTAATTATGTGGCTAGGTGTCTAGTGTGTCAAAGAGTTAAGGCAGAACACCAGCACCCGGTAAGACTTTTGCAACCAAATCTCATTCCTTCATGGAAGTGGGACATCATCTCCATGGACTTCATAGTAGGATTACCTATGACTATTCGTCATCATGATGCTATCATGGTCACCATTGATTGGTTGACTAAAAAGGCACATTTTTCACCAATCAGGTCTTCCTACACAGCAGCTTCTATAGCTAATGTCTTCATGTGTGACATTGTGAGACTACATGGTATTCCTTGAAAGATCATTTCTGACAGGGACCCTGTATTCACATTTGCATTCTAGACATCGCTGCAGCATGAGCTTGGAGCACAATTGAATTTCAGTTTGGCATATCATTCGAAAATAGATGGTCAGACAGAGAGGGTGAATAAGGTTTTGGAATATATGTTAAGGATGTATGTAATGGATAGGTAGACACATTGGGAGGATTATCTCTACCTAGTGGAGTTTGCTTACAACAACGGGTATCACAAGTCTATTGGCATGGCACCATTTCAGGCTTTATATGGACGTCCTTATCGTACACCCTTGAGTTGGGACAATCTTGAGAATTGCATTCTGTTGGGTCCTGAGATGCTTCGTGATATGGAGCAATAGGTAGTGCGTATCCGCAAGCACTTGACTATGGCACAGGATAGGCAGAAAAAGTATGTTGATGCACATAGGACAGATAAGCAGTTTGTTGTGGGAGACAAGGTTTTCTTGCGAGTGCATCCGTGGAAGAGCCCAATCCGATATGGAAAGGGTTCAAAGTTAGCACCTCGCTTTGTGGGACCATTCGAGATTCTTGAGAGGATTGGCCCAGTTGCTTACCACCTTGCTCTACCTCTCAGCCTAGCTCACATTCATGATGTTTTCCATGTTTCAGTACTTAGGCAGTATATTCCTGATGTTGTACATGTTCTTGATTGGAATGCATTGCAGGTAGAGGACGGGCAGCTGGCTTTGGAGCCGGTTCATATTCTGGAGCAGCGGGAGTTGACCCTTAGGGGTCGAAAACATCGAGCTGGTAAGGGTCCAATGGGACCCTACTGATGATACTTCAGCTGCATGGGAGGATGCAGCTAGATTACGGGAGTTATATCTCTACCTGTTTGTAGGCTTCCAGGAGTAAGCCTAATCCAAGGGGGGGTGGATGTAGTGCCTGCCCTCGCTCACATCTTTCTGGACATATTGTTGTTGTTATTATCGGATTATGTTAGACTAGTTTTATGTTGATGGATTAGTAGCATTGTTTCGAGACTATCAGACACTATGTTATGGATTCAGTTGATGTATGATGAGATTATTTAGACTCTACATTTTATGTATGCATGATGATTATTACATTGCTTTCAATTATTGATGATGATTAGTTAGATCGTTTATTATCGCATGTGTTTTATTATGGATACTTACCCCATACTTGCATGTGTATGGTGTGTGTGTGTTTGTTCTTATGTATGGCATTCCTGATGTGGTTAAGGAAGGGAGTCGCAGTCACCTGCTAGTCGAGATCTACATGATGCACCACTTCTTGCCATTGCCTATTTAGCTTAGCATTATATATATATATATATATATATATATATATATATATATATATAGAGTATGTACATGCATGGTTTTTATGCAGGTTGCAGGTACTGGGTATCGACTTCCCTGAATTGCCAGGATGAGCATACCCCATTACACTATCTCAATGATAAGAGAAGGGAGATAAATTCTCAAGTCCAAATCCCAAACCCTTAAACCATTTGTCCTAGTGAGGTAGGACAAGTATCTGGATATTTTACCCTCTGAATGTGTCGAATGACATAATTCATGATTTTTAACCCTTTAGACTGATTTTGTATGGATTGCTCTATTATGGGTTTTCATATTTTATCTTGGAGGTCTATGGTGAATTTTCTATTAATTAAGTCTTAATAAATAGATTTTATTAATAAATTAATTATTTGAAAAAATTAATATAATATCATATCTTTGATATTTTGATTATAATTAATTAAATGGGAATTAATTGAGAAA